>OZ057406.1:10112319-10248923 GCA_964056735.1 Allodiplogaster pararmata
CGATACAAATTTATCAAATGTTAACTTTTATAATATGTATATGTTTATTACGTGTAGTAAGCACATTGTACAATACAATTTACAAGGTACATTTCATACAATGCAATACAAACACGTGAGAATAAATGAAAAATCGAAACACACAATATAAGGAAGAAAATTTCGAACAGTTATTTGGGATTTGAGATGAGATTTCCTCCGCAGATATTTTAAATACACATAAGTTTAACAATGAAGGACCTTATTCCTAACAAAAAACAACAAAAAACAAGTCATTTTCAAATGCTGTTGTTGAAAACTTTAGCATTTCGGACTGCGAAACTATTGGCTCTACAGTAATAAACAACAGTTACGTCACATACAAAAGTAAAATATACAGACAGAATAAAGGAATTCCACAAGGCAATAACGCTTCACCACAAATAGCAAAAAAAGGACAAAAATTTAAACTACTTTTGTCACTGCAAAAATCGGTTTTTTCGTCCTCGTTTTGTAACTGCCAAAATCGGGCTTTTCTTGCCTTTGTTTTGCAACTCCCAAAATCAGTTGTTTTTTTTCTGTCCTCGTTTTGCCACTGCCAAAATCGGAATTTTTTCTTCTTGTTTTTTCACTGCCAAAATCTTTTTTTTTCGTTCTTGTTCTGTCACTGCCGAAATCGGGGTTTTTTTTGTTTGTAATCCCTGCAACTTCTTAGCCCTCTTTTCCGGGATGATGGAGGATCGCTCTCAGGAACTATTTGGGGAGTGGGGTTCCATGACATCTTGCAGAGCGACACATTTAAGTTCGACTAGTATGCAGATGTTTCGTTGGTATAATCACTATGATTGCCTTTGATAGATATGGATTCAGGTTATTATCTATCAAGTGTGTATATTTATACCATGTACATACAAGGGTTGTTCCAAATCTCATCGAATTTACGATGATTAAGATTTTTGAGAAATGTGTTGTAATTGAACAAACTTTTTTACTAATAGGATCTTGTAATTTGTAGATCATACGAGATTTGAATGTTAAATCTTCAAAATGCTCCAGTTACACAGTTTTAAGGGCAGTGACGCCTGGTAAAGAAGACAAATTGAGATTTGAATGTTTTATTAAGCTTTTCTTTAAATCAGTTGTCATTATGTTTTGGCTTGTCGATAGTAACGCAGTGTTTTGATTGACTAGATTCACTCTCATTATAAAATTATTGATGTTTTGATTGACTAGATTTGTCAAAGTACAACAATTAAGAGAATTAAAAAAAAGTTGTTTTTGAACCGATCAAGTTCCATCTTGCTGATAATCTTACTTAGACGATCACAAGCATTTGAAAAACCTTTATTCGACGAGGGAAAGATCAAAAATGAGCGGGACCGCACTGCGTTACTGTCGCCAAGAGCTTTGTTAAATATTCGGTTTAGTGGGATGTTATTAATGTATTTTCCGTTAAATGTGAGTTTTAAGTTGAATTTGTCAATTTCTTCCACATTTGGTTTTAGTTTTTTCCCAAAAATAATCACATATTAAACTGGTTATCAGAATTCTTTGTAGGTTGTGAAGGTTATTAAATTCTTTGGTCAGTGTAAATTTAATTAAGTTATCTTTTTCTTTCACTTTCAGTTTCTTGTATTCCCAGATAAAATTCTCTATCGGTTTTTTAAGATAATACTATCCAGAATTGTGTTTCCTTCCCCTAGCCCCAATACCCTTCCCTAGCCCCCTAATACCTCAAAGTCGGTGGGAAGGTGTAAACTCACTCAGCCCCTACTACCGTGATTGCCGGAATCACGACGTTCTGAGTGAGGCTAAAATTGGGGCCCCCCTGTTGGACGAGTCCACTTCCGGCAGTGGTTCCATCCGCCAGATGGCCAGGCGGAGAGGGGTTAGTCCAGGCCACACGAGTCGAGGCGTCTTTTCGATTAACCTTCTGCTTTTCTACGGTCAAGGGATTAGCAGGAACTCCCGACAAACACGTTCCGCGATGCCAGGCTGGATTGACCATCCACTCAACAGGCCGATCGGCATGAATACCCTTGTTGTAAACCATGGCTTCAAGTTCTTCAAGATATATCACCAAAGCTAGGGCGTCCCCCGTAAGCGACGCGGTCTTACCTTGTCCGCTAGGACCGTCAAATATGCGAGGACAGGCCAGCTACCCATGGGGCGGGGTATGTCTGCGCGGCGTACAGCCCAAATTCGCCTCGTCACATTGAATGTTGGAACACTGACGGGACGCAGAAGAGAGCTGGCCGCAATGCTAGAAACAAGAAGGGTTGACATTGCTGCTGTACAGGAAACGAAATGGAGAGGAAGCAAGTCGAAGCCGATTGGAGACGGATACAAGTTGATATACCATGGCACGTCCATCAACAAAGAAATGGTGTTGGCATCATCCTCTCCTCGAAATTGCTGATGATGTAACCGAAGTCATTCGCTCTACAGATCGAGTCATGGCCGTCCGAATTTCTTCGTCCAACAATCACTTCCTTGTCGTCTCAGCATATGCACCTCAACAAGGATGTAGCGACGCTGATAAGGAGGACTTCTACGACTCTCTAGAGGAAGTTATCAAACTCCGAGAGTCTCATGAAGACATCTTAATCGGCGGAGATTTTAACGCTCACATCGGTTCAGATCGACAAGGTCGTGAGAGAGAACATGGAGGACATGGGAATCGGAACGATCAATGCTGAGGGTCAACGGCTACTTGACTTCTGTGCTCGATGCGATCTAGCAGTCGTGAACTCCTTTTTCAAAAGAGACGATCTCATGGACTCACATACGAGAGCGGAAGAAATCAGAGTCAAATTGACTTTTGGTTAATCCTGAGAGCAAAGCTGCGGAACGCGAAAGATGCAAAGGTCATTCCATCAGACCATGTTGCATCTCAGCACCACCCTCTCTTTATGGACAACAGCGTATTGAAGTCGAAGAAACAGCCTTCTCGTAATCCTGAATGCACACGTGTCAAATGGTGGCGCTCGACTGGGAAAGCAGAACGTCTCTCTCTCATGCACATCATCCATCGCAATCTACTCCTTCCTGCACTCTACAAGCAGTTTCCAGAGGACATAAATGAACACTGGAAGCTTCTTGAAGACAGCATCAGAGCACCCGCCGCAAGCATCCTCGGAAAGACGAAACCCGGAAAGCCAAGAATCGAGAAAGACACCTGGTTTTTCACCTCCGAAGTTCAGGATGCGATCAAGGCGAAAAAGAATGCCTACAAGAGATGGAGGACGTCAAATGAGGCTGACGACCGCGCTGCATACAGCTCAGCCAAGAAAGCCGCCAAAAGAGCTGTCGCAGTTTCAAAAGCCTCCTACTTCCGCGATCTCTATGAGAAGATGAACCAACCAGGAGGCGATAAAGCCATCTATCGGCTTGCCAAGGCTCGACACCGCAACACCTTGGACATCCAGAGAGCAGCCACGATAAGGGACAAACAAGGAAAGCTCGTCACTGACCTTTAAAAGTCAGAAACAGGTGGCGCGAACATTTCGAAGAAATGAGCGGCCAAGAGTTTGAGCACCCTCCCATCCCTACTTCCCACGCCATACAAGGACCCGTGCCAACCATCACGGCCGAGGAAGTGAAGAAGGCACTCTCTAAGATGAAGACTGGGGAAAGCGGCTGGACCGGACGACATAGCCACCGAAGCCTGGAAACTTGCGGGTGATGTTGGGACTAGCACATCTCGTGCACCTGTTCAACACCATCGTAAAGCAAGGCCAAATCCCATATAACTGGCGCTACTCCACGACCGTTCCAGTCTTCAAAGGAAAAGGCGATGCCAGAGTGTGCAGCAACTACCGTCCAATACGTCTTCTCAACCACACTATGAAGATATTTGAGAGTTATAGCTGGATTCACGCATACGAGATATCGTCGATATTCCAGCTCAGCAATGCGGGTTCGTGAACGGAAGAGGCACAACAGATGCAATATTTGCACTCCGTTTACTCGTCGAGAAGCACGCAGAGAAAAGATCACCTCTCCATCTGACCTACCTCGATTTGGAAAAGGCGTTCGACAGAGTCCCCCATGATCTTATTTCATATGCATTGCGCGATCATCAGGTTCCTGAAGAGTACATTCGATGGACAATGGCGATGTACGATGATTCAAAGAGTACTGTCAGAACTCCGGTCGGCATCACAGAGCCATTCGCAGTAAACGTTGGAGTGCACCAAGGGAGTGCTTTGTCTCCCCTTCTCTTCATTTTGGTTATGGATACCGTCACGCGTCCTCTACTGACTCCGGCTCCGTCAACCATCGCATACGCCGACGACATTCTCCTTGCTGCTCCTACACGTGCCGAAATCGAGAAACGCACCCAAGAATGGAATGACGCTCTTAGTAGGCATGGCTTACGCCTCAACATAAAGAAGACCGAGTACCAGGAAATCGGAGTGCAAACATCGGGAACTGTTCACATCAGCGGTGAACCGCTCCCGAAGACCTCCGAATTCAAGTACCTTGGTTCTGTCATCTCCTCAGACACGTCAACAAATGCAGCGGCACGCCAAAGAGTAAATGCAGCTTGGATGAAATGGAGAGAAGCTACAGGTGTCCTCTGTGATAGGAATATCACAGCTGGCATACGCGGAAAGATGTATAAAACAGCAATCCGTCCCGTGCTTCTCTATTCGACGGAGACCTGGCCTACAACGCGTATAACCGAGAACATCATTCACACGAATGAGATGAAAATGTTACGCTGGACACTAGGACTGACTCGCCTAGATTGTGTGCGTAACACGATTGTGAGAGGGAGACTCGGCGTTGCCCCAATACAAGACAAGATGCGAGAAGGGAGAGTTAGATGGTATGGACACGTGATGCGAAGAGACGCGACCAACATCGCAAGACACGCCCTTGACATGGAAGTACCAGGCAAACGCCCGCGAGGCAAACCGAAGACAAGATATATGGATACGCTCAACCAAGACCTGCGCCTTGCAAGACTCCACTCGGAAGACGCAACGGACAGATGTTTCTGGAGAGCTAGAAGCCGTACAGCGGACCCTACTCCGACCTCGGCCGGCGCGGGACAACGCTAAGAAGAAGAAGAATTGTGTTAATGTTTCTTGCTTGGTAGCTTGAGAGTGTTCTTCGATGACTTTTGTGTCTGGCTGGTCTTTTTTTGGTATAGAAAGTGGGATATTGTGGTAGGGATGTTTTATTTTTTCCCAGAGGGTACAAATTATCACATATTAGGCCATAACTTTGTATTTGGTCATCAAGACCAGAAGGGTATGCTGTCATGAGTAATCTTATCCAGTATGATTATTTCTTACGTAACTCTGCTTTATCAGCGGCGTGGTCTAGTATATCGACTTCAGTGCCATTGGGTGGGTGACATTGTATGTGGAAGTGATTACATAGATATGTTCTTATATTGCCTTTATACATATATTGCATCTTTTGCTGATTATCATTTAAATTACATTCTTGGCTATGCATGGTAGATCATTGGGTTTATCGGTTGTAAATCCTTTATTCGTGATGTTGCTAATCACGATGTCACTAGAGTTTATTGATTAACAAACAACACACCTTTGTATTATTGTTACAACAATTTCCTTCTACATATAATGAAAGAATTTGTTGGTTTGAATACATGTCTACCTTCAACCGTATTTTGAAATTTTGGTATATTTGAAAGGAGGTTGTTTTTTCTTTGGGTTTTGTTAAGGAGATGATACGGCGAGGCTGGCTGCTTTGACAGTCTATCACCGTGCACTACTCCGTATTTAACAGTACTGTCAAACTGTCTTGTAGTGAGACTAGTTCCTATGTTGTTTTTATTCTTCAAGAGGTCGAGTTTTATTTTTCTCAGAACCATTTATAATTAGGTGACGGGGCATCTCATTCCTGGTCACTTTTTATTTCAAGCTTCATTTGAGCTACAAACTTTTACTGTATACTTCGGTGATATCATCAGGCTTTTCCAAAAGTTTTTTCGAAATTTCATTTTTTTCTTCTTTCAATAATAAGCTAAATCAACATAATAACTTTCATTATTATTCCAAACATTTATTTACACTTAGGAAGGTTTTCGATTCCTTTCCTCCATGATTCCACTGGGCGCAAATCATTGGAGTCGTTCAATGCCCTTTTGAGTTCTTCGAAGTTCACGAGCTTCTTGTATTCAAGGGCAGCCTTAAAAGGGCGGAAGAGATGTCGTCGGAGTGTGTGAAGTCAGGAGAGTAGGGTGGGTGGAAAAGGGTTTCCAATTCCAGCTCCTTTAGCTTCTTATGGGTGGACTTGGCCATGTGGTTGTCGTGCAGGAGGATAACTTTTTACCTTTCTCCTGCACTTATCCCGAACTGCTTGGGCCAGGAAATCCACTTGATTCATGAATATGAAAGCTGAGACAGTGTTGCCTCAATGAATGAATACAACTTGGATTTGGTGAGTCTTCCAAACAGAATTCAAAATTTTTTCAACACTGCTCAAACTCTTACCAAACATAACTCAATTACTGTGCATACACGGATTACATAGAAGATTGTAAATCAAGTTTTGGGTTTAAACGAAGAACTCATTCTTACTCTTCTCGCTTGCCCAGATGGTCTCTATCTGAATTTAAACAGTCTATTAATAAGGTTTTCACAATTTATTAGATTCTCTTGACCCGTATGACCATTCCTTCTTCCCACAATACCAATTCATTTTCAAACAAAGACCTGCAATTTTGTTGTGATTCTTGAAGAGTAATCACTCGGTGAAATTATGGAGAGAAAAATAGTGGTAAAGACTTATTGCTGGGTTAGAAAAGAGCGCGGAGGAACTGGTAGACTTTCGATGATAGTATGAGAGATACAAACTCGTGGGATTAAAAACCATGTTATTTGCTAAATTTATAAGTACTCGATCACTTATTGAAAGATCTCCCAATAATGAACTACCGGTTGTACAAGTGGGTTATATTTGTATAGAGACGTTATTCTCTTTTCTAAAAAAGTTTTGGGAGAAATTTGGTATACCCATAAATTAAAACGCAAGCCGTGTGTTTGTACAGTCCATAACTTTCAATCCTCAAAACGTGTTATTTTTGCACAAAATTGCATTGTATTAGTGAATTTCAAGCAACGTGATAGCATTTTAAATATTTGGGAACGAATGGGCTCTGGTTCACCTCATAAACTTTCAAGCATTCCCACAAAACACCTGAACTTCTAGACTGATGGTTGTTTGAATAGTCGATGGTATTGTAGGATAGATTCAAGTTGGATTTCCTCCGGGACATGTTCTTCCTGTTGTCTGAGGAGGTTAACTACTCCATGCATCATTGCTTCTTCTTCTCCCTGGGCTCCATTCCGTCCTGCGCCTTTCCCTGCCCTTTTTGAGAAAGCCTGTCATCTTCTGCGTCTTCCTGTCTACTTGGTTGCATTCTGTTTGGTTCTCTTTGGTTTTCACTCTCTTCACCACTTTTTTTCAAACCACTCTTTTTCTCTTTTTTTAAATTTTTGTTTTCATCTCTACCTCATTCTGACGCTATTTCTCGCACTCTCTTTGCTTCTCATTCTATAACCGTCTCAGGCGCTTGTATTTTTGTCTGATTTCTCAATTATGTATATCTTTTCCTCTCGTCTTTATCCAGAGTTTTTTCCTAGTAACTACTGACTCTTTAAATTGTCCACTCTTTTCATACCTTCCATCTGCACTCCCTTCTCGCGTTTTTCTCTGAAATTTCCGCTTCTGTCGCCTTTTTCTTTGTTTCTGTGTCTTTCCTCTTCTCTCTGAATACTTTCTCTTTCTTTCTGGTTCTCTCTTTCTCTCAGTCCTTGTGTGTTCTTTACCATACTCATTGTGTCACTCACCTTCTTTTTAGACGCCTTACGATTATAAATTCACAAGCTGTCGAGTCGAGAGATTTAGTGTTGATTTATTACCTTTCAAGTCTTAAATTCAAGGATTTGATGAAAACGAGGTCTTGTTCTTATTACTTTATGTTTTGTGATCAAGTTTCTTATGAGAGAAAAAGTGTTTGTTGGTTGTTCGAGTTTAAAAAATCTTTTAAAAAGTCATTTGCCAAAATAATAAAGTCATAAAAGCCGACAGTTGAAGTCACAATCTTTTGAGTAAAATCTCCGGATTCTTCGTGTCTCTTCTTCTGGAAGTGACTAAAATGAGCGTCTACCGAGGAAGCGTCTTAAGCAGCTTTCTCTTGTTCCTCCTACAGACTCCGGCGACGCGCCCTTCTCTCTCAGTCCTCCGCAGCTACGAGCGACATCTCAACGCCCTCTCCGAGCAGAAAGTTCCTCACATGCGCATCAAAAGGTTGTTGTGTGTGCATGATCGACCCTTGGATTAGACTCATTAGCATATCATTCAGATCGTGCGTTATCGGTAAGCGGTGTAAAGTTTTCAACCAGCAATAAACGCATCCCGGCTATGCCTCATTGGTCACGTTATCGCCACTGCGTAAAGACGTAGTAAAGAATTACCTGCTCAAAACTTAGTAGTTTCACAAACTGATTACACTCTCTCCGTAAAGTTCATCAAAAAGTGCCATGGTTTTAAAGCAAACCAAAATTCTCATTCTAAAATCGAACGATGTTCAGACGATTAGTATTGACGGAATAATCGAAGTTCTATCAACAACAAAAAAAAACATGAACGGTTTAAAACTTGATTTTAGAAGTTCTATCCCATTTCTCTAAAATTACTATTTCGGGGTACTTAATGATGAGAGACTCTTTGAAAGTGTTAAAGTTGTCAGAATTTAGATGCAAAAACTATTTTTAAATGTTTTGATACTTACATAGAACTTTTTCCTTAATGAATTATACTGACCACATATCAAGTGACGGCATCAAGAAAGTTTGTGAGTACAGTATCTATGAAGATTCTAGTGTTTATTGGATTTCTATTTATGCAGGGCTTCGAGATTCAAGGAATAGCTTCTTTTATTGGGCCTCCTTTTTAATGAAAGCGACCAGAGGCCGAATGCATCATGTTAGAGTTTGATATAAGGGATCAGCTGGGTCTGCTTTCGCAATCACAATGCTTATCTTCTTCTTTTCGCTCACTCCTTTTTTAAAGTAGGAATAGACGATCTAGGCGCTTATTCCGACCAGTAGAACCATGAGTGGATGCATTTTGTTCTCGGTTAACCGGTTGCCGAGTTGAATGAAAAATGCATGGATTAAGGAATAATCTGTATTAGCAGAGATCTTGATGCAGAAAAGATGCTGGAACGAAAAGGTGCAAAAATGATCTTTTTTTCAGGTACAAATGCGTGGAAGAGTATGTGGATGATATCACCGAGGAAAACTCCATTTCTAGTCAGCCTCTTTTCGACGGCCATATTGAAAGTGCCCCGCGTACTTTTTCTCGAGTTCCTTTCGATCATCCGCCACAAATCTCATCTCCTTCGACATCTTCAGCTCTTCCACCGCTTTATATTCCTGAATTTGGTCAGTTCGATACTTCTCTCTAGATTAAGATTAACCAGTGATTGAAAAAACTTACTAAAAAATTATTTTTATCCATCAGATCACGAATTGCATGAAGATTTGTTTAGATATTTATGGTTTTTGGAAATTAAAAGTTAACTTTTGCAATAAATTACAGAAATTGAGAAAAAAATTAAGTTTCAAAAAAGGAAGCATTTGAAATTGTTTTAAAACGCGGCTCTCGGGAACGTCGCGTTATATGAGATTCGCGAATATTAGACATGGACATATAGGAATCGCCTTCACGCAGTTTTAAAAACTAACCAAACTATTATAAATTAAAAGCACCAGAGCACACGATTCCGAAGTATAAAATGATTTCTCATTCCAGCCACTTCTTTTGATGATTCTTCCATGCTTTCGAACGAAGTCCCCCCTTCCCTTCCTATTCAATCATCTGGTTCTCATTTTATAAAAATTCACGAGTTTTCGATCATCTGATTCTCATCTTCTGAAATTCCCGATTCACTCAACAAAACACATTCAAGTTGAAGCTTCGACTTTGAATAAATGCAGGATTTTTTTTCTCGAGTAACACTTCACAACCCTTGTTGAGTACACACACAAAATAAGTATGAATAGTCGGCAAAATTTTACTTGGGGGCCGCACTTTACTTAATTGGGGGGCTTTTGTTCGTAGAGTGTTCAAAATATTGCATTTATTACACCAGTTTCTTTATTTTTTGACAAATTTAGTCATTGAATCGACAAAAAAAAATAATATGAGAAATTTTTCCATGTGGTTTTATTTCCAAGCCGTATACGGCCTCGTTAGCGTAACCTTCACCTAAACCTAAGCGAAAAAAAGTGACTAATAGCAGAAAACAGCTAAGCCAATTTACTGGATTAGACTTGGTAAAACTACAAATTTGTGGCTAATTGTTCCATACGGCCTCATTACTAAGCCGTTCGGCCTCGTAAGCATACATTTTAACTAAACCTAAGCAAAAAAAATCAGTCAAAAGTATGAACCCTCAAGTAAAGTGCGGCCCCCTAAGTAACAAAGTGCCGTATAGTCATACTTTTTCATACTTAAAAGTATGGAGAGTGGCATATATACATATAATTTATGACTATTCATACGTGTCCAATGTATGAATACGTGTCCAATGTAATGATACATTAAGGTATGTGAATACATGCTTTTAATGTGTGCGCTTTTAGCATACTTTTATACTTATTATTTTTGTGTGTAGAGAAGTTATTTAACTAATCTTGAAAATAAAAAAAATATATTATTAATTTTTCAGAAAAGAAATTGGTTGGACGAAGCGTATTTTGTGTGTAGAGATAGAGCAATAATAACCACAGAATTGACGGTTAAATGAGAGAAAAATTAATCAAAATTGTCGTTTATTTGTTGTTTTTTTAAAAACATCATCATTAATTAATGTGGTTACAGGGGGGGGGGTTATTAAAGGGGGGGGGGGTTATTCTGAAAAAGGGGGGTTATTCTGTTAAAGGGTTATTCTGTAAAAAAAAAACGACAAAGTACTTTAGCAATCGGATTAGATGTTTTTTTAAAGTACAATTTTTTGTCTTGCGTTTTAAAAATCAAATTGTAACTGTTAAAACTGAATACAAACACACAAAGCTGATACAGTATTTCATTGAAGAGAAGAGAGTCATGCCGGACTCCAATTCGCAATCCTCTGCTTTTCCCAGCGATGGAACACCAACAATCACATTCCTCCACAGGGATGATGCGAAGAACCAGCTCCGAAAACTGACACGAAAAGATATAGATACGGTAGAGAGAAAAGCCGAGTCAGAAGAGGAGACACTCGAGGATGCGAGGACATGGCACATTCCCACAGTTGCTGTTTTCCGACCAACCGATTCTCCGCTCCTGAAACAAGCATTTGAACCAATGCTCAAGGTATCATTTTTACTAAAACCAATACAAAAAGAACCTTGATCATGTGAGAGGAAGAGAGAAGTGATTCAGAAATAGGTAAACAGAGAAGGTTAAGTGAAATATTTGAGCACCGGACTAACTATTTACTATTTGTCCTGAGATATTATCTGAAAGATGCCTCGCATTACTGAGGAGTTAATTTCAAGAGAAAAAAAAAACGCTTATTGCAGTACTCTGGTAACCATTCGGATGCGAAGAGGGTGTGGGCTTACTCCGAATGGAAGACGCAAGTACCACCTGCTACCATAAAGGGAGAAAGCAGAAAACAACAAGGGTTTTGAGCTCATCCAATATTCACAAGACCGCTTCATAAATGGAAGCGAGTACTTGGTCGAATTATTGCTCTCCATCCAATTCCAGGACTTCACGGCCGAATTTATTTATTTGAAAGTCGCTGAAGCTTTTTCTTATTCAACTTGGTAGCGATTGGAAGGAATAACATTGATGTGGCTCGAATTTTTTTTTTAGATAAATGGTCTTTTTTTAAATGATTGAAGCAATTGTCCTACTCTTTGAACACCTCGAAACAGTAAATGAGCAATATTGTCCCGCTTTTCGCAACAATTGGGCGACTTGAAGCCAAGTATCAAATTCATTTTTATTCTATTTCGAACTTTCCATATAGTAAAATCTTTTCTTTTTTTTTGATAACCAAGCAAATCTTAATATGTCATGAACTTTTCGATCTAGGGCATGTTTTGATTATTGGATGATCTAAAGATATAACAAAGATACAACAACTTACATGGGTAGTACCAGAACATCGTTGACTACTGTATCAAATGTTTTTTTTTGGTGGAAAATAATAGAAGGGAATAGGTGAATCGGATCTGATTTCAAATAATTCATGAAATAATGAAATAAATGAATGAAATAAATGAACATTACTACCGCAATAACCTTCATTGTGCTATATGTACATATATTGTGCTCTTATCTCTTTTATTCTGGAATGGTGCTCGTTGAACGCTGAATCTCTCATGTTGTGTCTTGAGTAGGACTTTTGAAGCTGTTTTTTATCACGAATAAGTCCTTTCTGAATCATATTATTAACATAGAATCTCAAAAAATTCTTAACTCATCTAATTTTTGAATGATTGAATAAAATAATAAGAAATTTTAACTAAGTTAAACAGAACAAACGAATATTTTCAAGGGTTTTGAGTTTTGTGAAATACATAAAAAGGAAATTAGACTTTATCTAGTAATTTTACAACAAGCCAATTCAAAGAACCACCCAAAAATTTCGAAAGAGTTCATTATAATTAACAACAATAAATATTCTAGCCAGATCTGTTAAAATTCTCACAAAAATCAATGGTTAATCACTTTTTGCCCCAGAACCATCCGGAGACCATTCCCGATATGCCCTTCTCTTCTTCTCCTTTCTTATCCGCCTCTCCGGGCTTATTCTTCTTCTTTGAAGACTCCTTCTTTGAATGCTCAATGTATCAAACTCATTAATATGTATTATTTTTCACTCTTCATAGACCCACAAATAGGCCTGTCGTCTACTACTCTTTCCTCAATGGCTCAGTCTTCATTTACTTATGATTCTTTATTCTCTTTTGTTCCAGAATTACTCTTTATTACCGTATTCACTCTTCATCCACCATCGGCTACATTGTCTATGGTATTTTGCTCGGTCAAACAAATGAGTTATGGCCTGATCAACTTACAAACCAAATTCCTTATAGAAATATAAAACCGATGTTTTTAGTGCTACCCTTAACATTACTTCCACAGTTTGACCGTTCATTCCCAATACATATGAATCCACTGGCTAAGAATAATTTTCCTCATTGTCGAGGTTAATGTAATTTATCACCAACTTGGGTAAGTAAACTGTTTACTGTGAAAAAAAAGGTTTTTTTCTAGAAAACATGCATAGCCCTCGGTTAATTTTTCATTATCACACAGAAATTGTCCATATTTAACATCTGAGTAACTCGGAACATCGTACTGATTAACAATGATTGAGCAAATTTCTATTCTCTGAAACTCTTGCTATCCCATTCATAATTTTGATCTCTTCTCTGCCTACCTCTTTGTCATTCTGAGCAGTGGATGAGCCCTCCGCTGCGAGCTTCGCGATGTTGTTCTGTACAATGGCAGGTATTCGGATATGATTGAGCGAGAGATCGAAGAAGACTGGCTTCACGGGCATTGGAGACAGCGGGGGCGGGAAGGAGGCTACAGGAACCGCCGCTACCGTATCCAACACAGCATTTACGCTCAAAACCTTTCATTTAAAAACGGTATTTTGAAATTTAAAAACAGTGAGAGCGAGAGAGATAGTGAATCAAAATCACAAATTCGAAAATAGCATTAAAACAATACAGACATTTTAGATTTTTATAGTAACTTTACAGTCGCGAATAAATCCCTAAACTGCTTTTTAAAAGTGCGTATCGAGTTACAGACTGAAGCTGGGGTAAATTTTACTTCAGCCACCCACACGGGACAAAATGCACTGTGAAACTTCTATTATACTTTAGCCCCCCCCCACTTTTTCAAACCCGGGTGTTAGAGGATGCGACATCACGATATAGTGGGTTGTTTTATGCTACCATGGGCTACTATTTTTGTTATGTGTGTTTGAATTGTACTAGTTTTCTAAGAAAAGGTTGATTAGGCTCAGGAAAAGGGGGCTAAAATTTATGGATTTTTTTTTGGAGAAGTGGCGATGGGGGAGGGGAATTGAAAAAAAGATCTTTAACTCCCTATTTTGTATCGTGAGGAACTAGAGTTGAATGATAAACATTCTACTATAGACGACCTCCATTTTTGCTCCCCTTCATTCTGGTATGTTTTACTATGGAATGAGGGGTTCTTGTATCAGAGGGGGATGCTAAAGTTATTTGAAGGGTTGAAGTAAAAGTTTCCCCTAAAACAGAATGCACATGGGATAAAGATTGAATAAAAATTATATATTTGGAAAATTCGATCATCCGTAACTCTCAATACAGCTCCGAATTTCCTTTCATTAATACTAAATTTGATTACCTTCTTCTTCTTCCTCTTTTTGTTCCCGCCTCGCGGCAGGGTACGCGCTCCCCTGAGATGCAGGACAGACCTATCCTGGTAGAACCAGTGGCTGCCTGCTAGATCACTGCTAGTGTGATTAGCAGCAGTGGGGAGAGTCAGATTCGTGCATGAGCACTACCAACATTTCTTAACCCCCTTGGTTTGGGTGGAAACCCCTTTGGTCAAATTTGATTACCATATACGATAATAACAAGGTTCTTATGTCGAACCCTTCAAGTTTCCTCTTCACTCCGACTCTTTTCGCATCCGCCGTCACGGCCGCCGTGCTGACTCCATTCGCCGGAAGTCGCCACTCCCGGAAGTCATCCAGGGAATCCAGCAGGGGCTTAGCAGGGATTATACACAGATATACTACAACACGGGCAAATACTAGTTTACGAAGAGAGATCGCGTCCAGATGTTTTCTTGCTAGAACCGGGATCGCGAGCGTGGTAACAATTAGCATCTACACTTTTCATTTATAAAAAAACTTTTATTAGCCAAGCCTAACTGCCTTTCAAATGTGCACGTTAAGTAATACACATCAGGGTACTTCTTTCACCCGCACTGCAAGTGAGAAAAATCTATGCGCTCTTCTACAAGTCCGAAAAAATCTATGCGCTCTTCTACAAGTCCGAAAAAATCTATGCGCTCTTCTACAAGTCCGAAAAAATCTATGCGCTCTTCTACAAGTCCGAAAAACATTCAAATCTATTCACTTGAAAGAAGAAATTTTCGATTTTTACCTAGGAAAATTCCAAATCTTTGAAGGAAAAATTCCAAACTCTTTTAAATTCTGGAAATACACTCGAGAAAAATGATGCGGTTGGTAAGAAACACCCTGATACACATGTACATACGCGCACATCTCCTCTTTTTTAAACTCATAACTGAATAAAGAAATACTTTTTTGTGAGGTTGCTAGAAACTTTGTTCCACGCCTTCGAAAAAATAGTATCCAAACTAAACTCTTCTCCTTAACACTACTACAAATCTGAGAGTTTCGAGCAGTTTTCTGGACTTCAATCAAAACGCTTCATCAAATTCTCATGAACATTGAATACACCTCACAACATCTTCGGTTGTCGGTAGTATGACGGAGGAAAACAATAATATATTCTATACCCCGGCTCCAATGCCGCATCTAAAATATTTGTCCTGAGCGTTTTTCCTCAACAACCCAACCCGCTTAAAATAGAATTGTATGATCATATGAACCCTGTCGTCATTTTGATCGACGCTCTTCTCTCCTTGAGTCATAGCAGTGGCCGTCGTGATTTGGTGCACCCTGGCTGCGATGAGAGAGGATTCCACTTGACGGCCAAGTTCTACTAACGCCTCCTCAAAAGTCAAATCACATGATAAATCTTCAAATGCTAAGTTACACAGTTACACAGTAAAGGCAGTGACGCCTAGTTGAGATGACAAATGATTGAACTAGCGCACAGAAAAAAGCTAGTCCACAGGGCGGGATCGAACCCAACCATCTCTGACTCAAACCGGGAGCGCGTGTGTCTGTGCGATAGTTCAATCATTTGTCAAATCGCATGAATTAACTTTAACCTGAGAATGATATAAACGATCTACATGGATAGGGACGACTTCAAATTTGTTCACTAACACATTCCAGACAAGACCTCGATTCTTTAAAAAGCAGAATTGACATGAACTCACAACTTTGAGCAAATGGAAACTTTGAGTTTTCCAAGTAAAGCGCCGGGAAACAAAACTTTTAACCTTTCATTTTGATCCTAATACACCTCAAGTTATTCGACTCGCCCTTATCCCTCCTCAGCTTCAGAGAAATAAGAAAAGAAGAAGAAAAAAAGAAGGTAAAGCTATAGAGAGACAGAAAAAGAGAAGGAAACATGTGGAGAGCCATAAAATAGGATCTCAATATTCGATTCTCTTCAAAGGGCAGATAAACATCTCGTTATCCTTCTCATCAATTATGTGGGGGTTTCGATTCTAGGCCCAAGACCAGGATCCTTATAACTGACCTCTTTTTCTCTGATGTACTCGCTGGCAATGTTTTCATGTAACTGCTTGGCAGCGTCTTTCTGTCTCGAGGCAGCTCTCTCATACAACGCGACGGCTTCTCTCCACTTACCCTGACTTGCGTAAGCTCCCGCGATGTAGAAACACCTTTAAGTACATCACAAGGAGATCGACTAATTTTTATCAAATATTTGATTTCGGAAAACCGGTCTCAAAAAAGTTGATAACTTATATATATATGTTAAACTCGATAACGTCTTCAAAATACAGTATACTCGAATACCTGAAAGCCTTGTAGTACTGTATCCTCGCATCGTACGCTTTCAGTAAGCCTTTGTTCTGACGTGCGCCTTCCAATTCTGTGACCTTCAACAAGTAACTGATTTATTCAGATAAATCGAAAACTTTTCAGATATTAATCATTAGTCAGTCATTCGATCAATAGTTCGTCTAGTTAATTATGAAAGCATAAAACTGAGACAAAACAGGGAGTTTTTAGTGTGCCAGAAAAAGGTACAGAAGCCCGCTGAAGGCGAAATTTTTTTGTTGCATTAGGGTCCCCCTTACGATTTTTCAAACAGAGACCCGTGGTTGGAGAAAAAAAGTTTTGCAAAATTAACCTGACTATTTGTTTTTGTAGGATCGTTTCTCGGGTCCCCCTCATGTTTTTTCCCACGAAAAAAATTTTTTTCTCATATAAGGGTCCCTCCTTGTAATCTGGAAAAAAACAGAGACCCGCCGACAGAGGGTCTTACATGACCATTCAACTCCTGAACAAAAAGCTGATCCTGACCTCTTTGCACAAATCCATGACCGACTCGAATAGACGGAGTAGGTCCTGCGGTTTCACCTTTTTCTCAAGCCTGAAAGCTTAGAATTATGTCAACACTAAGGCAATCAATTAATACTTCCACCGTAATTCGAAAAATTTTCTCCCTTTTCCCCTTTTCTAGCTTGTTTGTTTTAACTCTGGAAACGAACAACAACAAGAAACCTCTGAATTTACACCACTATTATCTCACTGAGACATTCACATGGTAAAAAACTTAAAGTTTAGATTGAAAATTCAAACAGTCCAACAAGACTTTTAAGGGCAACACTCTAACTGCCTATTCCCTCGAAACACACTGGCAACAGTGGCCAGTCGTGACTCTACAGCCTTAAGAGCCTGTCATGGATGAAGCCGGATCATCCAGTCCAGAATCGAGCGCGACCTCAGGTGGCGGATAGAGGGATGCCTTCCTACGAAGAATTCGTGCTGGGAGGTAGCGGGAGAAATCCCGCCGCGGACCAAAACTGGGTAGTATAGCTCGTCAAAGGAGGGCGATGCCGGACCGGCGTGGGCATGCCACCGGACAAAACATCAGCCGATACTCCGCTATACTTTTCAATGGCGAGTCGAGGCGCCAGTCAAATAGCCTCTTGCCTATCTCCGGTCAACGACAGGCGAGACGTCTCTACTCCCTACCAAAACGATGCTAGGCCGGATTGACCGACCACCCACTCACAAGGCCTATAGCATGAACAGGTTGCTACAACGATGTCCGCCTTCACAAGGTGCAGCATGACAGTCTCAGGACTGCAAAGGACATCAAAACCCTTCTCCGGACGCATCTTGTCCGAAGAACACGAGAACTTCTCTCATTAAAGAGAGTGTTCATAACCAAGTCTTCGATGCGGGATGCTTGCCGGCAACAACAACAACAACAACTGTCTATTCCGTTTCCAAGCTCTAACCTCACCAATCCTCCCTCGCTAGCGATGACTCTGAACAAGTCATCCTTCAGTAAAAAAACTGTCCCCGGGAAACATAAGCCCGGAAAACTTCATGAACAACTAATTCATATTTATCAATCATTCCTCCCCCCCTTTCCCTTCCCCTCATACTCAAGCGACCATTTGCTCATAAAAACACCGCCACTAGAAAGATAGTCCATGCATATCCGCAATCAACATTGTTCTAATATCATGTGTGCACGGAATAAAGAATGAATGAAAGTCATTGAAACATTATAAACTCTTCTGACTCACTTCGTATTCTCAATGATCGCCAAATATCTCTCCACTGTTCGAGAGAGACGCACAAAGTCCAAATATCCACGGAGTCTGCCTGCTTCCACAGCGTCCAATCCTGGCATAGAACATAGGATCATTTGATTGATTCACAGCCTTCGCAAGTCATTAGGAATTCTTACAAATACCCTTATACCCTTACAGTCCGAAACTCTTATTCTTTATTCGATCTCCTTATTTTAGTTCCCAAGTCTCTCGCTCTCTCTCTCTCTCTCTCTCTCTCTCTCTCTCTCTCTCTCTCTCTCTTTGTGCCCTGTAACCTCTCATTCTCTTTCAAGCTGTGGCAGTTAGTCACGTATTGTGAGTATCAAACTATTTTTCGGACTTTCCCAAGCAATGTAAACACTTTTTTCTTCCCAAATTGTAGATTGTTGCAAGAATAGTCGGGAAACCTGAGAGGCCTTCGTTTTGCTTTTTCTTCTGTGACTCAGCCAACTTCTCCATGACATCTCTTGTGTCTGCGAGTTGTTTCTCCAGCAGAATCATCTCAATAAGACAATTCTTCTGACGGCATCTAATGATAACTTGAGACAGCTGCACAATCAGTAAATAATTTCTTAACCATTCACAAAAAATCCATTGGATGATAAATTTTCCGAAACTCTGCTATAATTTGTAGTGGCGAGCCGAGGTCATTTGTAGTGGCGAGCCGAGGTCACAGTTAAAAAGCTTTTTACCGCCCTGCGCTCACTGATAGGTCTCTCAAAGATGATCATCAAACGCGGTGCAATTGTATGCAGGAGTGATTTCTCTGGACTTGGAAAGGATCTTCAGCCAAGTACTAAAAACGACCCATGCCCCTAGATTAAACCTCTGGGCTACAAAACAACAACAAAATCGTGCTCGTTTTTTTTTCTCTTCATTTTTCGATGATCTTTTTTAGCTTTTCAATTGACCACATTTTCTCATCAATTTCGATTTTTTCGATGATCCTTCTGAAATTTACAAAATTTACTGTTTTCTTGTTGAGCCCCTTGTTATTGTTGAGCCCCTTGTTATTGTTGAGCCCCTTGTTATTGTTGAGCCCCTTGTTATTGTTGAGCCCCTTGTTATTGTTGAGCCCCTTGTTATTGTTGAGCCCCTTGTTATTGTTGAGCCCCTTGTTATTGTTGAGCCCCTTGTTATTGTTGAGCCCCTTGTTATTGTTGAGCCCCTTGTTATTGTTGAGCCCCTTGTTATGCACAGTGAGGATTTGTGTCCTTTGATGAACAAAAAAAAACGGTAAACCTTTTCTTTCGAATGTGTGCACTGAGCGATTTCTACATCCGTCTGTTTCCAGCTTTGCAAAAGATTACGTACCTGAAAAGATCAAACAATTTCACGAGCTCAATTCCTTTCCCACATTTCGTTTTAGTAACAGTTTTTCGCCAGGCTGTTTGTCATCATACACGAGTTGAGTGAATACAATGAAAAACTAATTGTGAGAAAAATAAGTTTCAGTTTGAAAAATGGAGAAAGTGGGAATGAGAAAGAAAAAAGAGACAAAAGAGAAAAGTGAGAAAGGTTTAAAAAGCGGAAAAAGTCGGTGAAAAAGGAGAAAGCAGTGGAAAAAGAGATAGAGAAAGATGTAGAAGAGAGAAAGCGGTGAGAAAGAGAGAAAGAGGTAGGTGAAATGGAGAAATTGGTGAAGAGAGACATAGTTCGAAAACACAGACGTTTTGTGCTATACATTCTTACAATTGATGTGAGAAGCGATAAACAACGGCTTCGGTTCAGTAACCTTCTCATCTTGAACGGGTCCCATAACACCAGCCCAATCCACCATAACCGTTTCGTCAACTGTTACCTTCGACCGCATCTCCGCTATCAATTGCTGGAAATAGATCATTTGAACGTTTTTGCGAGCAATTTTTATTTTTTCCTGAGTGATCAGCAAATCACTGACCCCGCTTATTTTGAAGAACCTGTGACCAAGTATCAAGTTATGTGGGATTCTTAGAATGTTTTGGGTTGGATCTTGTTGGACCCCCCCCCAGATAAAAAAGCCCCACATCAATATTCTCCTCGTCTCCTCTGAGATGCTCTCGCAGCTCGATAAGCTCACTCATAGAAGCTCCACTGGCCGTCGCCCCAGACTCAGCCGAGTTAAATTCGCAAAGACGCAGCAACGGCTGGATCTCCCGGCATCTTAACGCGGATGAATGGAAGAATGTATGATTGCATAAATGAGTTGATGTATAATTGAATGGCCGTATAAGTGAACATTTAATTGAAAAAGTTAATTGATCAATACGCCGTTAACCTGAACGAAATAATGGTTGAACACGGGGGTTATATAATCGTGTCTTAGTGTTGTTATCTGCCTTCTAGTCATTTTTTTGATTGATCAATTTTGAGACAACCAACTTGGTACGGTAGAGATTGGCCAGTGATCCATTCACTGAAGCGGCTCCCAGACTTTCGTAGACCAACTTGGATGCCTACAACTCCTGTGATTTTCAGAGATAATCTGAGGGCTCTCCCGAAAAAGATTTGGGAAAAAGAAAGCTGTGAAATTTGGGTTTAAAAAAAAACTTTTCAAACGAAATTTTAAAATTAAGTATATAGTAAACAAATACATTATTTCACCTTGAGTTCGATCGTATGCCCGAGAAGGGGTTTTGTCTTGTTATTTCACCAAATCAAATAGATGTGCAGCTATTCAGACACTCCGAGTGTTGCCAAAGTTTGATAAATGTATTCAATAAATAAATAATAGCAAATTTATTTGGTTTTTCCACTTTAAAACTTGAATCATGTTTCCTTGAAAGCAGAACCTTATTTTTTCAAGCAAGTTCTGTTTAATGCATAGAAGACCGTGAGATTTTTCATAACAGTTCAAATTCTGTATACATAATTCCTTCATTTTGTCGTGGCTGAGAGTGGTCGAGTCATTTCTCGCTCTTCATTAATATCTCCTATAATGAAGGACTCCGGTCTCTACCAGAAACTGGACCCCTTGTAGCCGTATCGTCTAAACCATAATCGACATTCCAGTCTAGACCATAGGTAAAATATG
Organism: Allodiplogaster pararmata; assembly: GCA_964056735.1. Lineage (NCBI taxonomy): Eukaryota > Metazoa > Nematoda > Chromadorea > Rhabditida > Diplogasteridae > Allodiplogaster > Allodiplogaster pararmata. Next base: position 10,133,786 of record OZ057406.1, read on the forward strand.
TCTTGATTTTTTTTAATAGGTCGATCGCTAGAGCAGGTGGAAAGTTCTTTCACTTTTAACTTCACAAATTGGTTGAGGTTGAGTTAAGGCTAAAGAAAATTGGTATTCATGGGGAGAAATGGAGATTTTTTCTTTCAATTTCATCTGTGAAAACTCTTATATGTATATTCATTTTGAATGACGGAGAGGGTCGGTAGGTCGGTCACCCTAGAAATTGAATGAGGGAGAGGGTCGGTAGGTCGGTCACCCTAGAAATTGAATGAGGGAGAGGGTCGGTATTTTCTTTCAATTTCATCTGTGAAAACTCTTATATGTATATTCATTTTGAATGACGGAGAGGGTCGGTAGGTCGGTAACCCTAGAAATTGAATGAGGGAGAGGGTCGGTAGGTCGGTCACCCTAGAAATTGAATGAGGGAGAGGGTCGGTAGGTCGGTCACCCTAGAAATTGAATGAGGGAGAGGGTCGGTATTTTCTTTCAATTTCATCTGTGAAAACTCTTATATGTATATTCATTTTGAATGACGGAGAGGGTCGGTAGGTCGGTCACCCTAGAAATTGAATGAGGGAGAGGGTCGGTAGGTCGGTCACCCTAGAAATTGAATGAGGGAGAGGGTCGGTAGGTCGGTCACCCTAGAAATTGAATGAGGGAGAGGGTCGGTATTTTCTTTCAATTTCATCTGTGAAAACTCTTATATGTATATTCATTTTGAATGACGGAGAGGGTCGGTAGGTCGGTCACCCTAGAAATTGAATGAGGGAGAGGGTCGGTAGGTCGGTCACCCTAGAAATTGAATGAGGGAGAGGGTCGGTAGGTCGGTCACCCTAGAAATTGAATGAGGGAGAGGGTCGGTATTTTCTTTCAATTTCATCTGTGAAAACTCTTATATGTATATTCATTTTGAATGACGGAGAGGGTCGGTAGGTCGGTCACCCTAGAAATTGAATGAGGGAGAGGGTCGGTAGGTCGGTCACCCTAGAAATTGAATGAGGGAGAGGGTCGGTAGGTCGGTCACCCTAGAAATTGAATGAGGGAGAGGGTCGGTAGGTCGGTAACCCTAGAAATTGAATGAGGGAGAGAGTCGGTAGGTCGGTCACCCTAGAAATTGAATGAGGGAGAGGGTCGGTAGGTCGGTCACCCTAGAAATTGAATGAGGGAGAGGGTCGGTAGGTCGGTCACCCTAGAAATTGAATGAGGGAGAGGGTCGGTATTTTCTTTCAATTTCATCTGTGAAAACTCTTATATGTATATTCATTTTGAATGACGGAGAGGGTCGGTAGGTCGGTCACCCTAGAAATTGAATGAGGGAGAGGGTCGGTAGGTCGGTCACCCTAGAAATTGAATGAGGGAGAGGGTCGGTAGGTCGGTCACCCTAGAAATTGAATGAGGGAGAGGGTCGGTATTTTCTTTCAATTTCATCTGTGAAAACTCTTATATGTATATTCATTTTGAATGACGGAGAGGGTCGGTAGGTCGGTCACCCTAGAAATTGAATGAGGGAGAGGGTCGGTAGGTCGGTCACCCTAGAAATTGAATGAGGGAGAGGGTCGGTAGGTCGGTCACCCTAGAAATTGAATGAGGGAGAGGGTCGGTAGGTCGGTAACCCTAGAAATTGAATGAGGGAGAGAGTCGGTAGGTCGGTCACCCTAGAAATTGAATGAGGGAGAGGGTCGGTAGGTCGGTCACCCTAGAAATTGAATGAGGGAGAGGGTCGGTAGGTCGGTCACCCTAGAAATTGAATGAGGGAGAGGGTCGGTAGGTCGGTAACCCTAGAAATTGAATGAGGGAGAGAGTCGGTAGGTCGGTCACCCTAGAAATTGAATGAGGGAGAGGGTCGGTAGGTCGGTCACCCTAGAAATTGAATGAGGGAGAGGGTCGGTAGGTCGGTCACCCTAGAAATTGAATGAGGGAGAGGGTCGGTAGGTCGGTAACCCTAGAAATTGAATGAGGGAGAGGGTCGGTAGGTCGGTCACCCTAGAAATTGAATGAGGGAGAGGGTCGGTAGGTCGGTCACCCTAGAAATTGAATGAGGGAGAGGGTCGGTAGGTCGGTAACCCTAGAAATTGAATGAGGGAGAGAGTCGGTAGGTCGGTCACCCTAGAAATTGAATGAGGGAGAGGGTCGGTAGGTCGGTCACCCTAGAAATTGAATGAGGGAGAGGGTCGGTAGGTCGGTCACCCTAGAAATTGAATGAGGGAGAGGGTCGGTAGGTCGGTAACCCTAGAAATTGAATGAGGGAGAGAGTCGGTAGGTCGGTCACCCTAGAAATTGAATGAGGGAGAGGGTCGGTAGGTCGGTCACCCTAGAAATTGAATGAGGGAGAGGGTCGGTAGGTCGGTCACCCTAGAAATTGAATGAGGGAGAGGGTCGGTAGGTCGGTAACCCTAGAAATTGAATGAGGGAGAGAGTCGGTAGGTCGGTCACCCTAGAAATTGAATGAGGGAGAGGGTCGGTAGGTCGGTCACCCTAGAAATTGAATGAGGGAGAGGGTCGGTAGGTCGGTCACCCTAGAAATTGAATGAGGGAGAGAGTCGGTAGGTCGGTCACCCTAGAAATTGAATGAGGGAGAGGGTCGGTAGGTCGGTCACCCTAGAAATTGAATGAGGGAGAGGGTCGGTAGGTCGGTAACCCTAGAAATTGAATGAGGGAGAGAGTCGGTAGGTCGGTCACCCTAGAAATTGAATGAGGGAGAGGGTCGGTAGGTCGGTCACCCTAGAAATTGAATGAGGGAGAGGGTCGGTAGGTCGGTCACCCTAGAAATTGAATGAGGGAGAGGGTCGGTAGGTCGGTAACCCTAGAAATTGAATGAGGGAGAGAGTCGGTAGGTCGGTCACCCTAGAAATTGAATGAGGGAGAGGGTCGGTAGGTCGGTCACCCTAGAAATTGAATGAGGGAGAGGGTCGGTAGGTCGGTCACCCTAGAAATTGAATGAGGGAGAGGGTCGGTAGGTCGGTAACCCGGTAGGTCGGTCACCCTAGAAATTGAATGAGGGAGAGGGTCGGTAGGTCGGTAACCCTAGAAATTGAATGAGGGAGAGAGTCGGTAGGTCGGTCACCCTAGAAATTGAATGAGGGAGAGGGTCGGTAGGTCGGTCACCCTAGAAATTGAATGAGGGAGAGGGTCGGTAGGTCGGTCACCCTAGAAATTGAATGAGGGAGAGGGTCGGTAGGTCGGTAACCCTAGAAATTGAATGAGGGAGAGAGTCGGTAGGTCGGTCACCCTAGAAATTGAATGAGGGAGAGGGTCGGTAGGTCGGTCACCCTAGAAATTGAATGAGGGAGAGGGTCGGTAGGTCGGTCACCCTAGAAATTGAATGAGGGAGAGGGTCGGTAGGTCGGTCACCCTAGAAATTGAATGAGGGAGAGGGTCGGTAGGTCGGTCACCCTAGAAATTGAATGAGGGAGAGGGTCGGTAGGTCGGTAACCCTAGAAATTGAATGAGGGAGAGAGTCGGTAGGTCGGTCACCCTAGAAATTGAATGAGGGAGAGGGTCGGTAGGTCGGTCACCCTAGAAATTGAATGAGGGAGAGGGTCGGTAGGTCGGTCACCCTAGAAATTGAATGAGGGAGAGGGTCGGTAGGTCGGTAACCCTAGAAATTGAATGAGGGAGAGAGTCGGTAGGTCGGTCACCCTAGAAATTGAATGAGGGAGAGGGTCGGTAGGTCGGTCACCCTAGAAATTGAATGAGGGAGAGGGTCGGTAGGTCGGTCACCCTAGAAATTGAATGAGGGAGAGGGTCGGTAGGTCGGTAACCCTAGAAATTGAATGAGGGAGAGAGTCGGTAGGTCGGTCACCCTAGAAATTGAATGAGGGAGAGGGTCGGTAGGTCGGTAACCCTAGAAATTGAATGAGGGAGAGGGTCGGTAGGTCGGTCACCCTAGAAATTGAATGAGGGAGAGGGTCGGTAGGTCGGTCACCTTAGAAATTGAATAAGGGGGAGGGTCGGTAGGTCGGTCACTCTAGAAATTGAATGAGGGAGAGGGTCGGTAGGTCGGTCACCCTAGAAATTTTTTCGCCACTTCACTATGGTCTACATTCTCGTACTCAAAATAAAGAAATTGATATGAAGCTGGAGTTGTTCGAATCAATGGCGCTTCATTTTCAATGGCATCGAGAATGAAGCGTTTGCATTGAATTGAATACATACGTTAAATTAATCAACGAAGCTTCACAGTATCCACGAAATTTCCTTGCTAATCATTGTACCGTGCAGCTTCTGAGAAAAATAATTACCGTAGTCCAACATGGATTATCGTACCTTGAGAGACTCCTTGGCCTCCGCCCACTGTTTCACCTCAAATGCCGCCACTCCTCGCAGCCAGAGAACGTACGCTTGAGACTCCAACTTCGTGGGAGCGTCACACTGAATACATCAAAGCTCCTTAGTATTCATTGCATACTCCTTTGCAAATCAATGTACTTTCAAGAAAGTTATCTCCTGCTTAAATCATAGGTAAAATGCCTACTGGCCAAATGTTTTCTAGGGCAACTGACCTACCGACCCCTTTTTTCACTGATCACAAAAAAATGGCTTTATTTTTTTTTATATGCAAAACGAAAAAAAACCATCTTAATTTTAACATATAGTTCAATAGCCATAACTCAGCCCGAAGAGATTTTTTTAAAGTTGAAAGTGTAAACTTTCAACCTACTCGAGCGATAGATCCTATTGAAAAAAAATCGAGACGTATTTTACATATGGCCAAAATATCAGATGGAAATTTTCATGAGAGCTTTCATAAATAAGATCCAGTTTAAACATGAACTTCGATGGTTATTCTTATTCCTAACAGTCTGTTTTTTTACAAACCAATAAATAAACCCGTTAGACGCCGTCCTTTCAATAAAATTTCTCTGATTTCCCAGCTTATTCTTTGGTTGTGAGAAAAAGCTATATCATGTTAGGACTGTAATGCGGAGAGCGTTGGTTAGAATGGTCTCTAACGGTCATTACTAAACTGTTGAATATCAACACTTCACTTAGTATTTTATTGAGTATCAATAATCACACGCGAGGGTGTTTCGTGGTTGCATTTCGCAACTCCCCTCGTGTATCTTCAAATTCATGCTAAGACTATGATCTTCCAACATTGTGGGAGGAGTCTGGCTCTCCCACTCTCTCTCTCTCTGGAGGGGCGGAGCCTAAACTTTCTTGCTCGCCTGTCTCTATATATTTCTTATCGTCACTAATTCTTCAATGTCTGTGCTATTGTATATCGTTTAGTAAGGGATAGATGCTTTCTGAATCAGTTCTTCCCTTGGACCCTTCTTGAATAAAGTCGCTTCTACTTTTGCTGTGTTACTTAAGCAAGTCAGAGTGGGACACAAAGGCGAGCAGCAAACACCACAAAGCACCAAGTTTGGTGCATTTATCAAACTGCTTTTAAGGCGAGCAAAATACATCCCGAACCCCACAATTTGGTGCATCGGCCGAATTGGAGGAAGTCCGCGTGGCAAGCAGTGTTGGTAAGTTTGTTTTTTTGTGTTTGTTTTCAATTTGACTCGCAGACTCAGCCCTAAGACAAGTCAAATCTGACTTGCTGGCTCAGTCCTAAGACAAGTCAAAGACTCGCTGACTCAGCCCTAAGACAAGTCAAATCTGACTTGCTGGCTCAGTCCTAAGACAAGTCAAATCCAGTGGCTGCCAAACGGCCTAAGACCACATTACTTCGTTCGGCAGCAAAAAGCCTAAGACCGACCGAGCTTGAAAGGCGGCCAAAAGGCTTAAGACCATTCATTTGTCGAAAGCAACTTCAGAAAACAGCTAGGAAAGCTGTAAGTTGCTCATTATTTCGACAAGAAAAACTCTTGAAGAGAGCAGCATGACACGTTCATCTGCGGTAGCAAGAGAATTTGTCCTGAAGCTGGACTGCCAGCAGGAGAATGCAATCGCTCTAAGCGAAAAGATCAGCCCAGCGTTGATCGAACTGTTAGAGAACGAACTTGCGGTATACAAATACTCAGTTGAATCTCTCAAACAGATGCGAACAAGCCTCAAAAGAAGAATTCTAGAGGCAAAAACAATTCAGGACAAGATGATACAAGCATCAGAGCAATGGAACAGTTCTATTGATTCATTGGAAGATGAAGAAGAACTAGAGAATGCAGTCAAGGAAAAGCATTCTTACACCGAGACTGAACAACATCAGAAAGCTCTCAAATACATTGCATCATTCATGGAAAAAGGGCACTATTCCGTGGAAACTATCACTGATCGCATAAATGAAATCAGTGATGAAGAAATAGCATCTGAGCGTAAAGATGCTCTCAAAGCGGAACTCAAAAGAATCTCAGACGAAAGAAACATGAGTAATCCCTGCGCCACTTTGGAAAGTATAAACACAGGGCAGTCTGCACTCTCCCATTCAAAAGAAGGTGGTATGGGAGAAGAAATAGTGCAGGAAGGGAAAAAGAGAGAATCTGATGAAGGCATCAGACCAGATGGTAAAAAGATTACCATCACTCCAGAGGGAGACCTAAGAGGAACAGAACATGCTCACTCTGAAAGAGAAACAGAGAAAATTCTTGCCGCCACTCAAAGGCAGACAGGAGGAAGTGGATTGCGACAAAGAGATAGTGTTAAAGAAAATAACACGTCGTCCCATTACATAGAAAGTGGCTATGCAAAGCTCCCGACACTACCAGTGCCAAAGTTCACAGGAATTCGAAAAGAATTCAACAACTTCTGGGAAGTGTTCGTGATCACCGTAGACAGTCAAGCAATTCCAGATGCAAGTAAAATGATTTATCTGAAATCATACCTACAACAAGGAGCTCTGGATGTTATCAAACATCTACCGATAACGAATCAAAACTACTCCATAGCCACAAGGCTACTGCACAGTGCATACGGTGATGAAGAGATACAAAAAGGAAGCATTCGGAAGCAAATAGTCGAGTTGCAGCCGTGTGGCAGAACTATTACGGCTCAATTGAAACTCATCAGAGAAGTGAGATGTCTTTTTGAGATTCTCAAGACAAATGATCTAAATGCAGAAGGAAATGAGTTTTTGGCAGACACAATTCTGGGAAAATTTCCTGAAAAGACCAGAATCCAAGCAACTGAGTGGAGGATGGACAACTATCCTTTCGCCATGTCAGCAATGCTGAACATGATTGAGCAAAAGCTGTTGAGAAGCGAGAAGTTGGAAGAATTACTTGGAAGAAACTCAGAGAAAGAGCCAAGTAAAGATAAACAACTCGTTCATCTAGTAACTCCATACAACTCCAATGCTGAAAAATGCGTGTTCTGTGGCAAACACAGCTTCGAAACAACAGACAAATGCAAATCTGTGGCAAGTAAATGGGAAAGAAAACGCATGATAAGCGATCAAGGCAGATGCTTCCGCTGCCTCAAATTCGGACATGGTGCTGCAAATTGTAAGCATTACTGCAACAATTGCAGAGGCGGTCATCATATATCAATATGTCAAAAGCTTCACTCAAGCGGCAAAATGATATCCGGAAAGAAGGAAATGATGTACCAAGGAAAAAGAGAAACCATTCCTCGAGCCAACAAGGTTCCATTCACACCGCAACTCAACTATTCCAAACATACAAGATGGAACCTGAATGCGCAAGAATTTGAACCACAGAAACAGGGAAATTGGAAACCTTTCAGAAAGTCGAACTGTTCCAATCGATACCAAGATCATTCTGCTCAAATGATCCCAGCGTCTGTTGAGCGTGAAATAAATGCGCACAGAAGTCAAGACGTAAACGGTTATCGCAAAGAGGAAGTGGTGGGTGCGGTTCACCCAGAACTCCAGCCTCGTCAACGTCTACCCAGGATGCTTCTCATGAACATCTCAATTCAACATCCCCAAACGAAACGTTGGATTTCTATACCAGCTATGCTGGATGACGGAGCTAGTGCAACCATAATCAGTGAAAAGGTATTAAAGAAGTATGATCTACCGCTGATCGAAGAAAAAACTGTTTTCTTCGCGGGTGTGGGAGGGCACTCCTCGGGTGAGTCCAGAGGAGTGACTCGATTCGGAGTTCAGGTTGGCAGAAAGGTCATGCAAGTAGACGCTTTCGCCTATCCTGAACCAATCATTGCCACACAAAAAGTTTTGGAAATCGATGAGACTGACAAAGAGTTCATCAAGAGGAACAAAATCAAGTTAGCACCTTACAAAGAAGGTGAAAGACCAATGATACTAGTTGGTGGTCAACTCAGCATTGAACTTCTCAAAATCTGTCACAGGAAGCTACCAAGTGGCTTGATGCTAGTGCCAACAAAGAATGGCTACATTCCTTACAGTGGCGCTCACACATCTGAAAAATCACTCAATGTAGCAGTTGCCATTGCAAGTCAAATGGAACACGATATGGCAACCGAAAAGGATGCAAAGGAAGACAATGACAGAAATGAAAATCATAAGTTCCAGGAATCAATGCAAAAGTTCCTTGCTGTGGAGCAAATTGATTCGCAAGAGAGCGACGAATCAGATCTCGATGCTGACCTACAATTCATATTGAATACAGAAAGAGAGCATGATGGGCATTATTCAACAAAATGGCCTATGAAGCCGAATGCCGAGAAAAGGATCGGCAACAATTTCTGGCTGGCATTGGAACATCTGTCTCGAAGTCAATATCTCAAGAAAGCCTCATTGTACGAGGAAGCCGAAAAGATGTTCGCAGAACAGGAGAAAAGAGGTTACATCGAGAAAGTCAATCCCGATGACCCTCCAGATGGCACTGTATACTACAGTCCACACAGAGCAGTGATGAAACAAGACTCACAGTCAACCAAAGTCAGACTGGTTTACAATGCTTCCAGCAAAATGAAAGGACATTTGAGCGCTAACGATGCTCAGTATGCTGGACCGAACCTGCTCAAGTCTATACCAACAATACTGATGAGGGCCAGAGAAAGACCTCTGCTATTGTCTGGAGACGTAGAAAAGGCCTTCCATCAGGTGAAGCTCAAGAGAGACCACAGAGACCTCACTCGGTTCCTGTTCTTCAAAGATAGAGAAAAAGCACTAGCTGATCCAAAGGATAGCACGAATCTTGTGCATTATCGATTTCAAGTAGTTCCGTTCGGTTTCAAAGCAAGCCCGTATCTTCTCAACGCTACAATCCAACTGCATATATCGGAAAAGGTGCAAGAGTTGGAGAGAGAAGGACGTAGAAAGTCACAAGACAAGGCGGAAGTTGTAACGTGCTACGATGTCAAAAACAATTTGTACGTTGACAACGTGTTCCTTGGCGCAAAAAGTGAGAACGAGCTGAAAATCAAAATGAGAAAAGCGAAAGAGCTTTTCCAAGGAATGCAAATGAATCTGAGACAGTTTGTTACCAACTCTCATAAGATCATGAGCGAACTGAAAGACGAAGAGAAAGGTCTTGATGAAAAAGGAATCTGCAAGTTGCTGGGCATCCCATGGGATCCAGTTAACGATGAATTCGTTGTGAACTACGATGGAGTTTTCAAAGAAGTTCATTCCAGCAGTGACGGTATCACAAAAGCTGAAGTCCTTTCTGTGATTGCTTCAGTCTATGATCCCCTGGGATGGAGCACACCTCTCATGGTGAAGCTAAGGCTGTTCATGCAAAAGCTGTTCAAAGACGAGGTCAAAGAAGCGAAAGCTAAGAAATGGAGAACTCCGCTCAGCCAAGAGAGGAGAGACGAGTTTAGCGCATTACTCGAACAAGCGATGAATTACTCCATGAGAATCCCGAGATACTCAGGGAAAATGACCAAAGATGAACAGACTGGAGAATTCTCAGGTGAAGATGGTCACATTGTTGCATTCTGTGACGCATCTAAAACTGCCTACGGCACTGCTATTTACTGTGTTGATGTTCTGACAAGAGAACGAGAAAACTGTGTGACACTCATCGAGGGCAAAACAAGGTTGGCACCCTTAAACAACCCCCTGACCATTCCACGGCTAGAACTCAAAGCAATAGTACTGGCTTTGCAAAGAATCAAAGAGATCGTGGAAGCCAGAACAGCAGTGCAGGAGCAGGAAATGAAAGACATATACGTCTTTTCTGACTCCATGATTGCTCTGAGTTGGATCGAATCAAGATCCTCAGACAAAGTTGCGAAAGTGTTCATTCAGAACAGACTCGATGAAATTACAAGACTCGAGCAAGAAATACTTGAAATTCCTATCGCAGGAAATGCAAAGCTGAGAAGAAACATAATCTTCCAATATGTGAACACAAAGGACAATCCAGCTGACCATTCAACTTGAGGTCTTTCTGCTGAGGCCTTGATGAAATCAGAGTTGTGGTGGCAAGGACCAGAATGGTTGAGAAGGAGTCCAGACGAATGGCCATGTGTCCAAACTCATCTCAACAGTGCAGAAGAGGAAGATATGAACTCTGAAATGACAAAACAAAGCCGACAACCCATGAGGGACTGGAACTACCCGGAGGAAAACCGTGGACTGAATGCCAACACTTAGAAGACTTGGTACATGATACCATGGAAGTTCTTCAACAAGTGAAAAGTGATGGTGACTTCAAGAACAGATTCCTCGAGGAAGGAGGAATAATTCCAGATGAATTGGAGCGGTTGCCAGAAAAAACCGAAGTAAGCAGCGAAAGCTGGAACTTAGCTCTGGAAGTGCTGATCAAAAAACATCAGAATGAGAGAGAAGAGAAAGCACAAAACTTTCTCCAAGATGAAGCCAAGAATCAAAACACGAATAACCTCCTACTCCGTAAAAACGAGAGAGGTCTGCATTGTGTTTACTACAGAAGATTCATCAACTCGGAACTCTCAAATAGCAGACTGAAACCAGTAATACTATGGCCAGACTCTCATCTCACAAAACTCATCGTGATGCACATTCACGAGAGTCTCAAACATCTCGGTGCAAGTGCAACATTGGCCAAAGTACGAGAAAAGTACTGGATCGTTAAAGGAAGGAGATTCGTCAATTCTGTACTTAAGAAATGCTTACCCTGCAGAAGGCATCAAGGGTTCCCTCCAGCGTATCCAAGATACGCGCCACTGCCCGCAGAAAGGCTGCTTCCGCATTGTCCATTCGAAAATATTGGACTGGATTACCTTGGGCCTTTCTATTGTCGAGAGAACGACGGTGAATTGAATATGTACGTGTTGCTAATAACCTGCATGAGTACACGTGCGGTTCATCTTGAAGTGGTAGATAGTCTATCTCTGATAGCATTCATGAATGCTTTGAAGAGGTTTTTCGCCAGAAGAGGCATCCCAAAGATCATCCGATCAGACAATGCCACCACATTCACAGCAGGAGAAAAACTGCTGAAAAGATTGTGGAATTCTCATCGAAAGGAAGATGATCTTATTCGGTTTATCAGCATGCACAGCATTTGCTGGAGATACAATGTCCCAGCAGCTCCATGGCAAGGAGGATTCTATGAAAGACTTGTAGGAAGCGTCAAGAAGGCGTACTACAAGACTGTTGGGACCAACAAGCTCTCGAAAGAAGAATTCCTGACTGTGATCACGGAGATTGAAGGAGTACTGAATTCAAGACCCCTCACCAGAGTGGAAGAAAAGATCGAAGAATTCTTAGAGTCTCCAACATTGAGGCCTATTGACTTCCTCGTGCCCAAATCCGAAATAGTCCTTCCCTTCTGGCAAAAAGGGAATGAAGAAGAATTAGATCCCGACTATTCCGAGAAAAGGGAAGAGCTGAACACTCAGAACCAAGCTTGGAGAAGAATGTCAACAGTCATGAAAGTGTTGAAGAGGTTCTGGGAAAGGTGGAAGCAAGAGTATTTACAAGCTCTAATGGATCGAGAACTCCATCCCGTCATTCAGAATCCGAAGCGGATCACAGAAACTCACAAGACTATATTGCACAAAAGGACAAAGCCAAATGTTGGAGATATCGTGCTTATCGTCCATGATAATGAATCCAGGGCATACTGGCCTTTGGCGAAAGTCTTGAGGTACGACACAGACAGATCAGTATTGCTTGAAAAGAAAGATGGTTCAAAAACCTTGAGAACAATCAATAAAATTGTTCCTCTGGAGCTGACTGAAGAAGAAAAAAGACGGAATGGATTTGAACCACAAGTTGAAAGGAAAAATGAAATTCCGAATGTCAAAGCGCATGATGAACCAAAACAAGCGGGTGAAAGGGCGAAGAAATACAATCTACGACTTAGAAATAAAGTCAATTATGCCCATTCGGAGTACGATGAGGATTCAGAGAGTGTATACCAATTGCAAGAATCCGCAAAAAGAGCCTACATCGACTCGGTTGTGTCAAAACCGCCGGAATCGATCAAATCTGTACAAAAGAGACACAAGCTGAGCACCAGTTACATACACATCTTGTTGATTGGAATCCTGATGTGTCTGAGTACTGCGGAGGCGTCGCAGCAACTCATATTGAAGTGCCTAAACGGGGGAGGAGCATCAGTTGTGACTAGTCCATGGCAGCCGGTTCAAGTGTGCACAAAAGGTAAATGCTACCTCATGAACAATCCATCCGAAGAACAGAGAGTTTTCTTCGAGCCAGAAGCAGTGATCCACCCTCACTTGGTTTCAGCCAAGGTGGTTGAAGAGAGAGAAGTGCACTACACAAATGTCTCTTGTCCTGCAACCCCGTACTGTGAAGCATTAAAAGATTACTTCACGCTTCAGCACTTATACTCCCCAGAATGCTGGCCAGTGACGGCCGCAGCTCTCATTGGAGTGATCTCTTACTCCATCTTCCTGACTCTGTGCATATTGGTGTACATGATCTGCAACACACCATTCAGATTGAGCACCCCCGTGACAAAGGCGTGTCAAATCAACAAAATTTGTCTGAAACTTCTCACGCGTATTATACTCTGTCCATTCCGATTTTTTCGGTGGGTGGCAGTGGCTGTGTGGCAAAAATGCTACAGCCCGAACAGAGAAACGCAAGTGAACAGGAAGAAATGGAAAAGAGAGCAGATAGCTTACAGACTAATGGTCATCATGTTACTATGCTACATGACAGGTAATGCAAACTGTTGCCAAGATGTTGTTCTAATAGCTAGCGAGTATGAAAGATGTCAAAACCAGGCATGCTCCAACGAAAGCCAGGTTATAATGACAATCAACCCAATCACCAAAGAAGCATGCATCGCTGTCAAGAACGTTGACGAAGAAATAATTGGTCAGATCAAGATAACAATGATGGCAGTCACAGAGAAGTGCCAACGAAAAGCTTTAGGCTACCATCGCGAAGTAGATGTCAATGTAGCGAGCTCAAAAAGGTGTTATTGGGCAGGAAGCTGCACGTCGGATAAGTGTGCGAGTATTCTCCCGTCAGATTCAATTCCAGAACTGTCACATGTGAAGCACTACCCAGGTCACACATATTGCTCCGAAAGTTGTGGAGGATACCAGTGCTTCTGTCTCCTATCCAGAAATGGTTGCATGTTCTACAAGACCTATGCAATACCTGTTTCAGAGAAGGTATATGAGACATTTGAATGCTCAGAATGGACCCCAGACCTCTTGTTATCAATTGAAGTGACTCGAGGCAACCATACTGCAGTGAAGGAGATTCATCTTCGACAAAGCTGGAAGAAAACAGTAGAAGGACACACAGTCGAACTACTCTCACTGAATGAACCTTACATTCGCACGAGAAACAATTTCTTCATCTCGGACGGAAAGAGAACAGCTACTTCTGAAAAGCCCATCTCTCCAATACTGAACTGTGCATCAGTAGAGGCAGCACGCGACTTGAACTGTACAGTCAGAGAAGTCTGCAATTGTAGAGCGGCTATTGAGAGACCAAATTGTGACTGTGAAGATTACAAGTTGGAAGCCCTCTATCAGACGGAAACAACCCTTCCTGTTCACTTTCTAACGCATTCAGTTTTTGGAGACAGAGAGATTTACATGAATGTGGAAAGTGAGACAACTGCTCAAATCGCCCTGAAACTCGATAAAGGGAGATTCAGTCATATTCAGGAGGTCAACAGTCCGTGCCAAGTGAAGGTGAACTCTGTTGAGGGGTGCTATAATTGCGCCACGGGAGCAGTTACAAAATTCACATGCACAGTGAAGAGCAGCCAAGTAGTAGTAGTGACCTGCGAAGAAAATGCATTCTCTATTCCATGTGGACCAGAAGGAATAAACTCGGAAAGAATCCTTGCTTTCAGTACCAAAAGAGTTCAAGAGAATTGCAATGTGTCATGCAGTGAATCTGTTCTCATACAAGGAACGTTATACAATGACGGACCTTCATTGGAAGACATATACCGAGCAGTTATGTCCGGAGAAACTGGCGAACTTGATGTTCCTGACTTCTATCACTTCATTGAAGTCATCTCAAGTAAATGGAGAACAATACTGTCACTGGTCGCAGTTTTCTTCGTTTTGGTATGTACTACAGCAGCAGTTGTTTATGTGGCTCCAATCTGCCGGATGCTACTCAGATCAAAGAGGAACTCTACTAAGAAACATATGTGAATCGAGGAGAGCAGCTTGCGGAGGGATCATTACGTCTATGAGGACGAGGATGAGAGGGAGAGACAGGAAATCATTAAATCATGTTACGTTCGGAATGTATTTGATTTTTGTGTTTGTTTTTTAGGTCTAGACATTTTATTCGATGTACTTAATTAGTCTTTTCGCCTAATTAAAATTCATTACTAGACCTTTTCCTTTCTCTCGGGCGGGAGAATGTTGAATATCAACACTTCACTTAGTATTTTATTGAGTATCAATAATCACACGCGAGGGTGTTTCGTGGTTGCATTTCGCAACTCCCCTCGTGTATCTTCAAATTCATGCTAAGACTATGATCTTCCAACATTGTGGGAGGAGTCTGGCTCTCCCACTCTCTCTCTCTCTGGAGGGGCGGAGCCTAAACTTTCTTGCTCGCCTGTCTCTATATATTTCTTATCGTCACTAATTCTTCAATGTCTGTGCTATTGTATATCGTTTAGTAAGGGATAGATGCTTTCTGAATCAGTTCTTCCCTTGAACCCTTCTTGAATAAAGTCGCTTCTACTTTTGCTGTGTTACTTAAGCAAGTCAGAGTGGGACACAAAGGCGAGCAGCAAACACCACAAAGGAGGGCGATGCCGGACCGGCCTGGGCAAGCCACCGGACAAAACATCAGCCTATACTCCGCTATACTTATCAATGGCGAGTCTAGGCGCCAGTCAAATAGCCTTTTGCCTATCTCCGGTCAACGACAGGCGAGACGTCTCTACTCCCACCCAAAACGATGCTAGGCCGGCTTGACCACCCACTCACAAGGCCTATAGCATGAACAGGTTGCTACAACGATGTCCGCCTTCACAAGGTGCAGCATGACAGTCTCAGGACTGCAAAGGACATCAAAACCCTTCTCCGGACGCATCTCGTCCGAAGAACACGAGAACCTCTCTCATTAAAGAGAGTGCTCATAACCAAAAGTCTTCGATGCGGGCTGCTTGCCGGCAACAACAACAACTAAACCACGCACCTCACGCCCGTCCCTTACTAATCCACACAAACTGCACGGGAAAGAGTGTTTGACGCACTCTTATGTATATTTTATTGAAAAGGTCTCGTTAGCCTAAGCCGTACGGCCTCGTTACCGTAAACTTTTGTCTCAGCCTAAGCAGTAAAAACATGAAAAACTAAATAGCGCTCATGGGGCGAAGTTAAGAATTTTCCCGCGCTGTAGCGTGGATTAGTAATTAACGGACGTGAAAGGCTTGAAGGGGCGTGGTTTAGTAATAGCCTCTCTGACCCACTATGACCTTTTCGAAATTAATCGAACCAATTGCATTTTTTTCAAATGAAGAAAGAATAATAATACCCTCTGTGATGTCTTGATGATGTTATCCAGCACGGCTGCGTGTTTGGTAGCTGCTTTTAGAGCGTTTCTCATCGCATGTCGCTGCCTGAAAACACTCATCAATATTACTCTATGTTTTTTTAAACTCGAATAACATGCAATCGACATGAAACAACATCAAAAATTACTTTTTGAAGGGTATGATCAGCAAGATTGTCGGAGAAAGTAACAAAACCATACCCTATGCGCAAATCATATGCAGGAGTTACAGGGTGTACAGAAAGTCCAGGTGTGTAGTATTTTTCCGATAAAAACTTAACGGATTGAGCAAATCAAACAAAATTTTCATCGAAGTTTATTCAAATAGTTTGGGATATAACTGCTTTTTCAACTTTCAAACAGCCCTCCTTTCTCCTTGACACAGGCGCAGAGTCGCTTGTGGAAGGCACCCACCGTGGTGGACAGGTAAGCGACGTCAAGATCATCCCACGCCTTCTGTAGGGCGCGCTTCAAACTTTCCAAATTCTTGTGTTGGGAAGCACAGGCCTTGCTCTCAAGGACCGACCACACAGAGAAGTCCAGAGGATTCAAATCAGGTGAGTACGGAGGCCATTCGGCGGATGTGATCATGGAGGGGAAATTGCTCTTGCACCAGTCTTGCACCACTTCAGCCTTGTGGGCGGGCGCAGAGTCCTGCTGGAACGTTCATTTGCGTCCTGCGAAGTGAGCCTGGCTCCAGGGAAGTACTTCCTTCATGAGAATGTCGTTCAGGTAGTTATCGGCATTCACTTTGACTCCCTGCTCGACGAAAACGAGTGGAGTCTTGCCAGTCGCGCAAATCCCGGCCCAGACCATGACAGAAGCAGGATGGCCCTTTCTCGAGACGTAACGGCCACTCTTATTGGCATCTTTGATCGATTTCGACCAAATCCTATCGTTCTGGTGGTTGAAGGACAGCTCAATATTGAACAACTTCTCATCGGTGAAGAGAATATCCAAACAGTCCACCGGCTTGAACCGCTTTGACAGTTCACGAAATCTCCGAAGACGGGTCGCCTTCATCTGGTCCGTCAATGCGTGAGTCTTCTGCAGCTTGATGTAGCGAAGTCCCATGCGAGATTTGACGATCCTACGAACAGATCTATCCGAGATATTCAGCTCCTTTGCGACTTTTCTGAGACTCCGCTTGGGGTTATAACGAACCTTGTCTCGGATGCTTCTCACGTTGAAGGAAGTGGTCCCGGTCATTGGTCTACCGCTCCTGGGACGGTCAGTCGTTGTACCAGTCTCACGGAAGCGACGTATTGTGTTTTGAATGGTCCTGCGCGAGAATCCGGTGATTCTGGCGCTGTGCTTCTGAGTGTGCCCGGACTCGCTAAAGTGCAGAATACACCCTCGGTCAATGTCAGAGACCATATCTAAGAACGAAAAGAGACATCACTCTGACTTTCTCAGGGTGTGATGTTAACGTTATGACTGAGATACACGCAAAAAATCACAGTACCGCTACACCAAACAAAAAAGATACAAAGTGACAAAATCAGACACCTGGACTTTCTGTACACCCTGTAAATAGTCATGTCCGACCTTCTGTCTGCGGGCCTCTGTTTTTCCAAATCATAAGCGCTCGAAACACACTGGCAACAGTGGCCATTCGTGACTCTACAGCCTTAAGAGCCTGTCACGGATGGAGCCGGATCATCCAGTCCAGAATCGAGCGCGACCTCAGGTGGCGGATAGAGGGACGCCTCCCTACGAAGAATTCGTGCTGGGAGGTAGCGGGAGAAATTCCGCCGCGGACCAAAATTGGGTAGTATA
This sequence comes from Allodiplogaster pararmata, assembly GCA_964056735.1. Taxonomy (NCBI): domain Eukaryota; kingdom Metazoa; phylum Nematoda; class Chromadorea; order Rhabditida; family Diplogasteridae; genus Allodiplogaster; species Allodiplogaster pararmata. The sequence goes on from OZ057406.1 coordinate 10,151,337, forward strand.
GCTCGTCAAAGGAAAGCGATGCCGGACCGGCCTGGGCATGCCACCGGACAAAACATCAGCCGATACTCCGCTATACTTTTCAATGGCGAGTCGAGGCGCCAGTAAAATAACCTCTTGCCCTTCTCCGGTTAACGAATGGGTCTCGCCAAGAGGATCGCCGACTGCGGTGCGAGTGTAGACGGAGAAAATCTCTCCGGACTCAAAAGGATCCTCACCACCAACCTATCCCAAAAGGACCCCCCTCGACAGGACCTATGGGCAAGACAACAACAACAAATCATAAGCGGGGACCCTTATGTAAAACAGAACAAAAAAATTTTGCGGGCATCTGTATTTTTTTATCATAAGGGGACCCTTATGTCAACATTTTTTCCGTTCTCGGCGGGTTACTGTACCTTTTTCTTGCACACTAAAAAACCCCTGATCATAGGTCCCCTGACCAGATAAACATTCTGCTCTTTCTCTAGATTACAATTGTAAAGACTCGCCCGTTTTCCATCATTCCAGACCCCCCCTTCGGAGACCCCCCCTTCGGCTCGAATAAACCTCAACTTTTTTTTAAATTTTAAGCAAGTGCAGGTAAATGATGTTTCAGATTTAGGTTTATTAGAAGTTTGCGTACTCTTCGTTGAAATCATTTGCGGACTCAAAAAAGCTGGTGAAAAACCTTTGGCAGGTTTGCTATTACTTCGAGATTGTATTCACCTGCTGAGGGGGTTGTCCTCCAGTGCTGTTTTGGCGTGCATGGCCTGTGCCCAGCGACGTTCCGTCTCGAAAAGAGCCAGCTGGACATATCTGGAATAATCAATGCACTGTAGGGTTTTTCTCTGGAAAAATCGATGCACTCTCCAAAAACCCCGAAGAACATGGAAATCTATGCACTTGGAAAATTTTTCGCGGATTTTTCTTAGGGAAAGTCCGAAAAGCTGAACTCTGAAATTATAAAATTAAAAATAGAAAGCTGAACTCTGAAATTTAAAAACCTATGCCTTTGGGAAAAAAAGTTGTGCGGGTGCTAATAAACACACTAATACACTGTAGAAAAAAAATTTCAGTGACAATGTGTGATGAAAGACAGAGCTATACAGGTAGGACCAGTGGGTGACAACCCGGGTTGTTGCTTGTGATGAAAGACAGAGCTATACATGTAGGACCAGGGGGTGACACCCGGGTTGTTGCTTGTGATGAAAGACAGAGCTATACAGGTAGGACCAGTGGGTGACAACCCGGGTTGTTGCTTGTGATGAAAGACAGAGCTATACATGTAGGACCAGGGGGTGACACCCGGGTTGTTGCTTGTGATGAAAGACAGAGCTATACCGGTAGGACCAGTGGGTGACACCCGGGTTGTTGCTTGTGATGAAAGACAGAGCTATACAGGTAGGACCAGTGGGTGACACCCGGGTTGTTGCTTGTGATGAAAGACAGAGCTATACATGTAGGACCAGTGGGTGACAACCCGGGTTGTTGCTTGTGATGAAAGACAGAGCTATACAGGTAGGACCAGTGGGTGACAACCCGGGTTGTTGCTTGTGATGAAAGACAGAGCTATACATGTAGGACCAGTGGGTGACAACCCGGGTTGTTGCTTGTGATGAAAGACAGAGCTATACAGGTAGGACCAGTGGGTGACAACCCGGGTTGTTGCTTGTGATGAAAGACAGAGCTATACATGTAGGACCAGTGGGTGACAACCCGGGTTGTTGCTTGTGATGAAAGACAGAGCTATACAGGTAGGACCAGTGGGTGACAACCCGGGTTGTTGCTTGTGATGAAAGACAGAGCTATACAGGTAGGACAAGTGGGTGACACCCTGAGGCCGTATGCATGGAAATCAGATTATAACAATCTGGATTGTTCAAATCCAAGGATTACAAAATCCAAAAAAGTTAAAAATTTTAGGATTATGAAAATCGGTATGCATGGATGTCAGATTTCTTAAACTTGGATTATTGTCAAAAAGGACGCAGCGTAAGCACTAAAATGCATCAAAATGCACTCTAAAAACTATAATTGTCGAAAACTAAATGCACTCTAAACACTATAATTGTCGAATATTAGTATTGTTATATAATTACAACAGTTTTTTTCAATTAATTTCGTTGTTTTTGTTGTTGTTAAAGCCGAGTTGAATGTTGAATGTAAAATTTGATGGAATTGGTAGATAAAATATTAATATGAACATTTTCAACCTGTTTAAATCAATCTGTTAGATGAAAGGTGATTTTTCGTAATCGTTGTACTCTATTTGGGACTTCTGCACTTTAGCCCCCTCTCCCCCCCTCCCAGAGGTTCTATGGGTCAGTTAAATTGGGTCATGTTCTTGATACGGCCTCGTTAGCGTAAACTTTTACTAAGCCTAAGCGCTTTCTGATGTAAAAATGAATATACAATAAATACTTTCATTAAATCATAGCAAATTAGCTTAAAAAAATTCCGTTCCGTTTTACTTTCACTACACACATCAAAAAGAGCAACATGAACGGAATGGGTCAAATTGAGCCGAGAATCCTTTTGGATTACTCACTAACCCACCTCCTGAGTAGGGTTACAAATTTTGTCGGATTATCTCTAATCCAAAAGTATTATAGCTTCCATGCATACCGGATTAGTGAAATGTATTTGGATAACTTCTAATCCAAGCTCATAATCCTTTTGGATTGCTCCATGCATACGGCCTCGGGTTGTTGCTTGTGATGAAAGACAGAGCTATACAGGTAGGACCAGTGGGTGACACCCGGGTTGTTGCTTGTGATGAAAGACAGAGCTATACATGTAGGACAAGTGGGTGACACCCGGGTTGTTGCTTGTGATGAAAGACAGCTCTACAGGTAGGACCAGTGGGTGACACCCGGGTTGTTGCTTGTGATGAAAGACAGCTCTACAGGTAGGACCAGTGGGTGACACCCGGGTTGTTGCTTGTGATGAAAGACAGCTCTACAGGTAGGACCAGTGGGTGACACCCGGGTTGTTGCTTGTGATGAAAGACAGAGCTATACAGGTAGGACAAGTGGGTGACACCCGGGTTGTTGCTTGTGATGAAAGACAGCTCTACAGGTAGGACCAGTGGGTGACACCCGGGTTGTTGCTTGTGATGAAAGACAGAGCTATACAGGTAGGACCGGTGGGTGACACCCGGGTTGTTGCTTGTGATGAAAGACAGAGCTATACAGGTAGGACCGGTGGGTGACACCCGGGTTGTTGCTTGTGATGAAAGACAGAGCTATACAGGTAGGACCAGTGGGTGACACCCGGGTTCTTGCTTGTGATGAAAGACAGAGCTCTACAGGTAGGACCAGTGGGTGACACCCGGGTTGTTGCTTGTGATGAAAGACAGAGCTATACAGGTAGGACCGGTGGGTGACACCCGGGTTGTTGCTTGTGATGAAAGACAGAGCTATACAGGTAGGACCAGTGGGTGACACCCGGGTTCTTGCTTGTGATGAAAGACAGAGCTCTACAGGTAGGACCAGTGGGTGACACCCGGGTTGTTGCTTGTGATGAAAGACAGAGCTGTACAGGTAGGACCAGTGGATGACACCCGGGTTGTTGCTTGTGATGAAAGAGAGCTATACAGGTAGGACCAGTGGGTGACAACCCGGGTTGTTGCTTGTGATGAAAGACAGAGCTCTACAGGTAGGACCAGTGGGTGACACCCGGGTTGTTGCTTGTGATGAAAGACAGAGCTCTACAGGTAGGACCAGTGGGTGACACCCGGGTTGTTGCTTGTGATGAAAGACAGGTAGGACCAGTGGGTGACACCCGGGTTGTTGCTTGTGATGAAAGACAGAGCTATACATGTAGGACCAGGGGGTGACACCCGGGTTGTTGCTTGTGATGAAAGACAGAGCTATACAGGTAGGACCAGTGGGTGACAACCCGGGTTGTTGCTTGTGATGAAAGACAGAGCTATACAGGTAGGACCAGTGGGTGACAACCCGGGTTGTTGCTTGTGATGAAAGACAGAGCTATACATGTAGGACCAGGGGGTGACACCCGGGTTGTTGCTTGTGATGAAAGACAGAGCTATACAGGTAGGACCAGTGGGTGACAACCCGGGTTGTTGCTTGTGATGAAAGACAGAGCTATACAGGTAGGACCAGTGGGTGACACCCGGGTTGTTGCTTGTGATGAAAGACAGAGCTATACAGGTAGGACAAGTGGGTGACACCCGGGTTGTTGCTTGTGATGAAAGACAGAGCTATACAGGTAGGACCGGTGGGTGACACCCGGGTTGTTGCTTGTGATGAAAGACAGAGCTATACAGGTAGGACCAGTGGGTGACACCCGGGTTCTTGCTTGTGATGAAAGACAGAGCTCTACAGGTAGGACCAGTGGGTGACACCCGGGTTGTTGCTTGTGATGAAAGACAGAGCTATACAGGTAGGACCGGTGGGTGACACCCGGGTTGTTGCTTGTGATGAAAGACAGAGCTATACAGGTAGGACCAGTGGGTGACACCCGGGTTCTTGCTTGTGATGAAAGACAGAGCTCTACAGGTAGGACCAGTGGGTGACACCCGGGTTGTTGCTTGTGATGAAAGACAGAGCTGTACAGGTAGGACCAGTGGATGACACCCGGGTTGTTGCTTGTGATGAAAGAGAGCTATACAGGTAGGACCAGTGGGTGACAACCCGGGTTGTTGCTTGTGATGAAAGACAGAGCTCTACAGGTAGGACCAGTGGGTGACACCCGGGTTGTTGCTTGTGATGAAAGACAGAGCTCTACAGGTAGGACCAGTGGGTGACACCCGGGTTGTTGCTTGTGATGAAAGACAGGTAGGACCAGTGGGTGACACCCGGGTTGTTGCTTGTGATGAAAGACAGAGCTATACAGGTAGGACCAGGGGGTGACACCCGGGTTGTTGCTTGTGAGAATAACATTTGTGAAAAGATTGAAATTCGCGCAAGTTTCAACAATACTTCTTGATCCTTCTTTGGCTTTGGTCATAGATGAAATCTCTCTTGATTTTTCAATGGCTGGATCGCTAGAGTAGGCTTAAAATTTCAACCTTCACCTTATCAAAAACCGGTTGAGGCTGAGTTCTAACTCAAGAAAAGTTCTATTTATGTTGAGGAATGAACAATTTTCCAACTTTCATTTTAAGCTGAGAAAACTCTGATTCATTCATTTTGAGTGATTAGGAGAATCGGTAGGTCGGTTGCCCTATAAAACTTTTTTGCCTGTTGGCAGTTTGTCTATGCTTCTAACAGATAATCAGGCGTGACTTGCTCTAATCAATAGAATTCTGAAAACTTCAAGCTGCAACCTACGGGGGAGGAAGGAGAATTCACTAAAAAAGTCTTTATTCCAGCATTAGCCGCAGATATAAAAGGGTTATACAATCCCATCCCATTATCCAAGAACGGTCCCCGCCCGATTGTGGCAGTGACAAAACAAGGCCGAAATCCCGATTATGGCAGTGACAAAACAATGACCAAAAAAACCAGATTTTGGCAGTGACAAAACAAGGACAAACAAAAACCCGATTTTGGCAGTGACAAAACAAGGACAAACAAAAACCGGATTCTGGCCGTGACAAAACGAGTACAAAGTAGAAAGCTTGTTTTTTGACGGTTTTTCTTGGCAGGCCCGTCAAAACGCATGTTATTTGCTGCCATTTATCATGGCGCTTTTTTACCTTTCTTGCTATTAAAAAGCTTGGTTTTTCAAGGGAAATCTGCCCGAGGAACAACATTTTGAGCATTTTGGCGAAAATTATTCCCAGCATCGTCTTATATAAGAGAAAGCTCGAAGAAACAAACGCTGACTTCGGATCGGAGAAAGCTTCGACGTTGATTGCTTTCTTGACGAACTTCGCTTTGTGCTTCTTGACGCATTTGTGGAGATGCTGTTGCTTGAGGGCGTGTCTTACACGAAACAACTTGTCCTTGCAGTAAATTCTGATGAAAAGGTTTTTTTCTCAGGAAGATAGACAGGATTCGTGAAAAATGAAGAGAGAAAAAACTCTGCGTGTTACTCGCATCTTGAATCAGAATAACTGAGTTTCCAACTGCAACAATAACGTTCACTTCAAATTTCATACCAGAGTAAGGAATGTTTCAAAATATAACTATGCAAAACTGTGAAAGAATCCACAGTGTGAATTTCACACCACTGCTTTCAAAACTTTGAACATTAAAAACGATACTTTTCAAAAAAATATTATTAACTCACTTTTGAATAATTGAAGGTTCAATTGTTGTTACCCTGACATGCAAAAAAGGAATAAAGAATGAATTACCTTAAGTTAATGATCAAATTTTTTTAGAGTTTTAAGAGCTCTTTTTTGTGTTACTCAAAGAAAAGTTTCGTTTGCCATCACTCAGCCTAAAAAGGTTTTTTTCTAGTTAAGAATGGGAAATTTCCACCTACTCGGGCGATCAATCGGCATTTTGTTACTTGAGGTGCCGCACTTTACAAAAGGAGGGGGGGCAGGTTACTTTTCACTGATTTTTTCGCTTAGGCTTAGGTAAAATATATGCTAAAGAGGCCGTACGGCTTAGGAAAGAGGCCGTATAGAACAATTAGCCACAATATTTTAGTTTTATCTAGTCTAATTGAGGAAATTGACTTAGCTGTTTTCAGCTTTTATTCACTGTATTGTTCGCTTAGTCTTAGTCAAAGGTTAAGCTAACGAGGCCGTACGGCTTAGGCTAACGAGACCGAAAAATTTTCATTTTGTTAATTTTTTGTCAATTAAATGACTAAGGTTTTCAAAAAATTGAAAAAAGCCCCCTCCCCCAAGTGAAGTGCGCCCCCCTAAGTAAAATTGTGCCAAGAGATCAAGACATATTTTACATATGCCCACAAACCTAAAAAGAAGAAAATTTTACTTTAGTACCCCCCACCCACTCCCCCGGAACACAATTGCACTGAGAAAGTTCTGTGATACTTTAGCTCCCACTCTCTTAAACCCAGTCGTTATAGGATGTTATAGTACGATTTATTGGGTTGTTATATGTTTCCATAAACCACTTTTTCTCAATTTGTGATTGAATTGTACTTTTTTTACGAATGTTGATTTTTCTATGAAATGCTGCCCCCCCCCACCACCACCCTTGGAGAGCTGGGTGAAAATTTCACCAAACATTTTACTGAACAATGGTGTTGGGGGTGGTACTAAAATTGAAAAGGTCCGGTTTTGTACTTTGATACCCCATTTTGTATGGAGGGTGGTTATTTTCTGGTCCACCCCCCATTCTGGTCCTTCACCTTTCAACCCCTCATTTTTAACCATTTTACTATGGAGTGGGGACATCTTGTATTACGGGGGGACCGAAGGTGAGTGGGCACCTTAAGTACAAATTTCACGTTAAAATTTTGTACGAATCAACCGAAACAAGATATGATTCTACAGGCCATGCCGATTGCCTCGCGGAGAAAAAAAGCTTTTAAATAAACCTATAGCGATTGTAATCTCCGTGACGTAAGCCGTGCTGCTGCTGTGCATCTTTAACGAGTTGCAGAATGGATATTGTCGGGAATGGTTGATCTTCAATTTGAACGCCTTCCATTTCTTCTTTCTCCACAGTCATTTTTATCTGAACATACAATGACATTGGTAACACGACCGCATGAGTACATTTCTAATATCAGCATATTTTACCGAGCTGATCTTGGATACAAAGTACCGCTGCACAAATTGTCGCGGGTAGGAAGTGTCCGAGATCCCACACATTAACATTTAGAAGCATGAATCTTACAATGTATAAATCCTTGTTTCGGTGTAGGAACAATTGATGTCTGTGTAGGTTAGGATTTTTAACCTCTAAATAGCGAGTTGTCATAAATTACTGAACGCGGTAAATTATTGCATAGTTTAAAAAAGGAGTGAAGATTCTATGGAGAGGTGCTGATGGACTTTTACAGTCATAAAATTGTAGGACGAGGACCGAAAAGGCTAAAAATACCTCGTGAGCACTTTCTCTCTTACCACACTGACCGAGTCATCAGGTTGCGGGTAGGTCATTTTGAACAAATTGATGTCATTTAGTAGCATTTAGCATTTCAAATTCATGTGATGATTTGTACGTCTAACTTTGTGACCGAAGTTTTTTTACCCGCACTTGTTTTCCTCGAAGCTCTGTAACTGTGACATTCTGGACCACGAAACCTCGAGCCAACACAACTGATTCAGAAAATCTCCCTTATTCTGCAGTAATGAACCTTCTATTAAGCATAGGCTAAAATCAGAGCTGGTTCGAAGCAATAGCATAGTTAGAATAAAACGTTTGGGTCAGACTCAAGCTTGAGCACAAATATGCGTGTTTAACACAAAGGGTCGTGTTATACAGAGTCAAGTACAAAGTTTTGCGAGTAAAGAAATGTCTCGGTAGAAAGTTCCGGTGTTCAGAGTAGAAAACATTACGTTTTGATTTCAATCGAAGCAGGAGCATTATATTCTCCAGCAGTCTTGGAGATCTAAATCAAAAGCATTGTAAGTATCATCAAATTAAATGCTGTAATTGATTGATTGAGGGCGAAGACTGCATTACAATAGCCTTCAATGATGTGGAAGATTCAATCTTGTACCTTGGAAACGAGGAAGGCTACATCGAAGTTTTGGATGTGAAATCAGATGTGCAGCAGACTAAATTCATTAACAGTTCGTTTGCAGTAACGTTCGAGTTTCTTTCTACGTTAAAAGGGAATACATTGACTCGACCTGCAATGTTATAGATAACACGAAACAACCTAAGCTTTGAAAATAAGCTAGTTTTAATTATTAAATTGTATTTTGGTGCGCGAGAGAAGAATTCCACGTGAAAAGACTGGTTTTGCTTATTTAAAAACCAAGGATGTTCTAGTTTTTGCGTTAAGCGTTTCTTTGAAAATTTCAGAAATCCGCACAGATGCAGGAGAAATTAACATAGCTCAAATTTTCAGTTTTATTTAAATTGCAGTTTTTCGTGCGCATAGATCTTGTATACTCAGTATGATTGGCGTTCCTGGTCGAGCTGATGAACTTTTGTCGATATCTGGAAAGGAAATTGCGTCAGTGAAAAATCACCAACAATGTCGTTCTAAACAGTGCAATAGAGAAAAAAAGAATATCTCGAGATCAAAAGTTGTCCATGTGAAGATTGAGTTTGGAAAATGAAGCCAGAAAAAAACGCGTCTCTCTTAGAGATACTCTGTCTTTCTATCGTTTTCTCTCTTCTCATCACCGTCTTTATCACTCTCTCTCTCTCTCTCCAATCTTGTTTCTATATTCTTCTCTATCTCTCTCTCCCTATTCTATATGCCTGGTCCGTCTACGTCGCGAAAACACCCACCTTCGGGTGGCCGAAGACAGGCAAAAATCCGGAAAGATTTCAATCAAGACAACACATGTTTTTTGTTCAGCGGAGCGGCTTAAACCGGCGTTCCACTAAAAGCCCGCGTGGAACCCAATCCAGGACCCAAGACCTGGTACTGCTCCGTATGCAGTAAGAAGATGGCAAAGTCGAAAGGAATGGTTCGATGCAATATCTGCAATGAATGGCTTCAACAATTCGACTGCTCGTTACTGACCAGCTCAAGGGACTGGAAGAACGAATGCATTGGAAAATGCTGCTGCGCCATTGCAACACATAATACAACTACTGCAACGACAACAGTAACATCAGACACAACAAAAGTTCCATTCACAACAAAAAAAAACTTTGACTGTCACAACCACAACAACAACCTGAAAACCTGAAAGATTAAAGGAGTTCTTAACTACATGCAAAAGCACAACATCGCAGCGGCTGCAATTCAAGAACTACATGCAAAAGCACAACATCGCAACGGCTGCAATTCAAGAAGCGGCTGCAATTCAAGAAACAAAACTCACGGATTGAGCGAAGTTACCGCAAACTGATGACCATATCCTTATCAGAGCGGACCGACAAAGAAACAAAGGAGGACTTGCCTTCATACTTTACAAAACAGTTGCATTACGCGTCGTCGACTTATCAAACGTAGTGAACGATGAATACGTGGAATCACTAGCGGTGAAGGTTACATCATAAAACTCTGCTACAACAGAACTGAAACTCATCAACAGTGTACATCACACCCGCAAGCAGTTGCCCATCCGATCACATAACCGACGGGAATCAATTATTACAACAAGAAGACTGTCATGTCCTTGGAGATGTCAACGCACATTATGAAGACTGGGATACATCGATGAAGACTTACGTGGTGCAGCACTAGCAATTGACAATACAGATCTCGTTATACTGAATGACAGCAGCCCAACTTACGTTACACCCACTTGCAGCAGCTCTCCTGATGTTACATTGGCCTCGTCATCACTTGCCTGCAGCACTACTTGGTCGGTCTCAATAGGGATCACCTACGTATCGCAGTACAACTACAAAGGCAAATTGTACAAAAAGAAGCCAAACGGAGATGCTACACAAGAAAAAAATATAGAGAAGGGCTGAAAGACTTACACACGAAGGCAGTGGCGGTTGTTAAGGACAACCACAAACCGCCAGTGACACTTGGGGGTTATCCACCACCGATTGCAAAAGAAGAAAGAACACTTCCGAGAATTACCAGATGTAAACTGGCTCAGCTCAGGGTTGGTTACAGCCCACTGCTCCAAAGCTACATGTCGCGCATCGACTTCAATGCAGTCAACAGATGTTAAAACTGTGGCAAAAAGGCCAATTTACATCGCACTTTTTTTCTTGCCCACTCACAACGCTGATGGTTCGGTCGCTCTGGACTTAACCAGTGAAGACGGCGAGTTTCCTCAATCTTCCTATCAGCTAAGACGATGTTGATGGCGAAGAAGAATAATAGATTCACCGGCAACAACAACATCTCTATTTCCCTCACTAATATTCCGGAGAATGAATATCGTGTTTGGAATGGAACAGAGACTTCCAGAAATGGCCGGTATTCAAGGTTTCACAACAAATTCCAGAAGGGATATCAATTTTTTTCTTTCTTGATCACCCGTGAAATGAAGATGTCAGAGTATACTTGATATTTTCGAAACATCAGTTAGCAATCTATCTTTCACAGTTAATCCGCACTTGATTAAAATTGGAAGTCATCCGCAGTAGAGTAAACTGCTCAAATAAGGGAGAAGGCTATCTACAGGGTGTACAGAAAGTCCAGGTGGACACAATTTTTCCGATAAAAAACTTAACGGATTGAGCAAATCAAACAAAATTTCCATCAAAGTTTATTCAAATAGTTTGAGAGATAACTGCATTTTCAAATTTTTAAAAACAGCCCTCCCTTCTCCTCGACACAGGCGCGGAGTCGCTTGTTGAAGGCACCCACCGTGGTGGACAGGTAAGCGACTTCAAGATCATCCCACGCCTTCTGTAGGGCGCGCTTCAGACTTTCCAAATTCTTTTGGGGAGAAGCACAGGCCTGACTCTCAAGGACCGAACACACATAGAAGTCCAGTGGGATTTAAATCAGGCGAGTACGGAGGCCATTCGGCGGAGGAGATCATGGAGGGGAAATTGGTCTTGCACCACTTTAGCCTTGTGAACGGGCGCAGAGTCCTGCTGGAACGTCCAGTTTCGCCCCGCGAAGTGAGCCTGGCTCCAGGGAAATACTTCCTTCATGAGAATGTCGTTCAGGTAGTTATTGGCATTCACTTTGACTCCCTGCTCGACGAAAACGAGTGGAGTCTTGCCAGTCGCGCAAATCCCGGCCCAGACCATGACAGAAGCGGGATGGCCCTTTCTCGAGACGTAACGGCCACTCTTATTGGCATCTTTGACCGATTTCGACCAAATCATATCGTTCTGGTGGTTGAAGGATTGCTCAATATTTAACAACTTCTCATCGGTGAAGAGAAAACAGTCCACCTGCTTGAACCGCTTTGACAGTTCACGACATCTGCAAAGACGGGTCGCCTTCATCTGGTCCGTCAATGCGTGAGTCTTCTGCAGCTTGGTGGGGCGAAGTTCCATGCGGGATTCGACGATCGTTTGAAAAGAACCAAGATATTTAGCTCCTTCGCGAGTTTTCTGAGACTCTGCTTAGTGTTATAACGAATCTTGTCTCGGATGCTTCTTTCGTTGACGGAAGTTGTCGCGGTCACTGGTCTAGCAATTCTGGGAAGTGGTCGCGGTCACTGGTCTAGCAATCCTGGGAAGTGGTCGCGGTCACTGGTCTAGCAACCCTGGGAAGTGGTCGCGGTCACTGGTCTAGCAATCCTGGGAAGTGGTCGCGGTCACTGGTCTAGCAATCCTGGGAAGGTCATTTGTCGTAACAGTCTCAGGAAAACGACGTATTCTGTTTTTAATGGTCCTGTGGGAGAATCCAGTGGTTCTGGCGATGTGCTTTAGAGTGAGCCCGGACTGGTTCAAGCGCTGAATGTAGCCTCGGTACATATTAGAGAGCATTACCGGAAAACGAAAAGAGTCATCATTCTGATTTTTTCAGGGTATGTTAGCAATATTATGAATAAGATACAAACAGAAAATCACACGACCGCTACACTAAATAAAAAAGATACAAAGTGACAAAGTAATCGACCTGGACTTTCTGTACTACCTGTAGAGCTTGAAGGGCATGGGCGGGCGAAATAGAAGAGGATAAGATGAAAACGAGAGAGTAAATAGGTAGTAAATTAAAGTGAGAGGGGGAGTTAGTCTGAAGGAGTGAACGTTCATTCAGTGTTAGCTAGCTCTTGTACTTCTTTCATGAAATTCACAGGTTTTCTTAGCATCTGGAAACTGGGACCGACAACATTCGTCGGAGATATGTTCCTCGGCCACACTCTGAGTGTGCGATGCGCTGCTTTCGCACCCGAGAATTCCAGTGAGTCAGCCTTGAATGTTCGAGTTTGCCTCAGAAATGCCCCTCTCCGGGCGGATCCCTGTTTCAGTCTTTAGCGAAGCTCTCTTTTTTGTCTTAAGGTTATTCATAATTACAATAACGACCTTTTTTGAATCAAATAGTGTTTTTGTATTCGCGAGAATTTTTCTTTTGATTTGAGTGGTTAAGACACACACTCTCAGTCATTAGGAAAACAAAAGGTCAAGGCGCTTTGAACCATACAAAACTTGATAGCTCAAGAAACTTTCACTCGTGTGAATTATATCGAACATGAAAGCTTAGAATCCTCTTAATCATTTGGATTATGAAAGCTCAAAAGGTCTGGTTCATGAAACCTTGAAACGCTGAAAAACACTTGAACCATTGGAGCCAGAGATGAAACCTCAAGTCCGTGTTATTCATTCGTAACAAGAGAGCTTAAGATGCTTTGATTCGTTTTAAACATGAAAGATCAATACGTTCTGAGTCAATATTTGACTTAGTAGAGCTACAGACGACGTGATTTATGTCGTTCATAAAACTTAAAGACGCTAAAAGGTTCTCTTGATTAGCGTTTTTTGTTGTGCTGTGCGAGATCGGACCAGGCTTCGCTTCCAAGAGTGAGATCGGTATAGGCTCCGCTACCAAGAGTGAGACCGGGATAGGCTCCGCTACCAAGAGTGAGATCGGGATAGGCTCCGCTACCAAGAGTGAGATCGGGATAGGCTCCGCTAACAAGAGTGAGATCGGGATAGGCTCCGCTACCAAGAGTGAGATCGGGATAGGCTCCGCTACCAAGAGTGAGATCGGGATAGGCTCCGCTACCAAGAGTGGAATCGGGATAGGCTCCGCTACCAAGAGTGAGATCGGGATAGGCTCCGCTACCAAGAGTGAGATCGGGATAGGCTCCGCTACCAAGAGTGAGATCGGGATAGGCTCCGCTACCATACCCGCTCAGTCATTCGTATGGTAAAGCTTTTTTTAAACGCTGTATTTAATGGGAAATGAAGAGTTGAGACACTCTGAATCATTCTACTTACGAAAACTCAAGACGCGATGATGTTTGTGTTCGTGAAACCTGTAAAACTGGATGACTCAAACCATTTAAAACAAAAATGGTGTGATTCTTTTGGTTCATGATGCACTACGATGTGAGTCTTTGAGTCATTTTCAACATGCAAACTTGAGACCCTGTAAATCAGTTGAAAAATCAAGGCTTGAGAAGCTTTTGTTCCGTAGCAAAAGTGAGACTGAATACGCTTCAGATTTAAAATTATCGTTTTGCATTTCGGGGTGACTTTATCAGTCATACTTCTCGAAACACACTGGCAACAGTGGCCATTCGTGACTCTACAGCCTTAAGAGCCTGTCACGGATGGAGCCGGACTCGAAACACACTGGCAACAGTGGCCATTCGTGACTCTACAGCCTTAAGAGCCTGTCACGGATGGAGCCGGATCATCCAGTCCAGAATCGAGCGCGACCTCAGGTGGCGGATAGAGGGACGCCTCCCTACGAAGAATTCGTGCTGGGAGGTAGCGGGAGAAATCCCGCCGCGGACCAAAACTGGGTAGTATAGCTTTTCAAAGAAGGACCATGCCGGATCGGCCTGGGAAAGCCACCGGACAAAACATCAGCCGATACTCCGCTATACTTATCAATGGCGAGTCTAGGCGCCAGTCAAATAGCCTCTTGCCTATCTCCGGTCAACGACAAGCGAGACGTCTCTACTCCCTATCAAAACGATGCTAGGCCGGATTGACCACCCACCAGCATGACAGTATCAGGACTGCAAAGGACATCAAAACCCTTCTCCGGACGCATCTCGTCCGAAGAACACAAGAACCTCTCTCATTAAAGAGAGTGTTCATAACCAAAAGTCTTCGATGCGGGTTGCTTGCCGGCAACAACAACATCAGTCATACTTATGTTGTTGTTGTTGTTGCCGGTTGTAGCCGTCATCGAAGAGCGAGGCCCACGTGATATGTTTCTTTTCGCTTCGTCATTCGTTGTGTATAAGTCGTCAATTTTTTTTAAATAGACATATTCAAGAAGTTTGCCACTTCTCGTGGTTTCTCCCATAAGTCGGTGAGTGAGAGTGTCGTGGGGTCGCCAATGCAATCGAACAGGTGTGCGACGTCATGAGGTGTGGATGAGCATGTTGGGCAGACGTCTGGGATGGACTCATCGATACGGTGTAGATACGAGTTTGTGAATCTGCTGAATCCGGATCGAAGCTGGGAGAGTGTACATCTTGTGCTGCGGGGAAGGTCATGTTCTTCCACGTTGATGTCGGGCGGGGGTCTACCTCCGAGAATGACGGCGCCTTTCATTGATTGAAGTTCGCTGGAGACCATCATAGTGTGTATGGCGTTTGCGACGAGTTTCCCGTTCACATGCTTTTTTCAAGTCACACCTTCACATGCTCTCCGCTCAATACCTCGCCAGAACAATGGATCCAGCTCACAACCATCACAGTCATACATATCCCAAGTGGTGCACAGTTCGCCAACGGACTCGTCTACGAGAGGTGCTAATGTCGTAGGACGAAATTCCTTGACGCAAAGGACTCCAAATGTTGTTGTTGTCGCCGGATGTAGCCGGCTTCGAAGAACGTCTGTGTTCTCCTTCGTTTCTTGTTCTATATTTTTTTCTTTTCTTATATCTTCAAGAACACTGCGACTTCCAGCGGCTTGGTCCATAGGTCGATTGGAGACAGCGCGGTCGGGTGGCATGGGCAGTCGAAGAAATGCGCAACGTCGTGAGGTCCGGAAGAGCAATCAGTACACACTTCGGGGATGGATTCGTCAATGCGGTGGAGGTAATTTTTGATGAATCTGCTGAATCCCGAGCGTAGCTGGCTGAGCGTGCATCTAGTCTTGCGGGGTAACTCCTTCTCTTCTTCCTGGATTACGGGCGGAGGTCTGCCTCCCAGGATGACGACACCCTTCATCGATTGGAGTTCGTTCGAGACCATCATCGAGTGTACGGTGTTTGCGACTGATTTCCCATTGTTCGGATCCTTTGACATCTTTTTCGCGGCTTCGACAGTCTTCTTGCAGCTCAACACGAGGTTGTTCTTCATTGCACGAGGGGGCGCCGGGCAGTCGAGGAGGCCGTGGTAGATGTGTTCTGGGTCCAATGATCTCGCGAGGTACTGCGCGGCGAGCATGTTCAGATGGGATTTGGTGCGCATGACCTTTGATTCGCGATGAATATGGTCAGTCTCGGCCATTTGATGATTCCCTGTCACGACGCGGAGTCCAGAATTATGAGAACGTTTGATTTTGGCGTGAGCGGAGTCCGAGAGGACGATGTGCTACAACGATTTCCGCCTACTCGCGGTGCAGCACGGCAGTCTCAGGACTGCAAAGGACATCACCAATCTTCTCCGGAAGCAGACCAGCTCCGAAGACACGAAGGACTCCCAATCATACTTATCCCAAGTGGTGCATCTTCCGCCAAGGGAAACGCGGAACAGCTCTCCCCTCCAGCTGTTCTTTCGAGAAAAAACAAAAGCCCAAGGAGAGTGAAAAAAACAGAGAGAGTTAGTAAGAAAGAAACAGTGAGGGTCGAGAGCTTCGAATTTATTATTCTTTGACGTGGAGGAAGATAACCCACGGGGCGAGAAACAACAACAACAACTGATAAACGCATAAAACGTCAAAAACACATGGAAATTGATATCCAAAAAGGAACACAAACAGAAAAACATAGCAAAGTCTTCGTAGGGATTAAAAATTGTCATCAAACGTAAGGCGACTCCAAATCGGGTTAGTGATCCCAGAAGTAAAAGCTGCAGATGTGTTTGCGACGGGAGCTCGAGACGGTAGCGTCATGATATGGGACAGGCGGGTCTCCCCGATTCAGAGACCTGTTCATGGCCCCTACCGGAAACCCTGCTCAACAATACCTGACACACACCCAAATGTTTCCCGAGAAGGTACTTTCATTATTCAGTTTTTTTTAGTTTGTTGATAACTATAAAGAAACAACACTTTCGAGAAAAAAGTTTTCTGAACTATATTCATGAGAAGTTCTTCAAAAAATTCTATTATTCTAGTTGGGTGGAGTTCACATGACAAGATGTCTTTGAGTTCATAGTCACAAGAATATTTCGGAGAAGATTTTCTATTCATGCGAATTCGTAAATAAAACTATTTTAAGAAGTTATAGTCAATGAGAAGATATCTATGACAAACTCACAAAAAAGTCACAATCAAGAATATTCTCAACAGTAAAAAAGGAAGAATAGTAGCCAGAATACTTTTCAAGGTCTTAATCTAAAAATCATTTTTTATTGATCGAAGCTTCTCTCTTTTTTATTGATCAAGCTCGATTTGACTGATAATATTTTATGTTGACGATCAAAACATGTTGAAGATTGGAGATTCAAAAAAAAGTTGCCTGCAAAACCAATGGTGAAAGGTATCATCTACACGGATGAACACGCAATCTGTACGGGAAGTCTTAATCCGGAAAGGTTCATTCTTTTAATTTATAAATACCTGATTGGGAAAATGTATTAAGTTTTTTTAAAAGTTCCATATTCTTGCTAGTTAGAATAGTCATTACTGAGTTATAAATTAATTAGACAATAAGGGAGATGCTTTTAATTACAAAAATAGCAAAGTTTTCTCTTTATACTAAAAATGATATTCTGTTTCGCCCCAGCTTCTATCCTGATTAAAGTTACGAGAGAATTTTTTTGAGTGTCGGTGTGTGACTAGATGCAACAGCAACATTGAGGACGATATTTTCGTTCAGAGAGCATTTCACGAGAGCGCGTTTTAGAAAAAGTGTCGCCCACTTGATGTCACACTAAAATATCGATATCACACAAAAAACCGAAATACTTTGTGATTTGCACTACTCACTTGAAAGAGGCTTTACAGTTAATAAATTTCGTTCTAAAATGCATTATCGCTTAGAAAATGCGCGATTTTTTTTTTGAAAGGAATTATAGCGGAAAAAAACGAAATTTACGTCGACGTGTTATATCGTGAAGTATTTTTTGGCGCTACTACACTAGTGTAAGTTTTAGTGCTAGTGCACTTGTTTTTCGTCGGAATAGTTGATTGATTTTATTCGAAAGATTTTTCTCTCACCACGAATTGCATGCAGAGATTTTGCATACTGTAGTTTCGAAATACGTCCATCCGTGCACATTTAATTCTCCTTGATGATTGAATGAATTGCATTAAGCGGCTTGCGTTTCTGGGATACAAGGAAGCTTACAAATAAACCGTGGAGAATTCTTCAATTGCCACCCGACGCTAAACGTTGGCTGATTTTTCTTCGTTAGATCAGTTGCACGCCGCACGATTTCCTGCTTAAAAGTCTCATTGATGCTCAAATGCGTGTATGTATATGAATCTGCACTTGCGACATGAACACAAGATTTTATTCTTCTTTATCTTGGTACCATATGTCTGAATGACTATGTAGGTCAAACGTGTCTCTTTCAACAAGACTGTGAAGCAGTAGTTAAATAGTGACCGGATCGGCTTTCGCGGCGGATACATGTAAACATAACTGAATCAAAAAAGAATTAGAGCCCTTCGCAATACTCATTTACTCAATACACATTTGTATTACATGTGGACAACTTTAACTCATTTCTAATAAGTTAAAGTTGTCCACATGTAATACAAATGTCAAAGAAGCAATGCAGTTACAAGTATTTTTTTAATTCAATTTTTTCGGCGGATACATGTAAACATCGATTTGTCCGGTCGCATTTAACCCCTGCTATGAAGCACTCGTAATGGGACACACAAGGATATATTTGGAAATTTTCTCAACTACTCTGCGAGTAAATTTTGCGCGCAATTCTATGCCTTTTTCTGATAAGCTTTGGAAAAGAATCCTTTGTTCGTATGATATTCTCCTTTTTTCATCGAAGTCTATTGATTTTTCTCGAAGGGCATCCTTTTTTCATAATTAGTATTTTTGATCTACCAGCTTCTTTTGCTGGTGGTAGAAGCTGTTTCATATATGTACACTGCGCTCTACCACACAAGTGCTCAAGAAAACAAAAAGTGTTGTGATAATGTTACATACCGATGATAGAGAAATTTCTAAAGTACTTGCGAATGATTTCAGAGATAACATCGCTGGCGGTCGATAGATACTACACTTCACTCTTCGCGTCCACTTCTTCTAATACTATTTTCGAGTTTTCACTTCCAACCACAGTAGATCAGCCAAGTCAGAGCGAGTTTTTAATTGGCACTCAATTTTGAAACCATTCATCAATCTTCATTTTCTGTTGTACTTCGTTGTAAAATATACAACGGATAACTGTCACCAAAGTTAGATTTGAAAAGTTATATTAAATGGGTCTGTAATATGAACTTAGAAGTAAAAGTTTTTTGTCCTGGCATGATGGTATTGTGCGCAATGCCGTTCAAAAGTTTTCACTTATGGTATAGAAAGTAGAATAGTCGATAAGTTTGAACAGTTCGCTGGACCGCCTTTTTCGAAGATTAGCACCGTGACACTTGTCCACCGGTTCGTGGGCGTTTCACCGGAATCCACAATTGAGGTTAAAAAGTCAATCAGTCAAAAAATGCGTTAGATCATAAAAGCTTTTTTATTCTATGACGTAGAAATGTGTAAAGAGGTTCAAACCTTAACGATAAGATATCCCGAAACAACTCGTTAATTGCTTTCAAGTTCGAAGTTACCGTTCCCCCGGAAGACAGGGAAACATGTGGATGAGAGTGGTGACGTCACCAATCTCGGATCACTTCGCGAGTGACCCTGGGTTTGGTCCAGCTTTCATGTGGGACGTCCAGGTGGGCTCTCAAATGAACAAAACAGGGTTTTTAGGAGAAAATAAATGTTTTTCTAGGAAGTATTGATGTTGACTTAGCTCGAAATCAACGTTTTACTCTCCGGAATCCTTACCGTAAGGCCTTGTATGGAATACATTTATTTCCTGTTCGAGATAATATATTAGATCCTTCTGGTGATTAAGTCATTTTCATGTGTCCTCATCAACCATTTTTGGCTTTGAAGTTCTTCCTACAGTAAAAAAAGGCTTTCTTTCTCACTCATTCTCTCTTGTAATGTCTTTTCCTTGTGCTTCTAAAACTCTCTTTTGTTGAACTTTTTGCTTGGTTTTTATCATTTTTCTTTTATCTGAAAGATATTTGAAAAAGTCTATTGATATTCGTTTTCAATCAGTTAAAGGTTTCATTCCGAGCAAAGATCACCATAAGTCGCTTTCGATTGTTTAAAAAAAGAAGAGAACAACAGCTTCTTCAAGCAGAGGCCTAGGAAAATGAGCAGCAAGTGAGAGGTTAAAAATAGAAAAAAAGAGATGTTGAGCAATATCAACCCTGTTTTCTTCTTTTTTTTGATATTGCAGGTGACCTGAAATGTTGTTGAGGGCTTTTCTGGTATCCCACCAGCGCCAGAAGAAATTCAGGAGCAGATTCCACCATCTTTCGTTTTTCCGAACATCCCTGAAGACCGAGGAATACAAGATATCGCATGGAGCAAGCTAGGGACGTGAGTTCTCTTCTTATCTCCCCACACAGTTCACCTTTTCTAATTCTTAGTGCTTTTCTAGAACTTTGGTAACTCTACCACGTCAGGTTCAAGGATGCGGTATGGGTTTCATCGAGAAAAAAGATTATTTTTTCGCCTGAGATGATGGAATTGTTGAATTTCTCGTGTTCGAGATATTGCTCTATTGCTGATAATGTGTAAAATGTAGGGTAACGTTCGTTTCTTTTTCATAAAAATTTACACTGCCTCGTCAAATATTTCACGCAAGATTTTGAAAATCAAGAAATGATTGACGTGCTCTCAATTCATGTGTTTCTGAAGCCATTACTGGTGGGTATCAAATTTTTCGAGGTACATCGCGACGCTGAGCGATTCGCAAAGTCGCCTACGGGTGTGGAGTGCACCGCAACCTTCCTGCCAGGACTTCGACGATGTAGTCCTGGTTGGTTCATCTGGTAAAGGGAAAGGGCTAAGAAAGTGCAACAGGATGGTGGGGACAAAGTATGCTAGGTTCTTCCAGTGACCTGTATTTCGCTATTTTATTCCAAAGTTCGAATAGGTTTGAAGAATGAAGTTGAATCGAGTTTCTTTTTTTAAAATTCGGTTTTTAAAAAATTTGAATCGCTCTAAACTTACCTGTTTCGACAGTATTTGAAGCAGGTTATTGCTTTTGATACTATAGCATTTTATATGTACAGGGTGCACCAAAAGTCCAGGTGGCCGACTTTGTCACTTTCTATCCTTTTTTTTTGTTGTAGCGGTCGTGTGATTTTTCGCTTGTACCTTAGTCATAATGTTGCTAACATACTCTGAAAAAAATTAGAATGATAACCCTTTTCGTTTTCTGGTAATGCTCTCTGATATGGACCAAGGCTACATTCTGCGCTTGAACCAGTCCTGGCACACTCTGAAGCACATCGCCAGAGCCACTGGATTCTCCCGCGAGACCATTAAAAACACAATACGTCGCTTTCGTTAGACTGGTACGACGAATGACCGTCCCAGGAGCGGCAGACCAGTGACCGCGACCACTTCCTTCAACGTGAGAAGCATCCGAGACAAGAATCGATATAACTCAAAGTCCCATGCGAGATCGTCAAATCTCACATGGGACTTCGCCCCATCAAGCTGCAGAAGACTCACGCATTGACGCACCAGATGAAGGCGACTCGTCTTCGGAGATGTCGTGAACTGTCAAAGCGGACCAAGCCGGTGGACTGTTTGCATATTCTCTTCACCGATGAGAAGTTGTTCAATATTCTACTATAACTGCCCTTGCTGAATCTCATTCATACATTTTCAATGCTCTTAGTAATGGTTTTTCGGTTGATGCTATTTTTCTGGACATTTCGAAAGCTTTCGACAGCGTTGATCATAGATTACTAAGTGAAAAATTAGAAGCAATTGGGATTACCGGTAAACTTTTAGCTTGGTTAATAAATTATTTAAAAGACACATCTCAGCAAGTTATCGTGGATGATGTTATGTCCCCCCCCCTGTTCCTATGGTAAGCGGGGTTCCTCAGGGATCTACACTAGGTCCCTTTTTGTTTCTTATTTTCATTGATGACATTAAGTTGATTATTCCTTCTACTATACGCTTCTGCATGATTGCTGATGATATAAAACTATTTGCTGTAGTCCCTAACCTTTCGTCTGACCTTCAAGAGGCCTTAGTTGTAATATCTTCTTGGTGTGATAAATGGAACCTCAAGTTATCTATTACCAAATCTACTGTAGCCCGTTTTGGTAAACAACATTCTCCCACGAGCTACTTGTTAAACAATCAAATTCTTCCAGTTTCTGATGTTATTAAAGACCAAGGAGTTGTGACCGATAATAAACTTTCTTATCATGAGCATATTTCCCTAAAACAAAAAATGCTGAGTCATTAGTTAATCGTTTTCTTAAAGCGTTCAAAAGTACTTCTTTACCAGTCCTTACTCGCGCATTTACCGTTTATATTAGACCCATTGTAGAATATGGTAGTGAAATTTGGTCGCCTATTTTGATTGACCAAATTAATGAGATCGAGCGTGTTCAAAGATATTTTTCAAGAAGAGTTTACAAAGAAATGGTCAATCAAACCTGACTTATTCTCAACGTCTTTCAATTTTAGGGTTAAAATCACTTGAATACAGGCGAATAGTACATGACGTTGTATTTTTGCATAAATGTGTACATTCCAATATAAAAATAGATTACTTATCTCTTTTCAAAATATCTCCTCTTTCGATAAACTTGGAAAATACTCATCGTTTGAGATTATCACTTCCTAGAATCACAAACATGTCTAATAAATCAACCTTTGCCTCTAGAGCCGTTAATGTATGGAACAACCTCCCTTATGAAGCAGTTTCAATAACTAATAGTGATGCGTTTGCCGTTAGCCTTAGTTCACTTCTTCCGAAACCGATTGTTAAAGACTAATAGTTTTTTGTTTTGATATTGCAACAAAAACAGTTCCTAAATTGACTTTTCATCCAATATCTTAATGTAAAGTACCACTGCACCACTGCCCAACAGCCTTTCAGGTGCAGACTTTTACCAAGCAAAACCAGTCCGTGCTTCGCTGCCTCTTATTCTTCTTTTCCCTTTACCCCCACCATTTTTTGTGCAAGGAATATAGAATAGAATAGAATATTGAGCAGTCCTTCAACCACCAGAACGATAGGATTTGGTCGAAATAGGTCAACGATGCCAATGAGAGTGACCGATACGTCTCGAGAAAGGTCCATCCCGGTTACTGTCATGGTCTGGGCCGGGATTTGCGTGACTGGCAAGACTTCACTCGTTTTCGTCGAGCAGGTAGTCAAAGGGAATGCCAATAACTACCTGAACGACATTCTCATGAAGGAAGTACTTCCCTGGAGCCAGGCTCACTTCCCTGGACGCAAATGGACGTTCCAGCAGGACTCTGCGCCCGCCCACAAGGCTAAAGTGGTGCAAAACCCATTTCCCCTCCATGATCTCCTCCGCCGAATGGCCTCCGTATTCACCTGCTTTGAATCCCCTGAACTTCTCTGTATGGACGGTCCTTGAGAGCGAGGCCTGTGCTTCCCACACAAAAATTTGGAAAGCCTGAAGCTTGTCCTACAGAAGGCGTGGGATGATCTTGACGTCGCTTACCTGTCCACCACGGTACGTGCCTTCCACAAGCGACTCCACGCATGTGTCAAGGAGAAATGAGGGCTGTTCGAAATTTGAAAACGCAATTATATCCCGAACTATTTGAATAAACTTTGATGAAAATTTTGTATGCCGTTAAGTTTTTATCGGAAAAAATACTATGCACCTGGACTATTGGTACACCCTGTACTCTCCGTACAAAAAAACTGTAGTATTTTTCGACTACTTCCCGTTCAGAAATACTGTAGAATTTTAAACACCCCCTTCGAAAAAATGTAGAATTTTCATACTTTGCGTTCGAAAATACTGTAGCATTTTTAAACTTTCCGTTCAGAAATACTGTAGCATTTTTATACTTTCCGTTTAAAAATACAGTACCATATTTATGAGATTGTTTCGAAGATCCTTTGCTTTCCAGCGGAGTATAGAATTCGATAGACTGCAGCCTTTCTCGGAACGACATCTACCGGATAGAAGTTGAATGCTAGTTAGTCACTCTTTGTCTTTTGAGTTTCCCTCTCTCCCTGTCCCTATCCATCCATTCCTCTCCTTTTTTTCTTTCTATTCCTCTCTGTGATTGATCTTTCTCTGCATTTTCCTTTCTTTACACCCCTCTTACTCGATGCAACTTAACAAAGATGGTTGGAGGGTGAATCGAATGGCTATTCTTGTGGAATGAAAAGTGATTGGCTTCGGCGCTTCTTCCAATTTCTATCCCATGAACGGATAAAATATTGAGGAACATCGCTGATGTGAAACCACTTCGCGTTACTCTGCAACGTCTACAGCGTGCCGATTTCACTTATGTCTCCGAAATCATTTATTCTGATTCCTCCTTTCTTGATTCACGGTTGCCATCGATATTATAATCATATTAAATTTTTATTTATTATTACATAATTTATGGTTGTTTATTTCTCTCCGGTACGCGTAAAAACCCGTATTTTATACTGATATGTTTGCTCACAAAAAGAGCAGTAGCTCTGTTCTTATTGCAGTGAATTTACTCTCACACTGTTCCGCTACATATCCTTGAATCTCCCTCTCTCAAGTTGTCAAGTTTCAATGTCACTCTTGTTAACTTCCTCTCTTAAGTTGTCAAGTTTCAATGTCACTCTTGTTTAACTTCCTCTCTTAAGTTGTCAAGTTTCAATGTCACTCTTGTTTAACTTCCTCTCTTAAGTTGTCAAGTTTCAATGTCACTCTTGTTCAACTTCCTCTCTTAAGTTGTCAAGTTTCAATGTCACTCTTGTTTAACTTCCTCTCTTAAGTTGTCAAGTTTCAATGTCACTCTTGTTTAACTTCCTCTCTTAAGTTGTCAAGTTTCAATGTCACTCTTGTTTAACTTCCTCTCTTAAGTTGTCAAGTTTCAATGTCACTCTTGTTTAACTTCCTCTCTTAAGTTGTCAAGTTTCAATGTCACTCTTGTTTAACTTTTTAAACTCACTTTTATTCGAATAACAAAGAAAAATTTGTAAACGGAAAACCTTGAATCTATGTCTCATTAACTTTTTATAAAGCCACGCGTTGCATTTAATTTTCAAAACAGAATTCAGAAAAATTACAACAAAATGTGCGTGTATTAATACATCATCAACATTGAAAAGTAAATACATAGGTATGTGTCTATCAGCTGTCTTCCGTGATGTATTGCTTCTCCTGGAACTGGAACTACCCCTATGAGTTCCCACTTCAATTCAACATACATAACTCTTCCCGTCAATTCTTCAACGGAATTTTTTCAACATCGCTAGTCTGAATAAAATGTTCTCTCAATACTGATTGGATTTTTTTTTTTACAAAGAACGTCTTCCCTGAACCGAAGTTAAATATAAAAAAAACTGCCTGGTATTAGTATACCAGAGGTTTTTGAATTTTGTCATGTCCCTTGTCTTCAAATGCGATTCTAGGTTCACTTTCGCATTAAAAAAACATATCCAACTTTTCTATCTCTCTTTGCCAATTGTTCTAGACCTCTCCCCATAATATAACGGTTGTTAACTTGATAGACCTGATCCTACAAGAATACTTTAATCTCCTAAAGCTTCATAAAACGAATTAAAATTCTGAAAAACTATTTTTTAAAAACTACGTGAAGAAAGCGTTCCGAAACTTGAAAGAAAAACTCTTCAAGTGGTTTATCTTCAAGCAGATATTTTACCATAACTACAGCATATACGTCCATGAAATAAACAAAACAGGAAAAGACGAAGACAATGAGTTCGGTTTTGCGAACCTATGGTCAAACATTAATTTTTTGATAGAATTTCGCACGGTACTGTATATATATGTTATGACTAGAATTGATCAGGCGCTTTGAATCGATCAGAAGTTAGTTTCTTTCTATTTTTACATTAAATTTGTTTTTACATCAAAACTTTTTTACGCGGTCTCGTTAGCCTAAGCCGTACGGCCTCATTAGCGTAAACTTTTGCCTGAGCGTTCTTTAATGTAACATAATTTGAATAAAAGATAATTTTCAAAAAAAATTACATCAAAGAACGCTTAGGCAAAAGTTTATGCTAATGAGGCCGTACGGCTTAGGCTAAGGAGACCGCATAAGAGAAGTTATCATATTCAACCGAAAGAGCCATCTGAAAGCCGAAAGAAAGAGATCTGATCAATTTAAAGCGCCTGATCAGTTCTAGCCATAACATATATGTATGTATGTATGTAAATTTATATTTATATATATATATATATATATATATATATAAATTTTTATAAGTGAGAGTCAGTTGGTTCCGTTTGATGTCCCCTGTTTTGCAGTTCTTTCCGTGTGATGTCCCCTGTCTTGCAGCCCATTCTATATGATGTCCCCTGTCTTGCAGCCCCTTCCGTGTGATGTCCCCTGTCTTGCAGCCCCTACCGTGTGATTTCCCCTGTCTTGCAGCCTCTTCCGTTTGATGTCCCCTGTCTTGGGGGACATCACACGATGCCACTGAAACACCGTATAGTACTGCATGGCTTCACCAAATGTCTTTCAAATTGACTTTTTTCGTTTCCTAAAATTTTGAGATGTAACCGTTTTTTTAACGGTAAGTGACCTCAAAAATGGTTAACCGGTAAATTTACCGCGAAATGACGATGAACGGTAAAAATTTGTAAACGGTTAATGCTAAGGTGACACAGGAAATTTTCAAGGACACGGGCGAGTATTTTAAAATTAATTGGTTTTTTTTCTACAATAATCCACTATTGTTAAAAAAAGTCAATCACATTTGAGGGTGATGCTCTAAATACTGAGAGGGCTATCGAGAGGGTCAAGGCGTACAGAGGCGAAATAATAATGAAAAAGGAGAGAGTGAGTGACCCATCGGTTGCCTACTCTCAATAAATCAGAGCTGGCAATTGATATGGAGAAGGTAGTTTTTTCAGTGTGAACGCTTCACTTCCGAATAATTGTTAGTATTTCTTGGATAAAATTGAAAGGTAATTTCAGCATCTGGGAACTTTATGCGTTTCTCGAGCACACTCTAAATGTGCGATGGGTTGCTTTCGCATTCGAGAATTCCAGTGAGTGGCTCGTTTTCGATAAGTTGAAAGTCACTTGAAGAATTAACCTGAGAAAGTGGAGATTTCCTCGGCGGTCTCAGTCTTTTGAGTCATAAAAACTGAAAGCTTCGAAAATTATTCAAAATATATAAACACAAGACGCCTATTTTTTAAAGATTCAAATTGTTCTTCGCATTCAGAACAGTGTTTTTTTCTGCGGGTCCATGATCAGTATTAAGTCAGCAGCACGACGTGCATGACACAAAGACTAGCAGAACGATGGCCAAATTTCTCGAGAAAATGGAGAATTATTCAAGGAATTGGTCTTTTAATTATGAAGTTAGACTCAAGGTTACCTTCATTTACTTTGTATCAAGAAAGAGGGACAGAGTATTATCATCAGCTTTGTACTGCAGATTCGATTATTCTCGAGGATCCAGAGTCGGGGTCGGACTTTATGTGTGCGCTGGAGGTGTGAGATGAGAGATTGTCGTCCTATATTACATCAGCGGAATAACTATTACCGACCTCCAATGAATGTTCGATTCCTGCTAGAGACCGAGCTCAATCATGCTGATGAGTGGAGGTGGAGAAACAACCGCTCTTTTGCCGGTCCGAATGGGAGCCGAACCCGCGATTTGAGAGCGCTCAGACTGATAGTCTAATGCTCCCATATTAAGAATCACGCAAGAGGAGAAGATATGAAAGCCCCGCCCGACTATATATCCCGTAATATTGGGCGGAGCCAAGAGAGAAGAGGAAGCGGAGACCCAACTTTGCCAGGTCCTTAAGACTTTGCTTTAGAACCATTTTGTGTGCTATTTAACCACCATTTTGTAATGTAATATTTATACCACAATAAACCGATCAATTCATTCTCTCATTCGTCTCCCTCCGTGCACGGTTGCTCCTCGCACCGTCTCTTTCCTCGTCTGTGAGAGTCCTTTCCCGAGAAGATTTGGCGCTCCGGGATCGTAGCGTCATCATGAGCGACAGAAGAATGAGATGGAGGGACTAAATTGTCAAAGCCGTTAGTCCCCAATTCTTAAGGAAGGCAGAGAACGCTGAGGAGTGGAGTCGTCACATGTCGCAACAGATCCCATAATCGATGATTTTATATTACCGATGTGGCTTGCTGATCTTGATAAAGCGTTTAAATTGAATTAAAACCGATCAATGACTAAACTGTTTGTCTTCGGGGGCATGTTCATGGGCAAAGCAATTTCTTCACTAGTTAAGATTCAGAAGTCAAAAGGGAAACGCTCTAAATTTGAGTGCTCATGGGAGTCACAGCGAAGTGCTAGACGCGCTCGGCTACTCAGAATAAAATTTCACTGTTCAATTCTCATTTCTCACCGCAATCTTCTCAACGTGCTTCAAAAATGAGGAGTCGATTGATATGTAAATTTCAGAAAGTCTATCAAATTCTATTTGTCAATTACCTCTCACTTCTAACGGTCCCTGTCACCCCTTGAGAGAGCCTGAGAAAAGGAGAGGAAGAAAGAAGAGTCTCAAATTTACATAATGACCTACGTGCGGGAGAGGGGGGGTAGAAGGGTACAAAAGGCAAAAAACTCTTCATGATGTCAGTGTTCGCTTGGGCTCTCTTTTGGAGAAATCGAGCACTTCCCGATCCTTCCCGAAAGTGAACAGGACTGAAGGGACCAATTTTGAAACTCCCACCGGGGCATGTTTACATGCGCCGCTGAAGAGTCGCTCGCACGCCCTATGGGGCCGGTGAGTGTGTAGATTGATAGGAGAGAGGGGTGTGAGAGAAGGATTAGAGAGAGGCTGGATTAGAGAGAGGGGTGTGAGAAAGAGAGGTGAGAGAGAGGCTGGATTAGAGAGAGGGGTGTGAGAAAGAGAGGTGAGAGAGAGGCTGGATTAGAGAGAGGGGTGTGAGAAAGAGAGGTGAGAGAGAGTAGAGGGTAGAGAGAGAGAGGGTTGAGTGAGAGGGTAGAGAGAGAGGGTTGAGAGAGTGCGTAGAGAGAGAGGGGTGAGAGAGAGGGGATTAGAAAGAGCGGTGTGAGAGAGAGGGGTGAGAGAGAGAGCTAGGGGTGAGAGAGAGGTGTGTGAGAAAGAGAGGTGAGAGAGAGAGGGTTGAGCCTAATTAGTTATAAAATATGTAAGTCGTTATATATAAAATATATATGTATAAGACAAAAATTCCCACCAGCACTAAGTATTGAGAACCTAGGTTTCTCGTATCAGTACATGCTTATTTTCTAAATACTGTCTCAATTGCAAGGAATAAATGATTGAATGAAATAAAAACATCGCTGATTTCAAAGCACTTTGCGTTACACTGAACCGTCTTCAGCGTGAATATGGTTATTATGTCTCTAAATTAGTTTCCTCTGATTTCTCCTTTCACCAATATTCTCATGGTAATTTTTTGCTCATCACATGTTGCATAGTTTATAATTTTTTTTATTCGAGTTCAATATGCTCAAAAACCCGCATGCTTTTTAGATAGGTTTACTATCAGATCTTAATTATCGTTAATCTTAATTATCGTTGTTGTAAAACGTTTTGCTCCATGCAATGGAATTTTCCCGAATGTGATGCTGATTAACAACGAACTTTGCTTATTCTCAGAAGTTTTCACGTTTTAAAGTCACTCTTTTACAACATTGTAGGCAAGTTTTTTTTTTAAAATAGAGCTTTGGATAGATGTGTCATAAACTTTTATCCAGGAAGCGTTGGTTTAACAATTAAACAACAAACAAATACATAACAAAGTCTTGAAACACACTGGCAACAGTGGCCATTCGTGACTCTACAGCCTTAAGAGCCTGTCATGGATGGAGCCGGATCATCCAGTCCAGAATCGAGCGCGACCTCAGGTGGCGGATAGAGGGACGCCTCCCTACGAAGAATTCGTGCTGGGAGGTAGCGGGAGAAATCCCGCCGCGGACCAAAACTGGGTAGTATAGCTTTTCAAAGAAGGACCATGCCGGATCGGCCTGGGCAAGCCACCGGACAAAACATCAGCCGATACTCCGCTATACTTATCAATGGCGAGTCTAGGCGCCAGTCAAATAGCCTCTTGCCTATCTCCGGTCAACGACAGGCGAGACGTCTCTAGTCCCACCCAAAACGATGCTAGGCCGGGTTGACCACCCACTCACAAGGTCTATAGGATGAACAGGTTGCTACAACGATGTCCGCCTTCACAAGGTGCAGCATGACAGTCTCAGGACTGCAAAGGACATCAAAACCCTTCTCCGGACGCATCTCGTCCGAAGAACACGAGAACCTCTCCTTAAAGAGAGTGTTCATAACCAAAAGTCTTCGATGCGGGCTGCTTGCCGGCAACAACAACAACAACATAACAAAGTAAGCGTTGATCAATTAATCAAAAACAAAAAACTGAAGAAGTACATACATGCATAGTAAATATATCAGTTCTCTTCCGGGATGTTTTGCTTCTCGACTTGGAAGCCTGCTTTGACAGAGTTCACTGATCCTTTCGCTTTTGACTTCGGCCCCCAGTTCAACCCCTACAAAAGAGTTCATAACTAGTGATGATTTATTATATGAAATTGTGAGGAGAAAACAACAGAAAAACAAAACTTTTGATTTACCATAGATCACCAGCACTGTTGAAAACTTGGAAAAACGACCATTCTTCCAGCAGAAAAGTCTAGAATAATGAAAAACTTTCTCTTAACCCCCTGAACTTTTCGAATTACTTGATTTACCAAAGGATGAGTTGTCAAGACTCCTCTGCTAACATGGGGAGTACACAGCAAGAAATTTTTTTATTTCAAATGACACTGTAGAACTGTTCTTCGAAATTCGTCCAGTAGAGCAAGATAGCCGATTTGGGTCATCCGGACAAACTGCATCGCGCCTACTACTATTTCGGAGCTGAACATTAGGTAGAAGAGGCGACAGTCTTTATAGTGTAGAAATGAGAAGAAAGAGACCTCTAGCTCGCTTCTCATTATTCCAGACTTTCACGTGCGAAGAACGGTCTACTCTCAAGCATTCAAAAGTTGCAGGTGACTTTTGTTGAACTATGAATTGTAATGTTTTGAACAGCAGAACAAAAGATGGCTGTACAAAAATTCGTACATTTGTTGCGCCTCGAGTGGAAACCGAAACCGCGAACTCAGGGCATCCAGGTATTGATATTGATATTCTTTATCGCCAAAGGACAACTGGTTCAGGGTCATCGCTAACATGGTTGACAATGAGAAAATGAAAAAGTAGAAAATCTTCGGAAGAGGAATAAGCAACTGTGGCGTTGCACTGAAGAGTCTTGGTAGACCACTTAGCGTTTCAACCTCATACCGAAGAGATTCACGAAGTCTTGAGTCCCAAGAAGACAGAAGAGAAATCTCGTAATTCAATGAAGTAGAGACGAGTAGAAGTCAGTGTGAAGAGGAAATGATAGACCCGACCATCTCCGGGGTTTGAAAAAGAAAAGAATGCCTTTCACACTGCGTCCCCAGACACTATTGACGACCGATTGAGTGATACATCGAGTCCTCAGAAACTATTGACGATCTAGTGAAGTGTGTTGAAGCTCACCTTGTTGCACTGGAATCGTACTAGGCAATCCCGTTTGGCGAGGGAAACCGCTCTTGGGTGACTCGCGAAGTTTATCGTCTGTCTGCAAAATAATCACCTATCTCAATTGGCGGAATGAGCCGATTGGTGACCAGAAGTTTGAAAAATTAAGTCCTTACCCATCACTCATGACTTTTTTACCACCTCTTTATCTTTCTTTTTTACCTACTTTTTCTTTTCTTTTTCTCGCCTTACATTTTCACGAAAAAAGGTAGGATAACTTTGTACTTCCATCGCATGCCACAACTCCGCCCTCTTTTCATGTATAATGTTAGATCTTAATTAATGTCACACACTTACCGAGCTCTTTTCTATTGTAAACTCTCGTAGAGAACACTTTTTATTTGAAACTTCTTTTTTAAAAATAAAAAAACTTCACAAAACCTATGTTTTGACATAAGTTTTACTAGAAACCATAGGTCACCTAAACTTGTCACAAAAAAAAAATTTCCCTAGCGGGGAGCCGGATGGTATAAAAAACAATTCTCGAGTTTCGTGCAAAATTCGATTCCCCAATTTATTTTTTTAAAGCTTTTTCTCAAAAGTAAGTAATAAAAAATGCAGTTTGTAGCGGAGCGTTATTGGAAGCGATTTCTTCAATGAGTTCACGACTATATTTTCTTTAACTTAAATGTAATTATAAATAGACTGATACATACTTTATCAGACACAAAAAACAGAGTAATACACAAGGGAATATATTTGCATCCGAAGAAAGCTGTTAAACGTAAGCAAACATTTTTTTTACTTGCTGGGCGGTTTTTTTGTTGACTCCTTGGTAAGCTAGAAACATGAATATTTTCAACTGTAATTCTTTCGTGCTCTTCCTCTAACAAAACTTTTTATTTATAGTTCACCACACCTTCCACGTAAATATTTTTCCCGCTATTCGATTGGAGATTTTGTTAGTCGGGGCCCGCTCTCTACGACACTATCTTTTTTAAAATTTCTTTTTCCTATGGGCACATCAAAGATAGTTATTTATATTGAGCCACGATTTAAATGTTTACAAAACACATTTTGTGAAACTCACTGTATTTCTTTTTCCAATATGACTCTTCCCGCCGATCCTTCTTCGAATTTTTTCAGACTGACTGAGGAATCGCGAGCCTGAATCATAGACTGTGAGAAATCATCAGAATTACAGAATTACTTTATACTAATTTGATATATGAATGACTAATAGGAACTTTTTTCGGTGACTTTCGAGGTTTTTCGGTGACTTTCGAGGTTTTTCGGTGACTTTCGAGGTTTTTCGGTGACTTTCGAGGTTTTTCAGTGACTTTCGAGGTTTTTCGGTGACTTTCGAGGTTTTCATCAAGACTTCGACCATGTTCGCCTTCCTATCACAATCTTTTCACCGGGTCACTTCATAACGAACAAATTTTAATCAAAAGAGACTTCTTATACGTCGAAATCGATCATAAACGACTCTTTGTCCTTTTCCATGTACATAAATGCAGTAAAACACCGCTTTAATAGTTCGCCAGAAGTTCTCGAAATTTGTCGCGATTCAACTGCCCTAACTCTTTTAGACCTCCACGCTAAAGATACAAGTCGTTCAACAATCGTATGACCAGAGACGATTACCTATTGTGCCTTCATCAATATCAACTCACAATGCTCCTGCAGATGTCCCAAAGCAGCTCTGTGGGCGCGTTCGTTTTCACTGCACGGGGATGGCAATGTGATCCTGACACCTCAACGAAACAGCGTAGATTTATCGAATTAAAACTGTAAAAAAGTAAAGTCCAAAGTCTTAATGACTACGATAAAAGTCTTAATGACTACGATAAAAGTCTTAATGACTACGATAAAAGTCTTAATGACTACGATAAAAGTCTTAATGACTACGATAAAAGTCTTAATGACTACGATAAAAGTCTTAATGACTACGATAAAAACAGCGTTAAAACTTGGGAAATAAAGTTGATATTGAAGTTTTAAGAAGTGGTTTTACTTAAAAGTTTATCAAATAGTGAATTTTCAAAAGATGAACTGCTAACTAACCTCATAACCGGCATTGAGAATGGCAGAACGGAACGCCAAAATCTTAGGTACCGTACACTTGGTCACACTACAAAGGGCATCATGCAGGTAGTATAAAGGTGTGTCCAGCTCCTGCACAGGCTTTTTTTACAATTGAGAATCTATGTAGATGAAGCTCAAGACTAGACTCACTTTTTCATATTTTATAAAAAGTAAATTAAAATTCTTAGAGCTAAAAACTGGGGGTCTCGCAACTCACAAAAAACCTCATTAAAAATTTTTTTAAATCATCCCTCGCCTCGCCTTATTATTATTCTAGTATGTAACGCTCGCTTCGGTGGTTGCATACTTTTTTATTGAGGGTGGTTTTCAATATTATTATACGATATACTCCATCAGGAACATGATTAATAGCGGAACTAAGTTAAATTGTATGAATCATGGCACTTAATGTCTTAGAAATAGAAAAAGTTACGTACTCTTGATTGTACAGATCTATCTTCAACAAAGAAGAAGTTCCAGAAAAAAATCTAGAAATTTTTGTTATTTTCGGGAAAAAATAAAATTTGAAAGGAACTTATTGATTAGATGAATCTTTTTCTGAACTAACAACTGATATAGTTTATACTTAAAAGTTTTTCATGACCGAACTTGGATTCGAAAAAAAGCTGACCTCTCCAACAACAGAAAGAACGCCAAGTAATCGCCTGTGAGTACCCAGTCTCTCTGCCTCGGCTGTGTTTTCGAGTCTTTAAACATGATGAAAACTGGATTGCTTAGAACACACACTTCAAGAAGTGGAATCCGAAAAATGAAACAAATCTTAAAAACCACAGCTCACCAAAAATTTTAATTTCTTTCGGTCGACCGTCCGTCCCCAAAAATTTTTTCATGAAGGTGAAGAAAGTATAACAGGAAATGACGTCTGCAAAACTAAATGTTCGTAAGTGAACAAAATGTCGAATTTTGCTACGCGGAATAAAATATCAACTGACATTTTGTTGGCTTTCCGCCCTTCTCACCTCTCTCTCTCACCCTCTCTCTCTCTCTCTCACCCTCTCTCTCTTTCTCTCTCTCTCTCTCACCCTCTCTCTCTTTCTCTCTCTCTCTCTCTCTCTCTCTCTCTCTTCGGTGACCAAAGCTAGCCCGGTCAACCACCCGTTAATTTTTTTCCAACACATCCTGATGAGCTATGTATGTTCAAACATATGAAAAGAGCTTTTTTCGGGTGACCTATGCATCGATCGATAATATAAACTCGAAGTCTTGGAAAACTGCTTCCCACCTTTTAATCAATCTCTGGACAAATGATTTGTCATGCAGAGAGGAAGAGTAGATGGGCCCACCTTGATGCACACTTCGTTGACAATACACACATCTGAAAGGAGTACTATGTATGTTGGGTCCAGGGGTTAAATGGAGCCGCCCAATTTGGGTTTACATGTATCCACCGCTCAAAGTTTGGAGGAAAAAAGAAGAGGGGATGAAGGAAAATGGTAAGAAAAGAGCGAGTTTCTTGTCAATAATGTGTGTACATGTATCCGCCGACGGGACCGATCCGGTCACTATTTAACCCCTGGTTGGGTCTTCAAGTTTTCAAAAGATAGTTGAGGCAGTGACGCTTTGCAAAACAAGGCCTTTGAGTTTTTCATATAGCCCTATCACTTGCAATAGCCGATAATTAATTATACAATCGAACAGGAAAAAGCTCTTCGACCGGGCGGGATCGAACCTAGCCATCTATTCGCAATCCGAGCGCAAGCACGTGAAATCTATGTGTATCCCGTGATATGACTGGTAAAGCACAAGATGGGATGGTGTAATACTAAAAAGGTGTAATACTCGAAACACACTGGCAACAGTGGCCATTCATGACTCTACAGCCTTAAGAGCCTGTTGTGTTGTTGTAGATTGCCCGCCGTAGGTCTCCGGCTGGGTAGACGAGGTCTTCTTTGACATGGCTCAGAAAACAATAACCTTACTTACATCATTTATCTAATTACATTATTTCTCTTTCTCTCTCGGGGTTTATTTTTATTTTTTCTTTTTTTTTTATTATTTTTTATTTTTTATTTTTTTCCCCTTTTTTTTTTTTTTTTTTTGGAGAGAGAAAGGAATCACTGGTATAAGAACTTAACAACAGACGTCGGGCTATTCCACAAATCTATACTTCTTAAAAGTGTGTGGTCACAGCGACACGAGAATAAATGACTAGTTGTATGTGGCTCTTCTAAACATTTTGGGCAAAGAGGTGATAGGGCAGCTCCTATTCTGTGTAGGTAGCTGTTAAGGGAACTTGCATAGCCACTACGTAGTTGCGATAATGTTATTTGATGTTCCCTGGGAAGTTGATTCGTTGATTTATGGATTCTGGGAGGTTTCTTACCTAGAACTGGGTTAGGGGAGCAAGATCTAATGAAATTTCTAACAGTTTCAGTATGTATTCTTTTAAGTGCGGCTTTCTGATCACTGTCTACTAGCATAATTTCTAAGTCCTTGGCATGTTTACGAATAGTTCTAGGTGGTTTGGGTTCCATGCATCGACGATGGGAGGGATGGTTTGGGAGGAGTCTTGCTCTTGCAACGAATTGCTTGGTAAGCATCGTGTTGTGCTCCTTTATGGGTAACATTTTAAGAGCCTGTCACGGATGGAGCCGGATAATCCAGTCCAGAATCGAGCGCGACCTCAGGTGGCGGATAGAGGGACGCCTCCCTACGAAAAATTCGTGCTGGGAGGTAGCGGGAGAAATCCCGCCGCGGACCAAAACTGGGTAGTATAGCTCTTCAAAGGAGGGCGATGCCGGACCGGCCTGGGCAAGCCACCGGACAAAACATCAGCCGATACTCCGCTATACTTATCAATGGCGAGTCGAGGCGCCAGTCAAATAGCCTCTTGCCTATCTCCGGTCAACTACAGGCGAGACGTCTCAACTTCCACCCAAAACGATGCTAGGCCGGGTTGACCACCCACTCACAAGGCCTATAGCATGAACAGGTTGCTACAATGATGTCCGCCTTCACAAGGTGCAGCATGACAGTCTCAGGACTGCAAAGGACATCAAAACCCTTCTCCGGACGCATCTCGTCCGAAGAACACGAGAACCTCTCTCATTAAAGATAGTGTTCATAACCAAAAGTCTTCGACGCGGGCTGCTTGCCGGCAACAACAACATGAGGTGTAATATACTCCTATGCGGCGGATACGTACATACATAGGTAAAATGTTTTGATTTCACGATAGGTCTAAAAAATGTTACTAAAAAAGAATGTTACTGGAAGCTGGAGCAGAAGAGATAGCAACGACTATCATCGAGAGGAAAAACACATTGAAGAGTAAAATTTAAAATATGAAAAGAAATTAGAGTCATATAACAATAAAAAAGAACAATCTGTATGAATAACGTTTCCGTTACATTTTTTGAAGTAAAACACATACTCTAAGAAGTCCAGAAGAGAAGTGTTATTCGGACTGGAAAAAGAAAGTACTCGGACTGAAAAAAAATCAGTTCGATGTGTCACTTGTTTTCTTCCAAAATTCGTTGCCTGCGTTCTCAAATCGACCTATTTCTCCACAAAAATATTACGGCTCAAACGTGATATCTCTTTGGGAACAACTAAACTATGTATTTAAAAAACCGACCCTGCTACAGTGAGTTTTAAGCTCGTATGCACGTCTGCGCGACTGACTTTTTTTGGAAAGACAAAAGAAAAAACTCGGAATTTTTTTTTGCTGAAGTCATTTCAACTTGCCACGTGCGCGCAAACGTTCCGTTAGACTATCGCACCAGCGGGAGACACTATCATATATATATATATATATATATATATAAAATTGTTTTGCGATCGTTAAAATGGAAAAAAACCATGTTAGCGAAGGGTTCATACCGCTTTTTAACACTGAAATGAATGTGGCTTAGGATCAACTCAAGTCTCGAATTAACCTCTAACCAGTCTTAATATACCTATGATTGGTTGACCGTATAGAAACCAACTTACATCGGTTGAAATCAGCTACCTTCTTCATTAAAATAAAAAAGCCTTGAGCAAGGTACGCACACAACTAACTATAAGAAACCAATAGCTGCCCCCTAGTTAACTTTTACTGTGTGTTGCAGAGTAAGAGACGTGCGAGCACTTACGAAATTCCTCCAAGTTCCGTTTTCGGTTGACCTGCGAAGATGGATTTCCCACTATGAATTAAGTGTATAAATAGGCGGCATGTTACCTCGTATTATGATACTCTGTTTCAGTCCTTTCATGCGTTCGTTTACGTAAGTTCGGAAACAAATGTATGCTTTTTAAGGCAATGGTGTCAGCCTTCC
This sequence comes from Allodiplogaster pararmata, assembly GCA_964056735.1. Lineage (NCBI taxonomy): Eukaryota > Metazoa > Nematoda > Chromadorea > Rhabditida > Diplogasteridae > Allodiplogaster > Allodiplogaster pararmata. The sequence goes on from OZ057406.1 coordinate 10,189,132, forward strand.
TCGGAATCTGAATTGAATCAGGAACTCTCACCCAATTAACTTTTTTACCCATATTAGCGACGGTAACCGCAAACTCTCCTCTGATGAATGAATACCCCTCCATATGTGAAACTGACTTATTCCCATCCTTGACTAGACTGCAGTCTGCGAGAGCGGGAGTGTATCGAAGACTGCTGCCCTCTTGAGTCTTACGCACCAGAGGAAGAACTTCAATGGAGTGGCAGCCAGAGCACACCAGCAGGCGGGACGAGTTCCTGCACTCATTCAGTTACTCTTATAACCAGGGGTATTTTAGTGTGCAAGGAAAAGGTAAAAACGCCCGCCAAATGCCGAAAAAAATTTTCACATAAGGGTGATAAAAAACCTTATGATAAAAAACAACAGAGGGTACCCGCAAATTTTTTTACAAATATTTTTACATAAGGGTACCCTCTTATGATTTGGAAAAACAGAGGCCCGCCGGCAGAAGGTCTGACATGACTATTCAACCCCTGCTTATAACCTATAACTACTAACAAAACATTGTTGTTATTTGTCCATAGATCCTGTCGAGGGATAGTTTGATGAGGATCCTTTCGAGTCCGAAGAAATTTTCTCCGTCTACACTCGCACCGCATTCGGCGATCCTCTTTGCGAGACATATTCGTTAACCGGAGAAGGGCAAGAGTTTATTTTACTGGCGCCTCGACTCGTCATTACAAAGTATAGGGGGAGTATCGGCTGATGTTTTATCCGCTGGCATGCCCAAGCCAGTCCGGCATCGCCCTCCTTTGACGAAATATACAATCCAATTGATGAAGGAGTACTAGAGTACCCATCAGAAGAAATGATTTTTCTCGAAGGTAATGAAAATGTCAAACTTGGCAGAGTCTTTCGCTTGCTTCGCCCCCGTGTGCATTCTGACAAAGACTCGAACATAGAAGTCAACCTCAAATAAAAATATTTCTTTTTTTATAAACCAAACCTGCTCTTGAAGTATTTATTATATTTGTAATTTGAACTAGCCTTTATCAGATAATACAAAAGAAAAAAATTTCAAAACTCTATGTAAATTGCAACTGTTAAGATATGAAGCAGAAACTGCTTCGTATTCCAACCCATGCAGTTTACATTTGGTTCTGAAATTAATTTCACGGGGCAAGTGTCAATGGCTCTTATCTCATTCGAGATTATATCCATTAACACTTGCCCCTTTTTTTCTTCATCCCAACACAGAAGAGACTTGAAAGTCTTGCCTGCTTTTACGGTATTTCTAACGAAATAAATTTCAAAACCATACGTAAACTGAAATTGTGAAAACAAGAAGCGAAAACTGCTGAATGGAGGGAGCAGAAAGCCCAGGATACATTGTGTAAAGAGTGAGAAATAATGGGCAAAGAAAGGAGAGTTTGCGCTGTATAAATAGAAGATCAAGCCTCGCTCGCTTCTAATTATTCTAGGGCTTCTGTTCAAATGAGCAGTTGTCTATTATAATTTTTGACAATGTCTGATTACTTGTATTAAAAAAAACACAATTACAAGGATGTAAAGCTGGTTAAAAAAAGATGCTCTTTATGGTGGGATCGAATGTGAACATCGCACTTGACGGCGCCTTTTTTTCCGAACATGAGCTGTCTACGCCTAAAACACCGAGAAAACATTGCTATTCCGTGCAATCGGGCTCAATAAAAGGCTTATTGTTGGGTGGCTTTTGATCACACTATTGATAACGCCAGAACCCTCACTGACCGATACAGAAAGTAGAGGCTCGATGTACCTCGAATATCGATTGGCGTGACTGTTAATCGATCGCAGAAGAATGCGCAGAGCCTACATAATTAATTGCACAGTCTCGAAACGATCCGTTATTTATGAGAAAAAAATTAAAAGCTTAACTTTTCCATACAGAAGTAGAAGCTCAATTTGAAGGTATGAATACAACACTTAAATTTTTTTTCGAAAAAATAAAGTTATCTCATCAAATATGGTTTAATATTGGAAGATAATTCACTCTTTGCAAATCTCAAAGTTCTCATCGAACGAACAAAAGAAACTTGTTCGAATTCACGATTTTTTTGGAACATACCGAAAGCATTTAGCCCCAGTAACTTTACGTTCGAAGAGGCTAATTAGATACCACTTTCATCTTGAAAAACGAACCATTTCATGGCAACTTTTGGTGCGAAGTGGTATAGAGTCGTACTTGTTATAGGTAGACTCTGGTGTGTTACCACATAGCACAGCCATGTCTGTGCATGTGACCATGAGGATACCTTCAATCATACATTGCTTTATTCATTAAAGGACAGTTTGTTCACAGCGTCACTAAGAGGATCGAAACAAGTTGAGAAGAGCCATTGATGAAGATTACATACTTCATCTCATATTTTCAAAAGAGTCAGAAACCGAAGACGATGAATATGTGGCGTTCATTTGACTAAAGTCGACATTCTTCGGATAAGAAAAGGGCACACAGAGAAGACACTAATGTTTTTTTGTCATTCATCACCTTATCGGTATGACTATTGAATTATCCCTTGAAGAACTTCGACTTGACTCCGCACCAATTCCAATTTAAATTTCCAATTTAAACGCTTTATCAAGATCAACAAGCCACATCGGGGATATAACATCTGTAGCGACATGAGACGACTCCGCACCATAGCTCACCAAACTTGTAAAATTTCTCTCGGTTGCCCGCCCGATCACCCAGAAATTTTTTAGTTGTAAGTTGTAACAAAAGTTGATATTGAAAAAAAGGTTTGTAAGTAAAAGAAATGTCGAATGTGATACTGGGGCCCAACTACGCAAAATAAAACATCACTTGACTTCGGATATCAGACCAAAATTTTTGTTGACTTCCTCTCTCCCACTCCCCCCTTCTTCTCTGGTCGCAAAGGGTCACCCGGTCATCCGCCCGAGAAGTAATATTTCAACTCATCCTGGTGAGCTATGCTCCGCACCATCGCAAGAGACTGGTTAGCCCAATCTGGTATCGAGCGCGTCCTCGGGTGGCGGAAAGAGGGATGTCTCCATGCACGTGAGCATGGGACGTAGAGGGCTGGCCCGTCGCGGACCAAAACTGGGTAGTATAGCTCAAAGGATGGGGATGCCTGATTGACCTGGGCATGCCACAGCATTTGACGTCATCAATACTCCGCTATACTTTCAAACGGCGAGTCGAGGCGCTAAAAAACTAACCTCTTGCTTTTCTTCGGTCGGAAAATGCTAGAGCCCTCTACTCCCAAACAAAACGATGCTAGGTTGGATCAGGGGTTAAATGGAGCCACCCAATTTCGGTTTACATGTATCCGCCGCTCAAATTTTGTAGGAAAAAAGAAGAGAAGATGAAGGAAAAAAGTAAGAAAAGAGAGAGTTTTTTGTCAATAGTGTGCGTACATGTATCCGCCGACGGGACCGATCCGGTCACTATTTAACCCCTGGGCTGGATCGATCACCCATACAAAGGCTTATTGCATGAACAGGTTGCTTCAACGATGTTCGCCTTCACAAGGTGCAGCATGACAGACTCATGACTGAGAAGGACATCAACAAAATTTTCCGGAAGCTTCTTGCTCAGAAGAATCTATCTTCGATGTAAGCTGCATACCGAAAACAACCACATTGAATTACCTTTTTTTAATATTGATCCCTCCGAGAACAAAGGAACGAAAAGAGACCTCTGTCAGCAACGCATTGAACGGCTGAGTCGAGAAATACGGAAGCGGACCCGTAAGGATCCAGGTCCACCACATGGAAACGCTTGTCGATTCCTCGATTGCTCATCATTGTCATACTGTAAATCAGTCGAATATTCAAATCTTTCCAAACTGTTTATAATAATAATAATCTTCCTCGCGCTTGTTCCCGCCTCGCGGCAGGGTACGCGCTCCCCTGAGATGCAGGACAGACCTATCCTGGTAGAACCAGTGGCTGCCTGCTAGATCACTGCTAGTGTGATTAGCAGTAGTGGGGAGAGTCAGATTCGTGCATGAGCACTACCAACATTTCGTAACCCCCTTGGTTTGGGTGGATCTGTCCGGGGTGGGAGTCGAACTCGGGACTCTTTGCACAATGGTCTAACACACTAACCATTATGCCACGCCCGAACTTCTTTCCAAACTATTTATTGGGAAAAATTTCAAACCTTCCTCAGTTCTTTTCAAAAATCATGAGAAACAGGCCGTTTATTTCAGCCGCGAAGCGATTGTGAAAGTAAAGACTGATTTTATTGGAACGACACGCTTTGAAGAGAGAATAACCACGGGTGATAAAATTTCGCCTTGAAAAGTTTTTTTGGATAACGCATAAAATTGAGCATAAACTTCACCCGTTTTTTTGGATAACGCATAAAATTGAGCATAAACTTCACCCTTTTTTTGGATAACGCATAAAATTGAGCATAAACTTCGCCCGTTTTTTTTTGTTGGATAACGCATAAAATTGAGCATAAACTTCACCCTTTTTTTGGATAACGCATAAAATTGAGCATAAACTTCATCCGTTTTTTTGGATAACGCATAAAATTGAGCATAAACTTCACCCGTTTTTTTGGATAACGCATAAAATTGAGCATAAACTTCATCCGTTTTTTTGGATAACGCATAAAATTGAGCATAAACTTCATCCGTTTTTTGGATAACGCATAAAATTGAGCATAAACTTCACCCTTTTTTTTGGATAACGCATAAAATTGAGCATAAACTTCACCCGTTTTTTTGGATAACGCATAAAATTGAGCATAAACTTCACCCGTTTTTTTGGATAACGCATAAAATTGAGCATAAACTTCACCCGTTTTTTGGATAACGCATAAAATTGAGCATAAACTTCACCCGTAGTGCGTGTAAAATTTAACACTGTGCGTAATGTTTAAACCGTGATAAAAATTCTAACAAAAATTGATACTTCATGATGAGGTTTTCAAATATCTATATTAAGAAAAACAGGATGTTTCTCGGTTCAGATGAATATTTGCGCGAAATTGATCTTGCAGAAAGAAGCTAAAGAACCCTCTGTTTTTATCGCTTTGACTTCTCCATTACATGCACTTCTTGTTTTGCTACAACGATGTCCGCCTTCACAAGGTGCAGTATGACAGTCTCCGGACTGCAAAGGACATCAAAACCCTTCTCCGGACGCATCTCGTCCGAAGAACACGAGAACCTCTCATTAAAGAGAGTGTTCATAACCAAAAGTATTCGATGCGGGCTGCTTGCCGGCAACAACAAAAACGTAAACCTTATCTATTTGAACCAAACTACACCATATTATTTTCGGCTGCTTTCCGTTCAGACATTTTAAACCTTCGGCGGGCCTTTCTACCGTTTCTTAACCAATTATAAAAGCTCTGGGATCAGATGGTCAACTGATCATAAAAATGAAAGGGCAGACACTGCATCTCCATAGTGAGCGGTGACTTTCTCCTGCAATCCGTTCAGCAGAATGTTCTTCTTGATTGTCTCTACAGCTTCTTCCGAGAAGTCGTTCGCCACCACACTTTTCACGTTGCTCACCTAGAAAAAGCCCGTCCATTACCACTAGATGGCACTGTTTGCGTTTATGCCCACCCCTACCAGAGGTTCCATGGGTCATTTACATTTACAAAAAATATTTTCACATTAAAAAAACGCTTAGGCTCAGGCAAAAGTTTACGCTAACGAGGCCGTACTGCTTAGGCTAACGAGGCCGTACAGCTTAGGCTAACGAGGCCGTATAAAAAAAAAGCCACTCTCATATGACCCATGGAACCTCTGGTAGGGAAGGGAGGGCATAAAAGCAAACAGTGCCCACTAGATTATTTTTCAACAACAAAAACTCCGAAAAATCCTTATTTTTTAAAGTCAAAATAAAGAGGCAAATATATGTTGAGAGAGAAATAGAAACTTTAGAGATGAAATATATCACAATACTCACGTGAGTGCTTTTTAAGCCAAAGGAAACTCACGCAGTTTTAGTTTTTTTTTCATCAGTTAAAAATTTCTTTAGATTGCCAGAAGTCCGAAGAAGTTTCCGCCGTATACTACTCTACTATTTTCAAATATAGGAAAGCTCCGTTTCTCGATTCTCATTAAACTTTCTCGTTCGACAATTTACGAAAATGCTAATTCATTAAATTAATTTCCAAATTCTCCAAGCCTTGTGCGGTGCTCACGACATTCTTTTTTATTCCGAACTAATCAAATTTTGTAAAATGGAATAACAATAAATTCTGACACGGAAATAATCTAATTCACGGAGTGGGACCAAACTCAACCATTTCTTTCTCACCAGGATTTAGCACGTTAAAACTACGGCGGATAGCTTTGCGAGCTCCGTCTTTGCTAATCGAACCTCTTTGGCGAATCTGATGGCCCTCAGTCCAGTGGCAGAGAGAGCGTCAAGTATACGAATCGAGCCATCCTTAAAAACCCGAGTTACTCACAGCCATAAATGAACTGAACCACTATATATTAACCCTCATTGCAAAATGCAGAGTATTTCCAGCGATCACATACAGCTCGGAAAGAAAATGCTTTTCTCACATTTCAAACAGGGTGGTTCTCTGACCCGCACTGCGGGTTAAAAAAAATCTATGCGCTCTTCCAAAACCCCGAAAAACATTGAAATATATGCGCTTGGAAATTTTTTTTCGGAAGAAAAGTCGCGAATCAATTTTAAAAAAAACGTTGAACTCTGAAATTTTGAAAAATCTATGCGCTCTAAGAAAGTTGTGCGGGTGCTGAGAAACACCCTGATCTCAAACTCAAGTTCAAGTGTAGCGCGATGGATGCATGCAATACAATAGTGAGAAGGGTGCCCAGTTGAACTCTGAAGTGTTAAAGCCGATAGATATCTAATAGTTTTTGATGACCTTTAATTAGAATGGCTGGCTATTCAGGGAGGGTCATATTCATCTTTTATGACGCTTTTTTCGGAATTCATTAAAGAAAGAACTGACTTCGTCTTCTATATGGAACTTTTTCTTCTTCGCAATTGGCTCTGTTGTCTCAGGATTTGCTTCCTTTTTGTCTGCTCTCTCTTTCAGACGGTCTTCCATGAACTGCTGGAGAACAGTCACACTAAAAACAATGACTTTTGTTATAATTAATGAAAAACGTACACAAGCAAGTTGATTCTCAACACCACCAAAAATTGAGCACTTTTTGCGTTTATCCACCCCCTACCACAGGTTCAATGGGTCAGATGAGTTAAATGCCTCACCAGAGGTTCACTGGGTCAGATGGGTTCGATGGCTTATGCGCAATACGTCCTCCGATGAAACAGCGCGTTATATTGAAATCATCTCAAGCTTTCAAAACCTCTATCTCATCTCTCTCTAGAGATGAGATCGTGCCTCGTTCTTCAATCCGAAATTAGAAGTTTTTTTCATTGTTTATTCTCCTGTGTAACTATGTAACGGTTTATTTTTACTTACTACTCTTCTTGAAGTAAACATGTTACCTTTCTGTTTTTTGAATTACCTTTCTTAAAGTTCAAAACTCGGTGATTGATTGTATTAACTAAACTGATATCACTCATGTGACAGTGATCCACTTTGTATACCTATTAATGTACCATACTAGTATGCAATTTGGAATAAAGATTAGATTGGATTTGATTAATTTGTGTGATATGTTATCGTGTTGTTCTTAGTAATAATCATTTTCAGAAATTCTACAACTACATCGGAACGCGGTTAAAATCCAACAAAAATACTTCCGGAATCACTGGTTCATTGGTCGATGCTAGTTCAAGAGTTCTGAAGAAAAAAAACGATCTGAAAGGGATAAAGCTGAAGCGCTGGCAGTGTATTTTTCTTCTGTATAGATCACCGATAATGGAGTTCTCCCTAGATATGAGGGATTTATTGATAAATCTATGCACACTGATCTTTCCGGGAGAGGTTAGTTATTTTCTGAAAAAAGTTGAAGTCAAGTTGTACTCTACCCGCCGATGGAATTCCCTCCATAATCTACAAAAAATGTGCTTTTGACATGGCTGAACCTCTTGCAATCATCTTTAATCAGTCCATTCTTACTGGTTCCATTCCGAATATTTGGAAACGAACATACGTGATTCCTATCCGTAAAGTTATAGCTCCTAAGAATGTCTGTGAATTTCGACCGATTTCTTTATCACCTAGTTCATGTAAAGTTCTAGAAAGGATTATGAAAAGAAAACTCGAACATTGGTCTCAGATACATAAAGTTATACCAGATTAACAACATGGATTTGTACTTGGAAAATCAGTTCTTGAGTGTACACAAAAGTGGCGTAAATCTCTTGATCTAAATCGATCTACGGATGTTGTTTATATTGATCTAGCCAAAGCGTTCGATGTTGTGTCACATAGCAAACTTCTATTTAAACTCGAGAAATTTGGTATTAGAGGAAACCTCCTTGATTGGTTTGAATCACTCTTAACTGAACGTACTTTCTTAGTTAAAGTAGGTAATTCTTCATCTTCCATTAAATATGCTTCTAGTGGCGTTCCCCAGGGTAGTGTTTTAGGCCCGCTTCTTTTCTTAGTATACACATATCAGATATTGCCAATGTTTTCTCACGACTCCCACTAGTCGAATATCGATTGTTTGCAGATGACATAAAGGCTTACACAAGTTATGACTCTCGAGACCTCTCTACTGCACAGGCACAGCTTGCTACAGCATTGAGCAGATTCGTGGAATACTGTGATGCATGGCAACTGAATACTGCGCAAGAGAAATCTAGTGTTCTCTATATGGGGAAATCAAACCCTAGGTTTTCCTATATGCTCAATGGTGTACCTATCAAAAGAAAATCCGATAACTCTGTCTCAATTGCGTAGCGGCCCACTCTAGTTTCCTTAACAGTTACCTCCACCGAATAGGGGCCAATGAATCTCCCCTCTGCCCACTATGTAGGATAGAGCCGCATACTTCGAGACATATTTTTTCGTGTCGCTGTAACCCTACTTCACTTAGCCCTATCGACCTTTGGAATAGGCCGCACTCGGTTGTTGATTTCATGTTCAATTAAATCTCTCCAAAAAAAAAAAGTGAAAGAGAGAAGAGAAGGAAAGAAGAAGAAAACAAACAATTTTTAAAAAAGGAGAGTAAAAAAAAAGAGAGGAGAGAGAGAGTGTGTGGGCTTATAACGCTGGAGGGTCGAGAGCTTCAACGACTTCCTCCAGTGTCTCGCGAAGGAAGATCCACCCGTTGGGCAAGACAACAACAACAACATCAAAAGTGGCGAGTGCATTAGAGATCTAGGAATCGTTATCGATGACAATCTTACATTCAAGTTACATATTGAGTTGACAATCAAAAAGGCGATAGGTACCACTTTCAATATATTCAGATCTCTCTCATTTAATAAACATGATGTATATTTACGTTGCTTTAAAAGCTATGTTTTGCCAATACTTGAGTTCGCCAGTCCTGTGTGGTCACCGTACCTTAAGAGAGATATACGTGGTCTCGAAAGAGTTCAACACATTTTCACTAAGCTAGTTGTTCATCGCTATAATGTTAGTTCAAGTTTTTCTAGATTAGTTCCATCCTATTCGAGCCGACTAACTCTGTTTAATCTGAATTCATTATATACACGTAGAACAGTTATTGATATTATCCTTGCTCTTAAGATCGTTCGTGGTGATATCTCATTGCCAATTAGTTCTATATATAGAGACCGCAATGAAAATATTTTGGTACACCATTTTTTCTGCCACACTAATATTCCTTAATTCCAAACTGTTTGATAAATCGAATAACTTGGAACTTTCAACGGATTTTTTGTTTCTTTCTATATGTTATTCTGAGCGATTAAGTTATTGTATTATGCCTCAAATCGTTTTAAAATTCGCGAAAATGTCTCATTTCAATTCGAGCCTCTTCATCGGTTTTCTGAGACGGGATTTGGGAGTTTTTATGGAGTCTCGGAGCTCAGGTAACCAAATAATATTTTTCTTATTTTTGATATAAAAACGAACTTTCGATTGCTAAAAGCAAAGATATTATTTCATTTTATTAATGAAAAAAAACTCACGTTGACATAATGGTAGAGAAAATTTTAATTTTATCTTTCCTGTAAGAAAATATGGCCTTTCGAAGTTGAGCCACGCGCTAGAGTAAGTATAGTCACTGCTTTAAGTAAAGGCGAACTCTCGATTACTAAAAGTAAAGATATTATTTCATTTTATTAATGACAAAACTCAAGTTGACATAATGGTAGAGAAAATTTTTAATTTTATCTTTCCTGTAAGAAAATATGGCCTTTCGAAGTTGAGCCACGCGCTAGAGTAAGTATAGTCACTGCTTTAAGTAAAGGCGAACTCTCGATTACTAAAAGTAAAGATATTATTTCATTTTATTAATGACAAAACTCAAGTTGACATAATGGTAGAGAAAATTTTTAATTTTATCTTTCCTGTAAGAAAATATGGCCTTTCGAAGTTGAGCCACGCGCTAGAGTAAGTATAGTCACTGCTTTAAGTAAAGGCGAACTCTCGATTACTAAAAGTAAAGATATTATTTCATTTTATTAATGACAAAACTCAAGTTGACATAATGGTAGAGAAAATTTTTAATTTTATCTTTCCTGTAAGAAAATATGGCCTTTCGAAGTTGAGCCACGCGCTAGAGTAAGTATAGTCACTGCTTTAAGTAAAGGCGAACTCTCGATTACTAAAAGTAAAGATATTATTTCATTTTATTAATGACAAAACTCAAGTTGACATAATGGTAGAGAAAATTTTTAATTTTATCTTTCCTGTAAGAAAATATGGCCTTTCGAAGTTGAGCCACGCGCTAGAGTAAGTATAGTCACTGCTTTAAGTAAAGGCGAACTCTCGATTACTAAAAGTAAAGATATTATTTCATTTTATTAATGACAAAACTCAAGTTGACATAATGGTAGAGAAAATTTTTAATTTTATCTTTCCTGTAAGAAAACATGGCCTTTCGAAGTTGAGCCACGCGCTAGAGTAAGTATAGTCACTGCTTTAAGTAAAGGCGAACTCTCGATTACTAAAAGTAAAGATATTATTTCATTTTATTAATGACAAAACTCAAGTTGACATAATGGTAGAGAAAATTTTTAATTTTATCTTTCCTGTAAGAAAATATGGCCTTTCGAAGTTGAGCCACGCGCTAGAGTAAGTATAGTCACTGCTTTAAGTAAAGGCGAACTCTCGATTACTAAAAGTAAAGATATTATTTCATTTTATTAATGACAAAACTCAAGTTGACATAATGGTAGAGAAAATTTTTAATTTTATCTTTCCTGTAAGAAAATATGGCCTTTCGAAGTTGAGCCACGCGCTAGAGTAAGTATAGTCACTGCTTTAAGTAAAGGCGAACTCTCGATTACTAAAAGTAAAGATATTATTTCATTTTATTAATGACAAAACTCAAGTTGACATAATGGTAGAGAAAATTTTTAATTTTATCTTTCCTGTAAGAAAATATGGCCTTTCGAAGTTGAGCCACGCGCTAGAGTAAGTATAGTCACTGCTTTAAGTAAAGGCGAACTCTCGATTACTAAAAGTAAAGATATTATTTCATTTTATTAATGACAAAACTCAAGTTGACATAATGGTAGAGAAAATTTTTAATTTTATCTTTCCTGTAAGAAAATATGGCCTTTCGAAGTTGAGCCACGCGCTAGAGTAAGTATAGTCACTGCTTTAAGTAAAGGCGAACTCTCGATTACTAAAAGTAAAGATATTATTTCATTTTATTAATGACAAAACTCAAGTTGACATAATGGTAGAGAAAATTTTTAATTTTATCTTTCCTGTAAGAAAATATGGCCTTTCGAAGTTGAGCCACGCGCTAGAGTAAGTATAGTCACTGCTTTAAGTAAAGGCGAACTCTCGATTACTAAAAGTAAAGATATTATTTCATTTTATTAATGACAAAACTCAAGTTGACATAATGGTAGAGAAAATTTTTAATTTTATCTTTCCTGTAAGAAAATATGGCCTTTCGAAGTTGAGCCACGCGCTAGAGTAAGTATAGTCACTGCTTTAAGTAAAGGCGAACTCTCGATTACTAAAAGTAAAGATATTATTTCATTTTATTAATGACAAAACTCAAGTTGACATAATGGTAGAGAAAATTTTTAATTTTATCTTTCCTGTAAGAAAATATGGCCTTTCGAAGTTGAGCCACGCGCTAGAGTAAGTATAGTCACTGCTTTAAGTAAAGGCGAACTCTCGATTACTAAAAGTAAAGATATTATTTCATTTTATTAATGACAAAACTCAAGTTGACATAATGGTAGAGAAAATTTTTAATTTTATCTTTCCTGTAAGAAAATATGGCCTTTCGAAGTTGAGCCACGCGCTAGAGTAAGTATAGTCACTGCTTTAAGTAAAGGCGAACTCTCGATTACTAAAAGTAAAGATATTATTTCATTTTATTAATGACAAAACTCAAGTTGACATAATGGTAGAGAAAATTTTTAATTTTATCTTTCCTGTAAGAAAATATGGCCTTTCGAAGTTGAGCCACGCGCTAGAGTAAGTATAGTCACTGCTTTAAGTAAAGGCGAACTCTCGATTACTAAAAGTAAAGATATTATTTCATTTTATTAATGACAAAACTCAAGTTGACATAATGGTAGAGAAAATTTTTAATTTTATCTTTCCTGTAAGAAAATATGGCCTTTCGAAGTTGAGCCACGCGCTAGAGTAAGTATAGTCACTGCTTTAAGTAAAGGCGAACTCTCGATTACTAAAAGTAAAGATATTATTTCATTTTATTAATGACAAAACTCAAGTTGACATAATGGTAGAGAAAATTTTTAATTTTATCTTTCCTGTAAGAAAATATGGCCTTTCGAAGTTGAGCCACGCGCTAGAGTAAGTATAGTCACTGCTTTAAGTAAAGGCGAACTCTCGATTACTAAAAGTAAAGATATTATTTCATTTTATTAATGACAAAACTCAAGTTGACATAATGGTAGAGAAAATTTTTAATTTTATCTTTCCTGTAAGAAAACATGGCCTTTCGAAGTTGAGCCACGCGCTAGAGTAAGTATAGTCACTGCTTTAAGTAAAGGCGAACTCTCGATTACTAAAAGTAAAGATATTATTTCATTTTATTAATGACAAAACTCAAGTTGACATAATGGTAGAGAAAAATTTAATTTTTATCTTTCCCGTAAGAAAATATGGCCTTTCGAAGTTGAGCCACGCGCTAGAGTAAGTATAGTCACTGCTTTAAGTAAAGGCGAACTCTCGATTACTAAAAGTAAAGATATTATTTCATTTTATTAATGACAAAACTCAAGTTGACATAATGGTAGAGAAAAATTTAATTTTTATCTTTCCCGTAAGAAAATATGGCCTTTCGAAGTTGAGCCACGCGCTAGAGTAAGTATAGTCACTGCTTTATGTAAAGGCGAACTCTCGATTACTAAAAGTAAAGATATTATTTCATTTTATTAATGACAAAACTCAAGTTGACATAATGGTAGAGAAAAATTTAATTTTTATCTTTCCCGTAAGAAAATATGGCCTTTCGAAGTTGAGCCACGCGCTAGAGTAAGTATAGTCACTGCTTTAAGTAAAGGCGAACTCTCGATTACTAAAAGTAAAGATATTATTTCATTTTATTAATGACAAAACTCAAGTTGACATAATGGTAGAGAAAAATTTAATTTTTATCTTTTCCGTAAGAAAATATGGCCTTTCGAAGTTGAGCCACGCGCTAGAGTAAGTATAGTCACTGCTTTAAGTAAAGGCGAACTCTCGATTAGTAAAAGTAAAGATATTATTTCATTTTATTAATGACAAAACTCAAGTTGACATAATGGTAGAGAAAAATTTAATTTTTATCTTTCCCGTAAGAAAATATGGCCTTTCGAAGTTGAGCCACGCGCTAGAGTAAGTATAGTCACTGCTTTATGTAAAGGCGAACTCTTGATTACTAAAAGCAAAGATATTATTTAATTTTATTAATGACAAAGCTCAAGTTGACATAATGGTAGAGAGAATTTTAATTTTTATCTTTCCCGTAAGAAAATATGGCCTTTCGAAGTTGAGCCACGCGCTAGAGTAAGTATAGTCACTGCTTTATGTAAAGGCGAACTCTCGATTACTAAAAGCAAAGATATTATTTAATTTTATTAATGACAAAACTCAAGTTGACATAATGGTAGAGAAAAAATTTAATTTTTATCTTTCCCGTAAGAAAATATGGCCTTTCGAAGTTGAGCCACGCGCTAGAGTAAGTATAGTCACTGCTTTAAGTAAAGGCGAACTCTCGATTACTAAAAGTAAAGATATTATTTCATTTTATTAATGACAAAACTCAAGTTGACATAATGGTAGAGAAAAATTTAATTTTTATCTTTCCCGTAAGAAAATATGGCCTTTCGAAGTTGAGCCACGCGCTAGAGTAAGTATAGTCACTGCTTTAAGTAAAGGCGAACTCTCGATTACTAAAAGTAAAGATATTATTTCATTTTATTAATGACAAAACTCAAGTTGACATAATGGTAGAGAAAAATTTAATTTTTATCTTTCCCGTAAGAAAATATGGCCTTTCGAAGTTGAGCCACGCGCTAGAGTAAGTATAGTCACTGCTTTATGTAAAGGCGAACTCTCGATTAATAAAAGCAAAGATATTATTTAATTTTATTAATGACAAAACTCAAGTTGACATAATGGTAGAGAGAATTTTAATTTTTATCTTTCCCGTAAGAAAATATGGCCTTTCGAAGTTGAGCCACGCGCTAGAGTAAGTATAGTCACTGCTTTATGTAAAGGCGAACTCTCGATTACTAAAAGCAAAGATATTATTTAATTTTATTAATGACAAAACTCAAGTTGACATAATGGTAGAGAAAATTTTAATTTTCATCTTTCCCGTAAGAAAATATGGCCTTTCGAAGTTGATGAAGATTACCAGTGCGAAGTTAAGGCCGCGTTTTAGTACAAACATGACCCACTTGACCTTCCGCGCTCTAGCGTACCAAGATTTGTTATAGGCAGAATTTTCGAAACTAATCTAAGCTCTTTTTTCTGCTTTAAAGTAATTATTTTTGATTTTTTCATGTTTTCTTGAAATAATTAAGTGATTAAGAACACATAAAAATAACATTTTACCACCTATTCTTATTTTGATTTTAGCTATTGCGGTCTCTACTTATATATATTCAAACCCACAAATGGGAGAGTTTCCTCTTTCCGCCTCGCCACATCTTCCTATAATAGATTGAACCTTAAAGATTCATTTGCAAATAGAACAACAGTCTATTTGAACAAGCTCGGTGATTTCTGTCTGTGTAGCTATAGTGCTTTGAAGGCAAAGCTTTGAAGTCTTCCGAATCTATTAGGCATAGCTCACCAAACTTGTTAAATTTCTCCCGGTCGTCCGCCCAGTCCCCCAGAAAAAATTTTTTATAGTTAAAAAATTATAACATAAAAGGAAGGATCTTTTCAAAAAGCTAAACGTTCTTAAGTGAATAAAATGTCGATTATTGAACTCCGACCCGTGTTACGCGAAACAAAAGATCAATTGAACACGGAAAAGAGACCAAGTTTTTGGTTAATTCCCCCCCATTCGCTTTCCGATCGCCAGGGTCGGTCGGTCACCCGCCCAAAAAAGAAATTTTCAACACATCCTGGTGAGCTATGCTATTAGGTTTTCTAGAAATTGATATAAATGATCTCTGATTTAAAGAAATAGTCCACCTCTTCTCCTACCCTTCCTCAGATCCAGATCAGCGCACCAGACCCGCTGAAAAAGGCGCTAGGTACCACTGGATTGCCTCCTGGAGAGGGTTTGCCTTCTATGAATAAATGGTTCTAAAGCACCCTATATAAGCAAGGGAGTAGGAGCAGGCACAGCGCATGATGCAGAGGAGCGCGAGTGGCCATGCGCTCTGTTGTGCTCTCTTGAAGAGTCAGACGAATGACCCATTGAACCTCTGGTACGGGGGGGGGTGGTGGTTAAACGCAAAAAGTGCCAAAACTTGGAAGCAGAGAAAGAAGAGACTGGGCGAAATAAGAAGTCAAAACTGCAGAGACTTGCTAGATTATCCGGCACTTTTGCACTTAAGGGATACCGCACCCCCTACCAGAGGTTCAATGGGTCAGGTGAGAGTGGCATTTTTTAAAACACGGTCTCGTTTGCCTAAGCCGTGCGGCCTTTTTAGCGTAAACTTTTTCAGAGCTCAAGCGTTTTTTAATGTAAAACATTTTTTAATGCAATTTTTTTGTAAATCTAATTAAGTCAGACATATGACCCATTGAACCTCTGGTGGGGGGAGGGTACCAAAGGTGCAAAAGTGCTGATTATACTATGTTCAGTAAAATTTAAAGCTCATTGCGAGCCTCTGACCCACACGAAGTAAAAAAAAGTGCCGAAAAACGTACGTTAGATCTCGATTGAATTGTTGGATAGGATTGTAGAAGCTTTGAGATGCGGCCTCGATCGATAGCACAGCAGCGCCTTCCTACAGCACATTTTTATTAAGAGTTGGCTTTATTTTTTCAGCAGGAAACCTGATCTGTTCTTTTTTTGAGAGAAAGAATAAAATTTATTTGAAAAACAGAATAAAAAAATGGAATTGAACGAATAAAAAGTCATAATCTTCAGGAAGTGAACCTGGATTATTCGGAGACCTTCTTTTGTCGACTCTGCCACCTTATCCTCTGCATCTTCCATGTTTCCCTGATGTTTTTTTGGAGAAGTTTTAGGTTGAGAAAATTATGACCTAAAACCAATCAGTAAAACTTCTTTCAATGACTGAATCTTGAATTCTGAAAATCAATCAGGAGAAAACTTGCATGAGTATGAGACATACCTTAAAAATCAGACTTAAATTGCACAAGCTCCCACAAAATTTTTGAATATGCAAAGGATACGAGACGCAATTTCAGAACTCAGAGAAAAACAACTCGAGTTTTACGAGCGCTTTTTCTCATATATCTCACTTCCGTCTCTAATCGTTTTCGCCTCTTTCTATCGGCAATTACCGAAAGGAAACAAGAGGGAGGCATAGGCATGAGGGAGGCAGTTTTTTGTTTGTACCAACAAGCAACACATTCATAACACACTCTTACTTTTGTTGTTTGCGTCGCGGTCGCGTCGCGGCCCTCGGCCTCGTTAGCTAAGCCATTCGGCCTCGTTAGCTAAGCCGTTCGGCCTCGTAAGCTAAGCCGTTCGGCCTCGTAAGCTAAGCAGTTCGGCCTCGTTAGCTAAGCCGATCGGCCTCGTTAGCGTAAACTTTTCCTAAGCCTAAGCGTTGAAAAGTAAAAGTGTGTTATGAATGTGTTAAAAAGTAAAAGTGTGTTATGAGTGTGTGGCTTGTTGGTACAAACAAAAAACTGCCTCCCTCATGCCTCTGCCTCCCTCTTGCCTCCTTTCGGTAATTGCCCTTTCTATCGTGTTCACTCTAATGGCCTATTCTTTCTACCATCTTTTTTTAAGCACAGTGTTTACGTCTTCTATAGTGACCTTGGCGCCGTAGTTCACATGGACAACTTTGGCCTTTAACAAACTTCACCCCCTCACCCTTTCACCCGCGTCGCGGCTCACCTTACCCTCGCGTCAGCGGAACCTAAAACACGGCCTCAACTTAAAAATGGCTTAGCTCAATTAATTACATTCATGACTTTCATGACTGCTATTCGTCAGGTTTTTTTCACTGTAAAAAATTTTTTTCCTTGTAAGTAAGTCAGACGTATGACCCATGGAACCACTGGTAGGGAAGGGTGTCCCTAAAGTGAAACAGTGCTTGTTAGGCAGAGGCCACGTTTGATTGATGAATTGTAATTGTCATTTCATTTCATTTTGTCATTTCTTCTGTTCTTCATTTCTTCTGTTCTTCTAGTGCCAGAGATGGTTGTGTCAAGTCATTTTGTTTTCCGATGAATTTCGACTCGTGGTGCGTGAGTGCGTTGGTACCGCCCATTGTCTTGAATGTATTTATTCGTTTCGATATTGCATTTTGGAGCATAATTAGTTGAATTTTAATAAGTTCTATGTATTCGGCTCATCTTTTTTCACGAGACTTGACTCTGTTTTGAAGACTTGACTCCAGGCGTCTATTGGTATAGCCTTTTTCGAGCTAATCCATTTTCGAATCAGAGTTTTCGCTGAATTCAGTTAGAAACAGGGAATTTTGTTTAAAAGTGTTTTAGTTCTACAAAGACTCGTTTGCAGCATTTTTTCAGTTTTAGCAAACTTTTTACACTTTTATTCAAAATGAAGTTTAATTAAACATTTGATTCACCTTTTCAATATTCCATAGTATTTTCAGAAGCTACAGAAAAAGCTGAAAGAACTTGAAGAGAGGGAAATAAGTGATGATGAGATGAAAGAAGAAAAAGCAGATAAAAAGTGCTCTTTGAATATTGAGATCAGGGGTTAAATAGTGATCGGATCGGTCCCGTCGGTGGATACATGTACACACACTATTGACAAAAAACTCGATCTCTTTTCTTACCCTTTCCTTCATCCCCTCTTCTTTTTTTCCTCCAAACTTTGAGCGGCGGATACATGTAAACCCAAATTGGGCGGCTCCATTTAACCCCTGATTGAGATATGAAAAAAGTCCTAATAGTTGTAACATAGGTACCCAGTGATGAGAAAACTTTTCCTGGCGGGCGATCTTTGACAACAGGGAGGGGGAGAGTCAACAAGTTTTTTTCTGTTTTGGCTCATTTTACCCAATTTTAGTCGTCCCACCAACAAAATTTCCAGTGTGCTTTTTTTGGGCCGTTGGTTTTTATGTCCACTTCATGTATTTTCTGCTACGTAATTCAATAATTTTCATTCATCAGTTAAAAAATTATTTCTGGGGGGACCAAGCGGGCGACCGGGAGTAATTTTACGACTTTGGTGAGCTATGGTTGTAAAACAACTTGGTTTCATTGGCGAGAACTAAGGAAACTCATGGGTAGCCTTGAAATGCCAAAAATTCTACCCCCGGGTATGAAAACGGGGGTTAGAAATTGCGAAATATTGGAGAATTAAAATCGGATCAGACCATGTTTTTTACCAAATGTTGTAACGGCGAGAGATCGTGAGCATGCAGTGAAAAAAATAGAGAATGGTACCATCAGATAAATCGAGTTATTACCTTATTTGATTACGTATGAATTTAAGCATAGAATTAACCCGTTGTCTGGATTGGAGGAAAATCCCCAGTAAAATGGACAAATAACCCCTATCACTATCTTCTGTTGGCTGTACCTTTTTCTGTTTCCTATTGGCTTGCACTTGCCGATCTCTTGATATGTTGTAGTACAGTCAATGAGATTGGGGTGTCAGGTTGGAAGGAATTGATGAAGGAGCCTATATCCGCCGCTCTCCCCCATCAAAGTAAAGCGTAGGGGGAGCTCCTGAAATGAAGAGCGGCTCCCTCATGTAAAGCACGGCCCCTTTAAGAACAATGCACTCCCCAACAAAAATGGTATTTGTGATGGTTTCTTACTGATGTTTTTGTCTTCTCGATAATCAAGACTCCGCTCGGATGAACGCAAGTTCAGGTGAACTATTCCTGCGACAAACAGCAAATAAAACTGAGCTTTTCTACTAGGCTTTAAATATTTGTTTCCGTTTGTTAGTCGGTTCCCAAGGGTTTTCACCTCCAAAGAGTCTCAGCTTTTCATTAATCAAAAAAACCCTAAACGCTTTTTCGATAGACCTAATTTTTTGTGTTAGAGGCGGGTATTTAACTAGAAATTTGATTTGACGCACCTCTTCTCAAGTTTCAGAAACTTTAAAACCTTCAACTTGTCTACTTTTTTTCTCTACTAAACGCCATTGCTATAAACATTGAGCATATACAGATGAGTTTTGAACAATAAGTAGCAATACCTAACTCAGCGCAGAAAGATTATCGGTTCTTTTTTTCTCGGATTGAAAATGGTACTCGCCCAGCAGCCACAAACAGTAACTTTTTCCATTAGATGCTTCGGGTAGCGCAGATTTCACCCCCTGTCAAGATCAAATAACAAACAATATCTTCAATTGTTGTATCTTTCGCCTCAACGTCATCCTCAGCTGAAATCATGACTACTCTACTATAAAACATGTTGAAGAGCTGCTGACAGATTATCCCAGTATTCCTGTTTCTTCGGAAACCATCCGCAAGTTAGCCGAGGACTCAGTTTCATTTCTTCTTAATGGTAGTGTTCTATGTAGATGCCTTTAACATTTATGTTAGACTTGCTACATCAGTCAGTAATTTTACAATGTGCTCAAAGCTTGATATGAAACTTGAACATAGTTTTCAAAAAAAATCCATAATATAAAGTTTTATGTTTTACGCTGAACTGTCTGCTTTTTCTGAATTTCTGCGAAGAACATCAAATGATTAAAATCTTGAAGTTTAGTAAATGTAGCAGTACGTTAAGATTCCAAAAAAAAATTTTTTGAAAAAAAGCGGATTAAGTAGAAAACTGTTTGTATGGGTCGTCTGTTAAGGCGAAAGGACTGGTGATGCGGACCCCTGAAGAAATGGGCTGCAGCGATGTGTGCATACACGCTCCCTTCTCTCTCCTACCCTCTCCCTTCCCTGCTGAACTATTCAGACAAGCTGTCCACGTTCAAGATGTCACTTTTTATTCATGTATTGATTCATTTTATTTCCTTCAACTACATATTTATTTACATATATATGGTTAAGCAAATGCGAATTGTAATTTTTTTAAATTATTGTTAGAGGTTACTGGTAGAAAAAATAATCTCTTCAATAATAATCTCATTCATGACTTGTTCATTCAACAATTCAATAAAATTTGTATGTGACAATCCTATCAACAAATCAACAAATCAACGTAAAATCAACAAACCGTATCAACAAAAAACAAACAAATCAACAAACCGTATCAACAAAAAACGTAAAATGTTGGACGTCCAACAATTGGATGAACTCATTGGACGCTTAAATGCGATTGTGGATACGGCCCCAGATTGTTTGAAGTCATCAAAATACCGGAACCTCATTTGAATATGATGAAACTATATTAAATATCAGTTGACGCTTACTATTATTTCCATACAGTCACCGCATCTCCACATCCTCACATACAAAAAGTAACTATGAGTCATACAAATCAATCAATGCTCTCCATCTCTCTTCCAAGTGACTTAGAGTCAGCCATGCGTAGCAGTCACCTCTTTTTTGTAGAAGAAAATGGCAGCCAGAGGTAGAACAATGGAAGTCACGTTAACGGTTAAACATATGTTCAACGCCTGTAAAGAATTCAACTGTATTGTAACTTTTGTACTTTTTATATAATTTTTTTATCTTTGAAAAACAAAAAAATCATTAGGATATAACTAAAATACACTCATCTTAGAATACAATTTTGATGTCATCCTTCAATTGATTGAGGTAGAAAATATTGACTTTCGCTAACCTTAACCAGCGCATTGTAAGTTTCTTCGATCGTCGCATTTGGGGGTTGGAAAGCATTGTGAATATCTGGTAGCTCTGTATTGCTAATCCCGCTTCCCTATTATAACTGTGAACATAGGATAGGTCTTTATAGCAAGCCGCCCCTCTCTGGATAGAGCTCATAAGCCAGAGAGAATGTAAGCTAGAGACCACGCCTTCGTGCCGGGCGCTATAAATACGCCCCTTCGCTAGGCAGAGAGAAGAGACCGGGCCCGGTCGCTCACCCCCACCCCTCTTACCTATGCACTTTATTCGTAACGTAATAATCCCCCATTGTCATTGTCGCTTCTAATATTCTACAACATAATGTTAATGTCGCTTCTAATATTCTACAACATAACGTTAATATAATTATTCTCGGTATCCATGTTACGACGTCTTAATCTAATAAACGTGTCAATCCTTCATGTTCTGGTTCGGGGCCACAAGACAGGGGACACCACACTAAAACCCGCGGACTCTCACTGGTAGCAGCGAGTGGTTCTTAGTCAGAGAGCCGCGGGGGAAGGTGTGGTGTCCCGTCTTGGTGCCCTTTGAAGTCTCTATTAATTTCTACATTATAACAAGTTAAGGGGTGGGTAGAGAAAAAAAATGCGAGCGCCGTCGTCGTGTTTTTTTGTGTGTGTGTGTGTTTGCGCGTGTGTGTGTTGCTGATGTGAATGTTTAATGCCCTAGGGAAAACGTACTAGGAGGCCCTAGGGAAAACGTACTAGGAAGACCGGTGATTTGTGTAATGCCCTAGGGAAAACGTACTAGGAGGCCCTAGGGAAAACGTACTAGGAGGACCGGTGAGTTGTGATGCCCTAGGGAAAACGTACTAGGAAGACCGGTGATTTGTGTAATGCCCTAGGGAAAACGTACTAGGAAGACCGGTGATTTGTGTAATGCCCTAGGGAAAACGTACTAGGAAGACCGGTGATTTGTGTAATGCCCTAGGGAAAACGTACTAGGAGGCCCTAGGGAAAACGTACTAGATGGACCGGTGAGTTTTGATGCCCTAGGGAAAACGTACTAGGAAGACCGGTGATTTGTGTAAGGCCCTAGGGAAAACGTACTAGGAGGACCGGTGAGTTTTGATGCCCTAGGGAAAACGTACTAGGAAGACCGGTGATTTGTGTAATGCCCTAGGGAAAACGTACTAGGAGGACCGGTGAGTTTGAAGTAAAATCCTAGGATCACGTACTAGGTTGGCCAGTTAACGCGTCATAAGACGTTAGAATTTTGCAAAAAAAAATATAAGGTACCAAAAAAAAAAGAGAGAAAAAATAGGGAGAAGCAGAGCGAGAAGAGAGTCCTGGTGTTGATAGCTGGAGGTGACGTGTGATGACCCACTTCGGGAGGCGCTCCCTCTCTGGGGGCGCCACCCCGAGTTTATAATAACCAAAGTTTTAAAAAAAAATAATAATAATAATAACAACAAAAAAAAGAGAAGAAGAAGAAATAAATAAGAGAGGGAAGCGAAATGGGAAAAAGAGAGAGAATGAAGATGACACTGGGTTCTTTGGAGGATCAAGTAGCAGGAAGCAGCGTACACAATGTACTCCAAATGGTAAGTCCAGTTTATTCTATCGTGTTTGTGGCGCAAATTTGTTTATGTCTCAGAGAGACCGTATCAATTTCGGAGGTCATAGGCATATGGTTGCGCGGCTGTTAACACTGTTGTCTGGGCCGTTTGGCCAATTAAGAAAAGGAGAGAGAAAGAAAAAAGAGAGAGGTGCCTCGCTCGAGTCAGAAGAACTTATCATTGCAAACGTTCCTTTAAAAGTTAAAGCGCGTATATTAAGTAAAGTATTTAAAAGGTTATCTCATTCCTGATTATCGTAAGATTTCTTTTTGTGTCCATGTGATGCTAACTTTAGATTCATGTCATGATTTTCCTCCTTATTCAAGATTGAGAGAATATTATTCCACGTCAGGTTGAGTCATATGAACTTATTGGTGCTAAAACGTCTTCAGCAATTAATGTGTAGCTATTACGAAAATGCTAAGTAAGCTCTTCAAGTTCCTATTATTTTCGCTCTTTTCATGTGACGCGATTGTTGATTCATTTTCATTATACCCAGTTTAAAAAAAAAAGAGAAGAAGTACTTCATGTTGCATTTTTCGGTTTGTGTTTTCATGTCGCTGAACCAGAAGAGTTATATTTTCCCTCTCTTTACTTTTCATCTTACATTTGCTAAACCGTTAGCAGTGGAGAGCCAGAGTATAGGGTGACTCTCCCAGGCCAAAACATTGGTAGCGTATGTGAATTTCCACCTGTTAGGACAAAGCTTTTGCCGGTACGTTTCTTGACTGTTGATAGGTTATCCTCGGAAAAGTTGCCTTATGCTCACATTTCCCCCGATTAATGGCACATTTCTTTTGTGAAAAGAGCGAGTTACGTACATACGTCTATTCCTCTCGCTCAGACATATCTCTATCCGCCTAACTTCCGTGCTCTTTACCTACAGTAGACCTCGTGCTATTTCAGCCACGCTTTGCTCTTTCAATCTCACCATACAATGTCTCATCGCCTCTAACACTCTCCTGGCGTAGCGGTGCACGCTCTTTGGGAAATGACGAATAGAATGTGCCTCTGTGTCTCCTTTTCTTTCTCTCTCTGTCTCTATCTCTCTATCTCTCTCTCTCTCTCTCTCTCTCTCTCTCTCTCTCTCTCTCTCTCTCTCTCTCTCTCTCTCTCTCTCTCTCTCTCTCCTTCTGTGAGCCCGATTAGTCAAAGTAAGGCATTTTTTTTCTTTTCTCTTCTTCCTTTCTATTAAATTTTTCTTTAGATTGGTTCAGATCCGCGATCAGACGAAGGAAGCAAAATTCCAGTCATTCCAGTCTAAAAGGCTTTTGTTTTAAAAACCATCTCTGTCTCTTTTCACCATGTTATTTTTAAAGGAGTCGCTCTGAGATGCCATTTCTACCATTAAATCTGAAGTAAGTTAGAAAGATTCTAGAAAAAAAAGGGGCTTTTGCGGTCTGGGAATGATTCAGCTATGAGATTATTTCAAAAAAGTCCCCGATAAATGCCACATTCCAACCAGTAGTTTTCAAAAGTACTAAACACATCCCAGACTAAAAGGCATTCCAAAGGTTAGAGAGGAATTTTATCAGAGGAAACGGGAGACAAAGAAGAATTTTATCAGCGCAGAAATCTTAAGTGAGCCACGGACAGTTCACCCAATACATCTATCTCATCCCATCGGCAGGCATAACGCTCTCACCCCTTTTCTCTCTCTCTCCCATTCTCTCTCACTCTCGAGCAGGGAGAGGCTGCAGGCCCCTCCCACATCCCTGGATGACTGATCGTCATTGTTCCCTTTAATCAGGCTCAAAGTAAACAGCTTCCGTTTTCAGGAAGCGATGAAGCTGCGAAGTGGCAGAAGCCTCGAGAACATCCAAGGACGACCGCCGGACACGAACGAGACGCCGACGGAGAGCCCCCAGTCAGGGGAGGGTTCATTCGGACCCTCCTTCGGACGATCAGTAAACAACAGGTTGGAAAACGTCCCAAGAGTAGAAGGCAATATACCAGAACAATTAGAGGCCCTGAAAACACCCAATAGAAGAACTTGGCGAAATATGTCGTTTTATGATCGTAGCTTCGAAAGATTTAAGGAAAATACTGACGGATTCACAATGCGTAGTTCACAGGACCAGGCAAGTTGGCCACCGCAAATTTCTTTTCCGAGCGTGAATATACTATAAACAGGTCAGAGAAAATGAGATTCAGGTAGGATCTAGGGTTTTCCTCAGGAAGTATACTACAAAAATAGGCTTGTCCAAAAAGCTTTGTTTCCCATGGACCGGGCAGTATAGGGTTATCGATATAGCAAAACCTCACGCCGTTATAGTAAATCTGAAATCACCCTCGTCGATGCCGAAAAAAGGTGCATTTGAATCAACTGAAACCAGCATTTTCGAACGATGGTCCCATATGTACGCACAAGGCTCTACAGCCGCAGGACCAGGCAGATTTGGAAGACGTGGGCGCTACAGACGCTCCTACGCAAGGATATAACAACAAGGAGGCCAGCAGCAACCGTCAAGACAAACCAAGTAAGCAGGAAACCAAGGAGACAACTCAGACAATAACTTAAGGAAGAAAAAGTAAATTATAAAATAACAGGAATCGGTAACTTCATCGGTAGGCAGGAACAGCAGGCTTCTAAGTTAATTTCAGGTTTCAGGGTATCATTAAAAAAAAACAAACAACATATAGAAACGCCCAGGAATAGGTACTTAATAATCAGAACATAAGATTTTTGTTTTTGTGTTTTATTTTATTCATTTTTTTCTCTTTCTTTTTGCTTCCGTGCTCTATGAATTAATTTACCTTCGATGAATTATATCATATCATGTGGTGCTCGCAATTCATTTCATGTATGCATTTTTTTAAACTCATTATTCTCATGTTCTTCCGTTAATTCCTCTGTGATTCTTGTCTACCTTTGAACTTTGATGATCATAAGAGCGCTCTCTTGCTTCTGCGCTCCATGAATTATATCATAATATGTGGTGCTCGCAATTCATTTCGTGTATGCATTTTTTTAAACTCATTATTCTCACGTTCTTCCGTTAATTCCTCTGTGATTCTTGTCTATCTTTGAACTTTGATGATCATAAGAGCGCTCTCTTGCTTCTGCGCTCCATGAATTATATCATAATATGTGGTGCTCGCAATTCATTTCGTGTATGCATTTTTTTAAAACTCATTATGCTCATGTTCTTCCGTTAATTCCTCTGTGATTCTTGTCTATCTTTGAACTTTGATGATCATAAGAGCGCTCTCTTGCTTCTGCGCTCCATGAATTACATCATAATATGTGGTGCTCGCAATTCATTTCGTGTATGCATTTTTTTAAACTCATTATTCTCATGTTCTTCCGTTAATTCCTCTGTGATTCTTGTCTATCTTTGAACTTTGATGATCATAAGAGCGCTCTCTTGCTTCTGCGCTCCATGAATTATATCATAATATGTGGTGCTCGCAATTCATTTCGTGTATGCATTTTTTAAAACTCATTATTCTCATGTTCTTCCGTTAATTCCTCTGTGATTCTTGTCTACCTTTGAACTTTGATGATCATAAGAGCGCTCTCTTGCTTCTGCGCTCCATGAATTATATCATAATATGTGGTGCTCGCAATTCATTTCGTGTATGCATTTTTTTTAAAACTCATTATTCTCATGTTCTTCCGTTAATTTCTCGGTGATTCTTGTCTATCTTTGAACTTTGATGATCATAAGAGCGCTCTCTTGCTTCTGCGCTCCAGGAATTACATCATAATATGTGGTGCTCGCAATTTATTTCATGTACGCATTTTCATACTCATTATGCTCATGTTCTTCCGTTAATTCCTCTGTGATTCTTGTCTATCTTTGAACTTTGATGATCATAAGAGCGCTCTCTTGCTTCTGCGCTCCATGAATTACATCATAATATGTGGTGCTCGCAATTCATTTCGTGTATGCATTTTTTTTTAAAAACTCATTATTCTCATGTTCTTCCGTTAATTTCTCGGTGATTCTTGTCTATCTTTGAACTTTGATGATCATAAGAGCGCTCTCTTGCTTCTGCGCTCCATGAATTATATCATATCATGTGGTGCTCGCAATTCACTTCGTTTATGCATTCTTATATTTACTATGCTCATGTCCTTCCGTTATCTGTGATTTGCGCATTCTTCTCATGCTTTTTGGAACAACTTCTCCGGAAAATATATATGGATATGAGTGTATATATTATATATGTGTATGTACATGCGTACGTGTATATGTATATGCGTATATGTATATTTGTATGTATATGTGTCGATGTATATGTATGTATACATTCTTATTTTCATTTTTGAACTGTAATATATCCTGTTTTGCCAATTATCCCATACAAACCTTCGTTTATATCATGGTGTACGATTTCCCAGGCCTTGCTTTTCTCTCCTCCTTAGCCTCTTTCTCTTCTTTGTCCTATAAGATCAACAATTCACACCACACTCTCATCATTTCTTGTTTCGGAATCGCCTCTCAATTGCACCAGCGCTAAATATCCAGTAATATCAATCGTTACAAACGTGCGAAAGGCAATCAATTAAGCGATTAATCATACAATGTTATTCTCTCATTTAAACGACGTCATGTTCATGTAAATGCAATTCCCGCCATTTAATATGCATATGCGAATCGTGATTTTTATGGCAATTTCTCGAAAAGTAGTTACTTCTAAAACGTGATCGATACCCGCGTATTTCTTTCCAAAGGGCTTGCTCATCAATTCTCCCAATGTCTCTTTCAAAATGGCATCAAACACTTGATCAGTCTGCTTTTTCTTAAATTTTTTTTTTAATACTATTTTTCGTTGATTACAGTAAGTCTGTTGATACTGTTCCTATTAATATACATACATCTTCATAAATCATCTTCATTCGCTTTCACAAAATGTTTTACCAAATTCTCGTCCGCCTTTTTCTCTCAACGAACGTAAGCAATACCTATTAATAAATCCCTCTCACAGTCTTATTCAGTCCTCTCGGAGTCCTCAGGGATTTGTTTTGGCCGTTATTATTTCCTAGTTTTATCAACGAACTTCTTCAGTTTCTAGCTAGAAACGTACTTTACACTTCCCTGAATTATTCGCTTACAATGCCCACGTTCTACACCCCTAAATGTTTCTAACCACGATGGTGGAGATCTAAGAAAATTCTAAGAATTAAACGGGACCTTAAATTCTTCAATCCTTATGCTTCCCAACACGGAAATCAGCATTCTCAAATTCAGTTTGCTTCTCAACAAAATAGGTCTGGTCTTCTCATAAAGAATAGTCACTTCCCTCCCTTTCGATTGCCAAATTCCATCCTATTGTTGCGAAAGGCTTCCGACAATCGAGCATTGATCTGTTACGAGCTCCGAGTAACGGACATGCCGTCTTAACAGCGTGGTAGATTAAATGTCGCAAGCTTATCATCACGTTGATGTTCGTATTAGTGTTTTCTTGATTGGGTTCGCAAACCCTATATGTTCGCGCGCGGCGAGAATTTGTGTCAAGCTCGCGTCAAAAAAAAAAACAAAAAAAAACGCCAACATTGATTAAGTGAGCGAGCATGCCAAGACAAGCGATAAGAGGGAAACCACCACCGGCAAAAAAATCCAGGAGGTCGATCCCGCCCGACCACGAACGACCGGCGTTAGACAATGCCGAAGTCGTCAGAACCCCCACCCCAGCTGGTGCCCCCATTCAGGGGACACCGTTGTTGGAACAGTTTAACTTTCCCCCCCTAAACGCAGAAGTTGCCGAAGTCGTCAGAACCCCCACCCCAGCTGGTGCCCCCATTCAGGGGACACCGTTGTTGGAACAGTTTAACTTTCCCCCCCTAAACGCAGAAGTTGCCGAAGTCGTCAGAACCCCCACCCCAGCTGGTGCCCCCATTCAGGGGACACCGTTGTTGGAACAGTTTAACTTTCCCCCCCTAAACGCAGAAGTTGCCGAAGTCGTCAGAACCCCCACCCCAGCTGGTGCCCCCATTCAGGGGACACCGTTGTTGGAACAGTTTAACTTTCCCCCCCTAAACGCAGAAGTTGCCGAAGTCGTCAGAACCCCCACCCCAGCTGGTGCCCCCATTCAGGGGACACCGTTGTTGGAACAGTTTAACTTTCCCCCCCTAAACGCAGAAGTTGCCGAAGTCGTCAGAACCCCCACCCCAGCTGGTGCCCCCATTCAGGGGACACCGTTGTTGGAACAGTTTAACTTTCCCCCCTAAACGCAGAAGTTGCCGAAGTCGTCAGAACCCCCACCCCAGCTGGTGCCCCCATTCAGGGGACACCGTTGTTGGAACAGTTTAACTTTCCCCCCCTAAACGCAGAAGTTGCCGAAGTCGTCAGAACCCCCACCCCAGCTGGTGCCCCCATTCAGGGGACACCGTTGTTGGAACAATTTAACCCTCTCCCCCCAAACACGGACGACATCTCAGGCCTCGGCACCGCTCCGCCGGTTGCTTCTCTCACACCGGTTGGTGACCTCATTCTGAGGTCACCATTATCGGAAGAAATAAATCACCGAAATCCCCAGTACGGGCTGGACGAGCCCATCTTTGAGAACATTTTCCAGATGGCCGAGATGTCCTTGTCTGAAGAAAAAAAATCGCTGCCACAGACGCACCCCTTTCGTCACATGCTAGACGAGAGAGCTGAGCCACAACCAGCCATCTACACGATGCCACATGTAGATCCGGAAGTGGAAGAGGCTTACTGGGAAAACGCGAGAGCAAATAACCCCTACATCGACGTGGATAGGAAAGAGATTCAGGCGCCAAGAAAAGAGCACGGGACGTCACGTAATGACAAAGCCCCGTGTGCCTCCTTGATCACGCTCAAGACGGTCGAACTTTTCCGTAACACGACGAAAGAACTGATGGAGTCGCGAACGCCAAGGCCTCAAGGAAAGAAACAGGGTGAGAAGGACGGTCGAACAATGCTTACGCCTGAAGTAATCGAGGGGTTAAACCCAGTATTGTACAGACATTGCGGAGATGCTTCCAACGGAAAGCCGGTTCTGGAAGCGGTCCACTACGAAGTGTTCGCACCGGATCGACCAGACCTGAGATACATATATATAGACGCCCTGACCATATCGGGAATTACGGGCAGACCGAACATCGACTTGTCAAAAATGGCTTACGATGACCTATTTTATGTATACAAAGTCGCGCTTAGAAACCCAGGTAAAATGAACAAATACGTACCGGAGCTAAACCCAGACATCCTCGCGGAACAAACGATGTTGCCATGGGTGGCAGAACTAGCAGTGCCCGTCGCCATGGGGTCCTTTGCAAAAAAGATGGCGTACATCATGGAAGTGGTAATGGGCAAAAGAGCTTCAAAGAGAATTACTATGTTGCGAAGTGGGAGCAGGAATATAGCTAACATCAGACCGAGGGACTTCGTGGATGAGGCAAGTCAGATGACATAACTCATAACTCCTCGCGCTTCATTCAGCTGTACCAAGGGCGGAATTCGTGTTGATAGGCGACGAACATCAGCTCCCGCCCTACAAGTTTGACGGAAAGAAAATAGGCCAGCGCTGACGGTTGCCCTTGCGAATAGAAATCTGCCTAGAGTGCGTCTGGTACAAGTCTACAGAATGCCACAGTCGTTGGTCACGCTCCCATCTAGACTGTTATACAATGGACGAATCTTCTCGAACGTTCCGGAGGCGGACATGGGTGCATTCTCCCTCATGGGAATAAGAAGCAGAGGCCCCGCTCCATTCATCTTCGTCAACGTGGAGAACGGAAAAGCAGTCCCAGGCCTCACAAGCTCTCTCGCAAACGAAGATGAAGCGGAAGTGATCTCGCGAATCGCGGCCGCCATCGCTGGAGGGGTTGAACCGGCACAGATTGCAGTGGCTGCATTCTACAGCCAGCAGATGAAAACGATTCATCAAAAGCTGATAGGCCGAGGTCTTCATGAGATCAACGTCCGGACAGTCGACGGGTTCCAAGGAAAAGAGAGAAGGATCGTCATCGTCGTGACCACCAAAGTCGGAGCAGGTGCGTCGAAATTCATAAGTGACGAAGCCAGGGTCAACGTGGCACTGACAAGAGCGAGGGACACCCTCATAGTGGTCGGCCACTAGAAGACGCTCCTCGATCTCGCGATCTGGTATGAGGTCGTGAGGTACGCAGCAAGGCATGGAACGGTCGTAGAATCCCAGCAACTGAACCTATGAGATCAGGTGAGTATTCGGCGGGTTTCATAGAAGTCACCCTTTCAAAAAAAAAAAGAAGAGTAAGTTTAACCTTTCAAATCGCAACTACATAGTCACATTCGAACAGGCAGTAAATGAAGTGGGCATACTAAAAGCTATGTACTTGTTCAGAGACCCGATGCTATATCAACGTCAGGGCAGTTGGTGAACTCTACGGCGGAAGGGAGGGGCGATCGGGAAAGTCAGCTAATTCAAATGAGACGTTTTTCGTATCTAATCCAAAAAAAAATAACAACAATAATAATAACAATAATAATAATAACAATAATATTAATTTTTTTTTAAAAAGTTGTTTTACATACATATCGTTCCATTGAGAGACACTCCTTGATTCTAATTGCAGGACAATTGGTCAAGCGTCGAGGACTCCAAACTTGAAAACGAAAGGCAAAAGTGCGAGATCGAAGACTTCAACAAAAAAAAAAGAAGCGTCGAAAAAAAGAGGAAAGAAAAGGTTGGTATCATTCAATTCAAAAAAATATAAATAAATAAATAAATAAATAAATAAATAAATAAATAAATAAATAATAATAATAATAATAATAATAAATTTTTAAAAAAACACACAAAAACAAAAAGGAGGGAACATATACTTCTCGGTCTTGATTGCAGGGAGCAGTCGTAAAAAGCGATGGGTGGACTAGGAAGGGACAAATCTCGGGACAAGATCAAAGGAGGAGCGAGGCCTAATTCGGGAAAAGGATACGAAGAAGATGGAGAGAAAAAAAAAAAAAAACAACGGACACAGCAAGTAAAGGACGGCAGAAGAAGATAGTCTTTCTTTGGTGGCATATATATATATATATATATATTTATTTAATTTTCCTCTGTTTACGTGATGCTTATCATGTCACGCTTTATGAGTTGTTAATTAATTCTCTGGAAACTGTTTTTGCATAGAAAAATGTAGATAAAATAAAATATATCCATGGTTTAACCAATTTACTTGATTTATGCATTTGTTTCGATTGTTTCTTTTTCACAAGACTTCAATTAGATGCATGCCGTTTAAAATCCTCGGCCTTACCGTTTTGTAGAAATAGCATTTAAGGTAGAACTAAAACTATTCTTAATTTTTTTCGGTCCGAGGACGGACCTGGGGTAAAGGTTGGAGGTGTGAATATCTGGTAGCTCTGTATTGCTAATCCCGCTTCCCTATTATAACTGTGAACATAGGATAGGTCTTTATAGCAAGCCGCCCCTCTCTGGATAGAGCTCATAAGCCAGAGAGAATGTAAGCTAGAGACCACGCCTTCGTGCCGGGCGCTATAAATACGCCCCTTCGCTAGGCAGAGAGAAGAGACCGGGCCCGGTCGCTCACCCCCACCCCTCTTACCTATGCACTTTATTCGTAACGTAATAATCCCCCATTGTCATTGTCGCTTCTAATATTCTACAACATAATGTTAATGTCGCTTCTAATATTCTACAACATAACGTTAATGTAATTATTCTCGGTATCCATGTTACGACGTCTTAATCTAATAAACGTGTCAATCCTTCATGTTCTGGTTCGGGGCCACAAGACAGGGGACACCACACTAAAACCCGCGGACTCTCACTGCATCGAAAAGCTGAAATACCTTTTTATGTCGTTATCATGAATGTAAAGTATCCTGAATCAAACCAACCGCGCCAGCAATGAAAGGAGCTGGCCCATCTCCGGTGAAGTTCGAAAGGAAGTTAAGAAAAGCCACAGCCAGTGTTCGTCGCTCGACCGAGGTCTCATTCTTAAAAGTTAGATTTAGCCCTTCAACTAGTCAGGAAGTCCCCCTTAAAAATGGTGAAACACTATTAAATCTCAATTATAGAACTATTTGGTTCTTCAAAAACTCATTGCGAATAATATGTACAGAGAGAAAACCTCTTGCTTAATTTTTTTTTTTGAAATTACCAACCAAAACAACATCCGTCGCTAGAGAAAATACTCCTCCATTCGTCAAATTTCCCAAGAAGGTTACAACCTTCAAAAATGTTTTTTAAGCAAATCCGAAATTCAAAGCTTCTTTTGGAGTGTTTAAAAAATTTTGGAACATAAACCTTCTAAATAAAAATTGGAAGCATAAATATAAGGCTGTAATTAATAACTAATGTTTTTGTGATCGCGTGTAAAAATATATTCCTTTATTATGCTTTTATGCAGTCTTTCTGAAAATTCAGTTTGTATTTTCATCAACCTTGAGACACTTTTTCTCCAATTTCTCCAGAACTCCTATGACTAAACCCCTGCAATCCAAAATAATGCTATTCGAAAACAAACTATAGCTCTTTTATCACGCTGCTATCAAGGCAGTACTGATGAAGCATCTTACGAAGGAAGCGTAGATGTCGACGGTGGAGAGATAGTGGAAAGCAAGTCTGAGCGGAGTACCGAACAACATCATCAAGGAGAATATCAACAGAGGTGCGTTCCTCGTTTGTATCCGACTAAACGGTCCCTTACCGGAAATCCACATCTGGAATGAATCAACATTCAACTTATATAATAAGATTAATACAATAACAAACAAATGTTTTTTTGGTTATTTGAACCTGAGAAAGTTCCCCGAAAATCAAAGTTCCGATTGCTCCAGATACTGTCAAGAGTGGAGTATGGACGAAAAGCGAACTGGAATGGATTATGCTTACGTCGTCAAAAGAGCCCATTTTCATTCATTTCTTATGCTTAAAAACTTATTGGTTGAATTCTAAAAAAACTGAGACCTTCTTTTTGAAAACTTTAGGACTATGTAGTTTATAGGAGTTGGGGAGTGCATTGTTCTTAAAGGGGCCGTGCTTTACATGAGGGAGCCGCTCTTTATTTCAGGAGCTCCCTACGCTTTACTTTGATGGGGGAGAGCGGCGGATATAGGCTCCTTCATCAATTCCTTCCAACCTGACACCCCAATCTCATTGACTGTACTACAACATATCAAGAGATCGGCAAGTGCAAGCCAATAGGAAACAGAAAAAGGTACAGCCAACAGAAGATAGTGAAAGGGGTTATTTGTCCATTTTACTGGGGATTTTCCTCCAATCCAGACAACGGGTTAATTCTATGCTTAAATTCATACGTAATCAAATAAGGTAATAACTCGATTTATTTGATGGTACCATTCTATATTTTTTTCACTGCATGCTCACGATCTCTCGCCGTTACAACATTTGGTAAAAAACATGGTCTGATCCGATTTTAATTCTCCAATATTTCGCAATTTCTAACCCCCGTTTTCATACCCGGGGGTAGAATTTTTGGCATTTCAAGGCTACCCATGAGTTTCCTTAGTTCTCGCCAATGAAACCAAGTTGTTTTACAACCATAGCTCACCAAAGTCGTAAAATTACTCCCGGTCGCCCGCTTGGTCCCCCCAGAAATAATTTTTTAACTGATGAATGAAAATTATTGAATTACGTAGCAGAAAATACATGAAGTGGACATAAAAATCAACGGCCCAAAAAAAGCACACTGGAAATTTTGTTGGTGGGACGACTAAAATTGGGTAAAATGAGCCAAAACAGAAAAAAACTTGTTGACTCTCCCCCTCCCTGTTGTCAAAGATCGCCCGCCAGGAAAAGTTTTCTCATCACTGGGTACCTATGTTACAACTATTAGGACTTTTTTCATATCTCAATCAGGGGTTAAATGGAGCCGCCCAATTTGGGTTTACATGTATCCGCCGCTCAAAGTTTGGAGGAAAAAAAGAAGAGGGGATGAAGGAAAGGGTAAGAAAAGAGATGGAGTTTTTTGTCAATAGTGTGTGTACATGTATCCACCGACGGGACCGATCCGATCACTATTTAACCCCTGATCTCAATATTCAAAGAGCACTTTTTATCTGCTTTTTCTTCTTTCATCTCATCATCACTTATTTCCCTCTCTTCAAGTTCTTTCAGCTTTTTCTGTAGCTTCTGAAAATACTATGGAATATTGAAAAGGTGAATCAAATGTTTAATTAAACTTCATTTTGAATAAAAGTGTAAAAAGTTTCCTAAAACTGAAAAAATGCTGCAAACGAGTCTTTGTAGAACTAAAACACTTTTAAACAAAATTCCCTGTTTCTAACTGAATTTAGCGAAAACTCTGATTCGAAAATGGATTAGCTCGAAAAAGGCTATACCAATAGACGCCTGGAGTCAAGTCTTCAAAACAGAGTCAAGTCTCGTGAAAAAAGATGAGCCGAATACATAGAACTTATTAAAATTCAACTAATTATGCTCCAAAATGCAATAGCGAAACGAATAAATACATTCAAGACAATGGGCGGTACCAACGCACTCACGCACCACGAGTCGAAATTCATCGGAAAACAAAATGACTTGACACAACCATCTCTGGCACTTGAAGAACAGAAGAAATGTGAAGAACAGAAGAAATGAAGAACAGAAGAAATGAAGAACAGAAGAAATGACAAAATGAAATGAAATGACAATTACAATTCATCAATCAAACGTGGCCTCTGCCTAACAAGCACTGTTTCACTTTAGGGACACCCTTCCCTACCAGTGGTTCCATGGGTCATACGTCTGACTTACTTACAAGGAAAAAAATTTTTTACAGTGAAAAAAACCTGACGAATAGCAGTCATGAAAGTCATGAATGTAATTAATTGAGCTAAGCCGTTTTCAAGTTGAGGCCGTGTTTTAGGTTCCGCTGACGCGAGGGTGAGGTGAGCCGCGACGCGGGTGAAAGGGTGAGGGGGTGAAGTTTGTTAAAGGCCGACAACTTTTGAAACTCCACATTTTTCGGCCTTTAACAAATCACACTCAAGACACTCAAACACTCACGACACTCACGCGTCGGCCTAAAACACGGCCTCAACTTGAAAACTGCCTGGCTCAATTTTTCTTTCTTGTTCTCTTTCTTTCTTTTTTCTTTCTCTTTCTTTTCTTTTCCTTTTAAAAAAATTATCTTTATAAATTTTGGGAAAAGGAAAGGGGGGGAGGGGGGTTTACCTAAGCAGGGAAGGGAGGGGGGCCCTAAAGGGGGGAGGAAGAGGGCCCTACCTAAGCAAAGGGGGGGGGGTTGGGCCCTAGGGGGGAGGGGGAAGGGGGAAGGAGGGCCCTAAGGAGAAAGGGGGGGGAGAGAGTTTTCATGAATAAAATCTCTTCCTGATAAAAAATCTTTGGACAGCTAAAGTAGATTAAACGCCAATTTTTTACTAAGCCTAAGCGTTTTTTAATGTAAAAATAATTTTCTGATGTAAAAATAAAAATTTATAAAGAAAATTTAGAAAAAAAGAAAAGTAAGAGAAAGAAAAAAGAAAGTAAGAGAACAAGTAAGAAAAAAGAAAGAGAAAAAAATTAAAAAAGAGAAAGAAAAAATAATACTAATTAATTGAGCCAGGCCGTAGGGTGTACACTTTGTTAAAGGCCAATAAAGTCGCTCTGCAAGGTGTCGCTCTGCAAAGTGTCCGGTGCAAGGTGTCGCTCTGCAAGGTGTCGCTCTGCAAAGTGACCGGTGCAAGGTGTCGCTCTGCAAGGTGTCGTGTTACCGGGGAGTGTCAATACTAAAATTTGATCTCACATGAAGGCCGAGAAGCAATGCAAGCAGCTACAACGACCACACCAACCATTTCTACCGACGTATCCCAACCCAGTTTACTAAACTCGGTTGGGGTACGTCGCTAGAAGTGGTTGGTGTGTGATCGTTGCATTAGTTGGTATCTTTTCTCTTTTCCACTGCCTCCAGAAAAAATTCTAACATCGAAATTCGCTTAGGGTTACCAACTCCTAGCCAGGCTTGGACTTAACAAACCTGGGAAGGGGGGCCCTAAGGAGAAAGGGGGGAAGGGAGTTTTAATGAATAAAATCTCTTTCTGAGAAAAAAATCTTTGGACGGCTGAAGTAGATTAAAGCCAACTTTTTACAAAGAAAGTAAGAGAACAATTAAGAAAAAAGAAAGAGAAAAATTAAAAAAAGAGAAAGAAAAAATAATACTAATTAAATGAGCCAGGCAGTTTTCAAGTTGAGGCCGTGTTTTAGGCCGACGCGTGAGTGTCGTGAGTGTTGTGAGTGTTTGAGTGTAATGAGTGTGATTTGTTAAATGCCCATTTTTCCCCAAATTTAGAATAAATTGTCAAAATCTTCGTTTAAAATTTTGAATTCGGTTTTTTGCAATGAAAAGCTCAACTTCAGTATTTTTTCGCATTATTTGAGGTCAAGAATATCGTCTGGATTCAATATGCCGCCAGGCAGCGCAGTTCGCAAAGGGTTCGTTCTGTTATTTCACGCTGCTTTCGATTTAAAAAAGTCACAGATTGCAGTACAAATGAAGCTGTTTTCATATATTCCAGAAGACACAATGTCGCATTTCATGACTTCTAAGGGTACTTCGAACCGCATACCACTCACTAAGAGCGTGGATAGCAATAAACATCGATTTTAATGATTTCAGACTTCTCAAAACTTCATTTGAAAAACTGGAATAGTAGTTCTTCTACTGTAATATTTTTTGTGAGAAGTTTTTTCTCTAAAGTTTATTTTTTACAGTTTTCAGGGCATTTTTTCTAAAACCAATTTAGTAGGGAGAGGTTCTCAGTTCGAATTGAAACACCCGAGACCTTGGAAGCCGTACAGAGTTCAAAAGATTTTCAGTCGTTTTTCGTCAGCTTCAGGGTGTTTCATAGCACCCGAACAACTTTTTTCGAGCGCATAGGTTTTTAATATTTCTGAGTTCCAAATTCGATTTCTCCAATTATTTGGAATTTCCTTACGAAAAATTCGAAAAAAATTGTTTTCCAAGCGCATCAAAATGCGACATGAAGCGCCCCAATTGAACTGACAGGAGGGGAGCGGAACAGTAGGCGGAGAGAGGGAGGGGAAGCATACGTCAAAGTAAAAAAGTGCCCACTGATTATCTGTGAATTTTTGTAATATCAAGTTTTTCAGGGGTCAGAAGCGGAAAGCACAGGAAGAGGAAGTAGACGTGATGGAAGTGGACGATGAGGACAGCAGTGGACCCGTTCCCGTTGCCGTTCCTAAGGGTCACATTTCTAACTTTTCTTTTTCACACATTATTGTGATCATGGATTAAATAGTTACCGGTCCAGCTGTGTTGGCGCATACCTGTTCACGCCGAAAATGATCTACATTCTCTTCTCTTTTCGTTATATATTACTTTTCCTCTACTTCTCTTTTTCCTTTCTCCATCCCTTTTTCTACTCTCTCGGTGCGTACAAACAACCCTAGACCGGTCTCATTTAACGCCTTATTGTGATCGATTTCAAGTCGTCCTAGCTTCAGAACAGGATTTGTCTTTTTAGGACTTTCTGAGACTTTTTTTCTGAGGCGGGTGACCGGGATAATTTGAAAAAGATTTGGTGAGCTTTGCTTGAGATAATAGAAAAAACTAGAACAATTTTATACTTTTCAAAACAAAAAGTTTTTCAGGTAAAGAGAAGGAGGCCGAGTTTTCCGCGCCAAAGAACCAGAAGTTGATGGATTTGGATGAAGAAAACAAAGAGGCGGCCCTAACAAACAAAGTCAGATTTTTCGCCGCAGGTTTTCTGTCAAGACATGTGCAGTTAGAAGTGAATTACTCTCACTTATGTTTGTAATAGTCGAATGGAGCAGAAGTTCACAACACTCGTCGGTGTGATTCCGAGCTTGTCACATTAATTAATAGTTTGAGTTACCAAGCATGCGGTTTTTACCAACCGAAAAAGGAGCATTTAGATTAGAAAGACTATTTCGAAGAGACTTTTCCGCAGTGTGGCTGGAAGTGGTGGTGGTGGTGGTGGTGACTATTCTTGCGATAATCAGGGTGTTTCTTGACACCCGCACAACTTTTTTCGACCGCATAGATTTTAAAAATTTCAGAGTTCAACTTTTAATTTCTCCAATGATTTGGACTTTCAATTCGAAAAAAGTTTTTTCCAAGCGCACAGATTTCAACGTTTTTCGGAGTTTTTTGAAGATCGCATAGACTTTTTTACCCGCGGTGCGGATCAGAGAAACACCATGGCGATAATATTAAAGGAGCCGCCAGCCATCGAGCAGTCTCACTATATCGTCATCCCCTCGTATTCGTCCTGGTTCGACTACAACGCGGTGCACCAGATAGAGAAGCGGGCCGTCCCAGAGTTCTTCAATGGCAGGAACAAGAGCAAAACACCGGAAGTGTGAGTTAAAATTCAAAAAAGGGACCAAAAACGCTGATAAAAACAAGACGGGGGAAGGGAGAAGATTGCTGATCGAATCGTTCGAGTTAACGCAGAAAAACAACAACTATTTTGTGTCGATAACTTAAACGAATTTGAACAGTTATCGAGTTAGATAGTCCAATTCATTTCAAATCTAACATCGTCTTCCTGCTGTAATTTGAGTTTTCTTTTAATTAATTAACTTTTTTTTCTTTCGTCTTATTATTTTCTACTTATACACATATACATATACACATTATACACATTATTACATATACATATACACATTCTACATATACACATTATTAAACATTTTCTACATATAATCTTATTGTTTTCCACATACATATACATTCGATTTAGCATACCGTAACTTGATATTGTAACTTCAGCTTTCTCGCATACCGTAACTTCATGATCGACACGTATCGCCTGAATCCGTACGAGTATCTCTCAGCAACTGCATGTAGGAGAAATCTGGCGGGAGACGTCTGTTCAATTCTGAGGTACACAACCCTTTTGATTGTGAACTCGCCTAGGGCGTTTACTGATCATACTTCTTACGGACTCTTATAACGAGAATTTTACTCTGAGAAATGGTAAAAAGTCCCAATTATTCATATTTTATCAAAATTTTAATGAGTGAAGCGGCGAAGAATAGGTCCAAAACGCATATAATAATAATAATACTTCATCGCAAGGGTGATTTCGGAAGGGCAGGTAGGGGTCAAATAGAGGAGTTATTTGTATCAACACCAAGGTGTGACATTTTTCAAAGTGAGGAAAGAGGTGAGTCGATTTGGTAAAGACGGTTTGAGTCTGGAATCGAGAATATGATGAATGAAACAAAAAAACATATATGACGCTCCCGTTTTGATTTTTTGCCATAAATGTACTTTTCGATGATTTGTCATCAAAATAGCCTTATTTTATGGCGCTGCCATCAAAATAGCCTTATTTTATGGCGCTGCCATCAAAATAGCCTTATTATATGGCGCTGCCATCAAAATAGCCTTATTTTATGGCGCTGCCTTCAAAATAGCCTTATTTTATTGCGCTGCCATCAAAAATCAATTATTTTATGAGCTGCCATCAAAATAATTGATTTTATGGTGAATGGCACAATTTCATTGAAAAGTTCCTTCGCCAGTCCACTCCCACTACACTAAAAGATCCCACTACACTATTTCGTGACTATTCAACAAATTTAATAGCAGAATCATATATGCACAAAGCGAGCAACCAATACGGACCGGGTTTGCGCGAACGCTATACTATTTTCTCTTCGCGATATTGTTGAATAGCCACGAAATAGACGAAATAGTGTAGTGGGAGTGGACTGACGAAGGAACTTTTCAATGAAATTGTGCCATTCACCATAAAATAAGGCTATATTGATGGCAGCGCGATAAAATAAGGCTATTTTGATGGCAAATCATCGAAAAGTACATATATGGCAAAAAATCAAAACGGCAGCGTCATATATGTAACAAGTGAATTAGAAACTTGCACGATTCATTCGATTCAGTGAACGAAATACCGACGTCGCCCTCAACTCACATCGGAAAAAGTAGAATTATTAGAGAAATTTTTAGAATTATTAGAGAAAATGTCAACTTTAATTTTAGAAAAAAAATCTTTATTTTCGTGAATGAAGCCTACAAGTCGTAACTAAGCCCAAACGGTTTTTGTCTAGTCCCGAAGGTTGGTAACTACAATTTTCTCGTGCGATCGACCCGACCTATCAAAGTATCAAGAAGTTTTTTTATGATAAAATATATAATTATTGAAACAAAACCGGTCCGAAACACAATTGATAATAACTCGTTTCGAGTCTTTCAGAAACTGGTCACGTTCCGTGATTTTAAAGTTGAAAACTTTTGCAGAGTGCACGCATTTCTGGAGCAATGGGGCCTCATAAATTATCAGGTTTTATCATTATTTCAAAACAACTTTTATGAAAAAAGAAGCCTGTATTTCTTATATAATAGCGTTTTAGATTATTTGTAGGTGTATTTATCAGATGAAATTTAATCGGTACATTTCGAGGAAATTTTATTGTTGTTGTTTCTTGGCCGGTGAGTTGTCCTCTTCCTCGTAACACAGAAGATTAATTCTGCAGCTCTCGACTCTTTTTTGTTTCTCTCTCTTTAAAAAAAATATCTAAGCAGTTTCTTCAAAAACTTGATGTAGAAAAAAATTGAAATCAATTGGGCGAACTCAATTGAAAGAAAATGTGAAGGTGGACTCCGAATGCCGCCCCACACCAGTTGGACCCCCGCCTACCTCCCATTTCATGGTGTTGGCTGATACTCCCATGGGTGTGCAACCAGTGAATCCTCTCCCGCATAACTTTGTGGTGAGTCACTAAAGAAGGGCATTTGGCATTACAAAACGATTTTCAAATAGACGAACTTGGTATGTGAAGTACAGATAAAAACTAGGTTGGGCGTGATAGGTCGGTTGCTTAGTTGGTGTATTGGCAAGTGGCGGAGTATTCCAAAATTGCTTCGAGAGTTCAATGACGATAGAAACGCGGTCTGTTCTGACAATTTGCTGAACCGAAAAGAACGTTATTCGTACAACTTCCGAGAATTTCGAAGTGTTTTGCAGATTTTTAAGTGTCATTATAAATAACTAAATTCATTGAAACAAAAAAAAGTATTCATTGATAAA
Organism: Allodiplogaster pararmata; assembly: GCA_964056735.1. Classification (NCBI taxonomy): domain Eukaryota; kingdom Metazoa; phylum Nematoda; class Chromadorea; order Rhabditida; family Diplogasteridae; genus Allodiplogaster; species Allodiplogaster pararmata. Next base: position 10,231,039 of record OZ057406.1, read on the forward strand.
AAGATTGAAGAAGAATGAAATCGGTTTCAATCTAAAATTGGTAAAAAATGTTTACCGTTTGTTAGAATCTGGAGAGTGTGTTTAAAACTTTACTTTTAATTCGACAGAATCTAATGATATCGATTTAAATTATTAATCTATTTCGAAATTTATGGGATTCTATTTGAAGACGGCAGAGAAAAAACCGCCTGTGACTGTTGAACCAAAAGAAGTCGAGGAGAAGAAAGAAGTCGAAAGCGAGAAAAAAGAAGGCCAAGTCAGTCTTTTTCGTCGAATCATTCAGATATTTTCTGAAGGAGTTCCGCTTCACGAAAAAAAACTTGTGAACTGAAATTCATTCAAAAATAATCTTGTTTCGCATCACAGTCAATCTTTTCTAGATCAGAAATTGGCATGCATCCATAGGTCACCAGTAATGTTGAGAATTTTAAAAATTGAAAATTTATCGACCGACGGAGTCCATAATGATGAATAGATCTCCCTTCTCCGCTCTTTACCTTTGACTCGCTTCTCATTATTCCAGACTCGCTTCTCATTATTCCAGACTCCCCCGCTCAAAAAGCGGTCGTTTTTTTCAAATTTTCAACAATTACACTAGACATGTGGTGAACTATGCATGCATCTTCATATATGTCTTTATTATATATCTTTCAGATTCGAAGTGACAAATTAAATTCTTGAAACGTGTAAGCCCAAATCTGAAAAATTTTTTGGCAGAATAATTGTAGCATTTCTTTGAAGGGAGAAAGTGAAGCGAAAGAAGAAGAGACGGAGGAGTCGAAGGAAGTCACTAAAAAAGCCATCGAGAAATTGGGAGCGGTTGGTTTGAAGACTGACCAATACGCGAAGCAGCTGGCAGCTATGCGAGTCAGTCTTTGAATATTCAAGGGTTTTGTGTGGTTGTCATTGAAGAGGGCTTAGAAAAAGCTTGAAACAGGAAGTGGTCTAGTTGTTGAAGTGATAACCCGCTCGCTCTTGATAAGAGAGACGCGGCTGAGTTTTAAGTCGCCTTCTGGACCTCATTCATGTGTCCGCGAAGCCTGTTTTCATAGGAAAACAAGTGCTAAAATTTGATTATCGGTTTCGTGGGTTTATCGTCTCAGCATATGCACCTCAACAAGGATGTAGCGACGCTGATAAGGAGGACTTCTACGACTCTCTAGAGGAAGTTATCAAGCTCCGAGAGTCTCATGAAGACATCTTAATCGGCGGAGATTTTAACGCTCACATCGGTTCAGATCGACAAGGTCGTGAGAGAGAACATGGAGGACATGGAATCGGAACATGGAGGACATGGAATCGGAACTGAGGGTCAACGGCTACTTGACTTCTGTGCTCGATGCGATCTAGCAGTCGTGAACTCCTTTTTCAAAAAGAGACGATCTCACGGACTCACATACGAGAGCGGATGAAATCAGAGTCAAATTGACTTTTGGTTAATCCTGAGAACAAAGCTGCGGAGCGCGAAAGATGCAAAGGTCATTCCATCAGACCATGTTGCATCTCAGCACCACCCTCTATTTATGGACTACAGCGTATTGAAGTCGAAGAAACAGCCTTCTCGTAATCCTGAATGCACACGTGTCAAATGGTGGCGCTCGACTGGGAAAGCAGAACGCCTCTCTCTCATGCACATCATCCATCGCAATCTACTCCCTCCTGCACTCTACAAGCAGTTTCCAGAGGACATAAATGAACACTGGAAGCTTCTTGAAGACAGCATCAGAGCACCCGCCGCAAGCATCCTCGGAAAGACGAAACCCGGAAAGCCAAGAAGCGAGAAAGACACCTGGTTTTTCACCTCCGAAGTTCAGGATGCGATCAAGGCGAAAAATAATGCGTACAAGAGATGGAGGACGTCAAATGAGGCTGACGACCGTGCTGCATACAGCTCAGCCAAGAAAGCCGCCAAAAGAGCTGTCGCAGTTTCAAAAGCCTCATACTTCCGCGATCTCTATGAGAAGATGAACCAACCAGGAGGCGATAAAGCCATCTATCGGCTTGCCAAGGCTCGACACCGCAACACCTTGGACATCCGGAGAGCAGCCACGATAAGGGACAAACAAGGAAAGCTCGTCACTGACCCTTTAAAAGTCAGAAACAGGAGGCGCGAACATTTCGAAGAAATGAGCGGCCAAGAGTTTGAGTACCCTCCCATCCCGACTTCCCACGCCGTACAAGGACCCGTGCCAACCATCACGGCCGAGGAAGTGAAGAAGGCACTCTCTAAGATGAAGACTGAGAAAGCGGCTGGACCGGACGACATAGCCACCGAAGCCTGGAAACTTGCGGGTGATGTTGGACTAGCACATCTCGTGCACCTGTTCAACACCATCGTAAAGCAAGGCCAAATCCCACATAACTGGCGCTACTCCACAACCGTTCCAGTCTTCAAAGGAAAAGGCGATGCCAGAGTGTGCAGCAATTACCGTCCACTACGTCTTCTCAACCACACTATGAAGATATTTGAGAGGATACTGGATTCACGCATACGAGATATCGTCGATATTCCAGCTCAGCAATGCGGGTTCGTGAACGGAAGAGGCACAACAGATGCAATATTTGCACTCCGTTTACTCGTCGAGAAGCACGCAGAGAAAAGATCACCTCTCCATCTGACCTACCTCGATTTGGGAAAAGGCGTTCGACAGAGTCCCTCATGATCTTATTTCATATGCATTGCGCGATAATCAGGTCCCTGAAGAGTACATTCGATGGACAATGGCGATGTACGATGATTCAAAGAGTACTGTCAGAACTCCGGTCGGCATCACAGAGCCATTCGCAGTTAACGTTGGAGTGCACCAAGGGAGTGCTTTGTCTCCCCTTCTCTTCATTTTGGTTATGGATACCGTCACGCGTCCTCTACTGACTCCGGTTCCGTCAACCATCGCGTACGCCGACGACATTGTCCTTGCTGCTCCTACACGTGCCGAAATCGAGAAACGCACCCAAGAATGGAATGACGCTCTCAGTAGGCATGGCTCACGCCTCAACATCAAGAAGACCGAGTACCAGGAAATCGGAGTGCAAACGACGGGAGCTGTTCACATCAGCGGTGAACCGCTCCCGAAGACCTCCGAATTCAAGTACCTTGGTTCTGTCATCTCCTCAGACACGTCAACAAATGCAGCGGCACGCCAAAGAGTAAATGAGCTTGGATGAAATGGAGAGAAGCTACAGGTGTCCTCTGTGATAGGAATATCACAGCTGGCATACGCGGAAAGATGTATAAAACAGCGATCCGTCCCGTGCTTCTCTATTCGACGGAGACCTGGCCTACATCGCGTGTAACCGAGAACATTATCCACACGAATGAGATGAAAATGTTACGCTGGACACTAGGACTGACTCGCCTAGATTGTGTGCGTAACACGATTGTGAGAGGGAGACTCGGTGTGGCCCCAATACAAGACAAGATGCGAGAAGGGAGAGTTAGATGGTATGGACACGTGATGCGAAGAGACGCGACCAACATCGCAAGACACGCCCTTGACATGGAAGTACCAGGCAAACGCCCGCGAAGCAAACCGAAGACAAGATAAATGGATACGCTCAACCAAGACCTGCGCCTTGCAAGACTCCACTCGGAAGACGCAACGGACAGATGTTTCTGGAGAGCTAGAAGCCGTACAGCGGACCCTACTCCGACCTCGGCCGGCGCGGGACAACGCTAAGAAGAAGAGGGTCATAAGGTGATTCCGCGCATCATTAGCCGGGTCTTGGTAGAATTAAAGACTGAGAAGCGGTTCGAATCTTATTGTGATTCTATCCGTAGGAATATCGATTGTAGGAGTATCAGAAATAGTTTGTTCCCCTCTGAATGAGTTTGTTTACCAGACGAAAGGAGCGGTGGTGGGGCGAGACTGGTCGGAACAAGAGACACTGTTGCTGCTAGAGGGACTCGAGATGTTCAAGGATGACTGGAACAAGGTTTATTTTCAGGAAGACAAAGTTTTTAATTTTTTACATATTAATTTCTTTTCTTCAACTTTGATGAACTTCATCTTATTTTTATTTATTTTTAATTTTGAAAGCATTAATCTCAAAAAACTTAAACGTCAATCGCAAATGAGAACGTGGAGCTTTTTTTAATTTTGAAGGAAAGCTGACAGTGCAGAAAAGCAGGGTGTTTCTTAGCGCCCGCCCAACTTTTTTTAAGCGCATAGATTTTAAAGTTTTCAGAGTTCAAAATTCAATTTTTCCAATGATTCGAACGTTCCCTATGAAATGTCCGAGAAATTTTCTGTACAAGCGCATAGATTACAATGTTTTTTTTGGAGAGTGCATAGATTTTTTTACCGGCAGTGCGAGTCAGAGAAATACCCTGCAGAAAAGGCGAGAGTATCTCAAAAAATATATTGCGAGAATGGTAAGTTAGTGATGCTAGAGAAGAATGGAAGTCACTGGAAAGATGTCGATGGAAGTTAGTATTGAAATTGATTTAGTGGCCCATGGTGAATGTATTGAGAACACTATGCTATTCCACTTTCATAAGGTAGTGCACTTTTTGTATTGAGAACACTATGCTATTCCACTTTCATAAGGTAGTGCACTTTTTGTATTGAGAACACTATGCTATTCCACTTTCATAAGGTAGTGCACTTTTTGTATTGAGAACACTATGCTATTCCACTTTCATAAGGTAGTGCACTTTTTGTATTGAGAACACTATGCTATTCCACTTTCATAAGGTAGTGCACTTTTTGTATTGAGAACACTATGCTATTCCACTTTCATAAGGTAGTGCACTTTTTTGTATTGAGAACACTATGCTATTCCACTTTCATAAGGTAGTGCACTTTTTGTATTGAGAACACTATGCTATTCCACTTTCATAAGGTAGTGCACTTTTATCTTCATGTTCCTTATAATATCAAAAACAGCATAGCTAAGTCTTGGATGTTTTTCACAATTTAAAAGTATTGTAGAGCTAAGGACGAGAAGTTGAGGGAGATTGTAATGAGAAAGAATAGATCTAATAAAGAGTTTTTTAGGTGTCGGATCACGTCGGGACCCGCACTCAAGATGAGTGCATCATGAGGTTCTTGCAACTGCCCATCCAGGACCCCTACTTGGACGAGGGGTCGGAGGGAGGAGCTGTGCTTGGTTGGTTTCGCCCTTCGATGTGAAATTGGATAATAGGGGATTAAAAAAACAATGTTAAGAAAAAGATGTGGAAAAACCTAAGTCTGAATTTATAAACTCGGCCGTGTCACCACCATGTGTTGTTGTTGTTGTTGCCGGTAAGCATCCCGCATCGAAGACTTGGTTATGAACACTCTCTTTAATTAGAGAAGTTCTCGTGTTCTTCGGACAAGATGCGTCCGGAGAAGGGTTTTGATGTCCTTTGCAGTCCTGAGACTGTCATGCTGCACCTTGTGAAGGCGGACATCGTTGTAGCAACCTGTTCATGCTATAGGCCTTGTGAGTGGGTGGTCAAGCCGGCCTAGCATCGTTTTGGGTGGGAGTAGAGACGTCTCGCCTGTCATTGACCGGAGATAGACAAGAGGCTATTTGACTGGCGCCTCGACTCGCCATTTAAAAGTATAGCGGAGTATCGGCTGATGTTTTGTCCGGTGGCATGCCCAGGCCGGTCCGGCATCACCCTCCTTTGACGAGCTATACTACCCAGTTTTGGTCCGCGGCGGAATTTCTCCCGCTACCTCCCAGCACGAATAATTCGTAGGGAGGCATCCCTCTATCCGCCACCTGAGGTCGCGCTCGATTCTGGACTGGATGATCCGGCTCCATCCGTGACAGGCTCTTAAGGCTGTAGAGTCACGAATGGCCACTGTTGCCAGTGTGTTTCGAGACCACCATGTGTTAAATGAGGCCGGTCTAAGTCATGTTTGTACGCGCCGCGCGAGTGGAGAAAGGAATGGAGAAAGGCAAAAAGAGTGAAAAGAGAAGTAGATAAAAAGTGGAACATAACGGAAGGAGAAGAGAATGTAGATCATTCTTGGCGTGAACGTGTATGTTGTTGTTGTTGTCTTGCCCATAGGTCCTGTCGAGGGGAGTCCTTTTGGGATAGGTTGGTGGTGAGGATCCTTTTGAGTCCGGAGAGATTTTCTCCGTCTACACTCGCACCGCAGTCGGCGATCCTCTTGGCGAGACCCATTCGTTAACCGGAGAAGGGCAAGAGGTTATTTTACTGGCGCCTCGACTCGCCATTGAAAAGTATAGCGGAGTATCGGCTGATGTTTTGTCCGGTGGCATGCCCAGGCCGGTCCGGCATCGCCCTCCTTTGACGAGCTATACTACCCAGTTTTGGTCCGCGGCGGGATTTCTCCCGCTACCTCCCAGCACGAATTCTTCGTAGGGAGGCGTCCCTCTATCCGCCACCTGAGGTCGCGCTCGATTCTGGACTGGATGATCCGGCTCCATCCGTGACAGGCTCTTAAGGCTGTAGAGTCACGAATGGCCACTGTTGCCAGTGTGTTTCGAGAGAACGTGTATGCGTCAACATAGCTGATCCGGTAACCATTTAACTCCTGGTCAACACCATTAGACTCGAAATCGATAGCTGTATCAAAATTTTCGTAGAAGATTTACTTCAGTTGGACTATGTACCGAGGTTTTTGACTTCAAATAAAATGCAGGTTGTAAACTAAAATTCGATGTTATGAAAGGAGGAGTAAAAGCGAACTTTGATTTCAGGTCCGTTGGCTTACCAACCGGTGCCATTCTCTCAGACGGGTAATCCGGTCATGTCGACGGTGGCATTCCTGGCATCCGTCGTGGATCCACGAGTGGCCGGAGCTGCGACCAAGGCTGCACTAGAGGAGTTCGGCAAGATCAAGGATGAGGTTCATAGCTCTATTTTCTCTGCTCCGTCCCTTCCCCTATTTGCTGAATGCTTTTTAGTATTTTCATATGGATTGGGAAGGAATAAAGAATGAATGAATATACTTCATACTTTCTGGTAATTTATCTTGTTGAAGGGATGCTTCTGAGAAACTAGGCTAGAACTTTTCGCTTCCCTTCACGTCTGTCATTCTATAATTAAAAACTTTTTGAAGCATCGGAAAGAGTAATGGTTTAAAAAAAGAAAAGCCTAACGAAGAAGAGATATGCTACAGGTGCACTTCTGGGAGAAAGATGCTTCGAGCAACAACAGGAGGCACACTAAAAAGTCGTATTGAGAACCAGAGTTAAAATTTTTGCAGGTACCACCATTGTTGCTGGAGGCTCACGCGAAGAACGTCCAAGAGCACTATGATCGAACGGGGCAAGTCGATGGTTCGATTGGGTTGAAGAAGAGTGGGATCGCGCATGATGATAGTTAGTTTTTTAAGGTTCGAGTTTTCGAGGGAATTTTTCAAACGTTAAAGAAAGGGTTTTATAGTTTTCAAATACAAGACTATTTGAAATGAAATTGGTGTAAGCGCTCGAAAAAATTTTTCAGGTGTTAAAGAAGGAGAAGAGATGGACATAAACGAGGGAGTAGAGAGAGAATTAGAGAACGGAAAGGAAATGGAGATCTCACCAGGTTTATATTCAAACATTCAAATTATTCAAACATTCAAATTATTCAAACATAAACTTCTACTCCTCCAAAAAATGCAACAAAAAGTGTAAGAGAAATATTTATGACAAATGATTGAACTATCGCACAGAAAAAAAGCAAGTCCACCGAGCGGGATCGAACCCAGACCATCTCGACTCAAACCGGGAGCGCGTGTTAACATTACACCACGGGGACACATTGCTATTCCGTGCGATAGTGTTATATGAAAGGCTCATATGCCTTGTTCTCTTAGTCACGCATGATTATCAAGCGATTGCGTCATGAATGGAGCGTAACTCCAGAGTTCACGATTAAGACAGAAGAGAGATGGAAGATGGATGATAAATCTTCAAATTCTAAGTTACACAGTTTAAAGGCAGTGACGCCTGGTTAAGATGACAAATGATTGAACTATCGCACAGAAAAAAAGCAAGTCCACCGAGCGGGATCGAACCCAACCATCTCTGACTCAAACCGGGAGCGCGTGTTACCAATACCCCACGGGGACATATTGCTATTCCGCGCGATAGTGTTATATGAAAGGCTCATATGCCTTGTTCTCTTAGTCACGCATGCTTATCAAGCGATTGCGTCATGCATGGAGCGTAGCTCCAGAGAAATATTTATTTTTGTTTATTCATGAATGCTTCAAATTTCTTTTGTTGAGTTATAAAACATAAATAAAAAAGGTGAAATTATGTTACAATTATTAAATTATCGTAGAACTTCTTAGTTCATTGAATATGGAATGATGGAAATACTTTTTGAGGTTTTTTTTTAAATCCTGGTTAGCGTTTTTTGTTTTGTTTCTTAGGTTCACTTAATATTCTCACAAACAGAACCGTACATCTTAAAGAGATATTAATTTTCCTTCTACTATTCACCATTCACTCTTATTATCACCGAATCTCCTTCTTCTTCACCACGGTACATCACTTCCCTATGCTATCAACTCTCCTACTATGCATATCCTGACATCCATCCCGAAGTCGCCGTTTTAACGAGGAAAAAACTAGTTTATTCACATGAAAGCCTAGTTATTCATGAATGCATTCATTATTCCAAGAGTTATTCATTGATCATCCATTAATCGAAGAGAAAGAAGCCAAGAAGGCGATCAGTGAAGCTATCCAATCAGCGGCCGCTTCTGCGCTTGGAGCTGCGGCTGTCAAGGCCAAGGTTGCGCTTTAATTCATAGGTTTATTATACTTTTATCTGTCTATATATTTGCAATGGTTTAAATTTATACTTTTCCATTCATATGTTGATAGAAATGAAAAAAAGATATTTATACCAGCTTTCCAGTCAACCGATCCGGTACCGTTATGAATTTTGGTGAATGACATGTCGTTGTGTGATGACAGCTTTTGTAAGATCATATAACTAAGGAATTTTTCCATTTATCTCAGAATAGATGAAGCTAGAATCGAGGACTTTTATGCTTACGCGCATTATAAAAACGCCCTTATTTGAAGCAGGCGTTTTTGTGTTGTGTATAAGAAGAGATACAGAGACTGGGGAATAGGACAGAAAGAGCGCAAAGCGCGAGAACCTTCCTTATCAAATACGCGCCAGAAACAAAGAGTTGTCATAAAAAAGGTGTTTTTATGTAAAGGAGTGCTCCTCAAATTAGAAAAGATACCCGCTGAAGTATGAAATTGAGCTCCGCCCACTCAATTTCAGACTTGCTAGACCTTCTAATTTTTACTTCAGTAAAAAAAACAGCTATAAAAGCATGTGTTTGTTAAGCATTTGGCAACAATCGAAGAAAGAAGAATAAAGTCCCTTGTGGCCCAACTTGTCGAGACGCAAATGAAGAAGTTGGAAATGAAATTGAGACATTTCGACGAATTGGAAGCTATTATGGACAAGGAGAGAGAATCTGTCAGTTGCCGTTGCTGTTGTTGTTGTTTTGCCCATAGGTCCTGTCGAGAGGAGTCCTTTTGGGATAGGTTGGTGAGGATCCTTTTGAGTCCGGAGAGATTTTCTCCGTCTACACTCGCACCGCAGTCGGCGATCCTCTTGGCGAGACCCATTCGTTAACCGGAGAAGGGCAAGAGGTTATTTCACTGGCGCCTCGACTCGCCATTGAAAGTATAGCGGAGTATCGGCTGATGTTTTGTCCGGTGGCATGCCCAGGCCGGTCCGGCATCTCCCTCCTTTGACGAGCTATACTCTGTCTGTCAGTTGCCGTAGTTCAATAGATGAATAAAGCTACTTATTCAGTCGAAGAAACCCTCTCTGAAGCACTTACCTAATTTGTTTGCGTTTTAATTGTTGAATTTGATGAAAACTTGTACCGTAATTGTTCACCGAAATCCGCTGCAGTTGGAGTACCAGAGGCAACAGCTGATACTAGAGAGGCAGACATTCCACATGGATCAGTTGCGCTATCTCGAGCAGCGCACCAAGCATGATGCTCATCATAAGGTTTTTCTCTCTCTCTTTGGGTTTTTTCTCTCTCTTCCTCTATCCCTCTCTCTCTTCATCTTTTTTCTCTCTCTCTCTCTCTTCCTCTATCCCTCTCTCTTCATCTTTTTTTTCTCTTTCTCTTCCTCTATCCCTCTCTCTTCATCTTTTTTTCTCTCTCTTTCTTCCTCTATCCCTCTCTCTTCATCTTTTTTTTTCTCTCTCTCTTCCTCTATCCCTCTCTCTTCATCTTTTTTTCTCTCTCTTTCTTATTCATTGAGGTTTCCACGAAGTCTAATCAAATTCTCAACTCAAATTCCTTTGCTTGCAAACGCTGTTTTTATCAATTTCTTTTGTTGATGCTCATATCATTTTAATATTTTTCGCAAAAAAAATTAGAAAGTTTTTGAATTCGGACAAAAATTGTTAAAAGTACTTTTCAGATGATAGCAGCCGGTCAGCTTCCAGCAGGCCTCCCGCCAGGTTTCGAAGTCTCCGGTCCTCCTCAGCCGCAGTTGCAGGTGGGCGGAGGCGGAGCTCCAGGCTCACAAACCACGCCCACTACTGCCGAGCCAGTCACTGTTGCAGTAGAGAAGCAGCCGCAGCCACAACAGCAGGAGAGCATGCCCGAACAACAACAGCAAGCACCGCCCACTTCTGTGCAGGCCCCGCCTCCTTCGGCGCAACCTCCACAGCCTTCTACACAGGCACCGCCCCTTCAACCAAACGTACCCCAACCTGGGCAGCAGCTACAACAGCAACAGCAGCATCAACAGCAAGTACAACATCAGCAGCAGCCAGCCCACAGTGCTCCTCCACAGACTCAATCCGCCCCTGTACCGCAGCAGCCGCCTACCTCAAGTTACCCGCCGCACGCGCAGCCTCCGCCGCCTGTTTATGCGCCATATGGAGCTCCGGGAGGCTATCCACCGGCGCAGTACGCAGGGCAGTATCCGCCACAAAGTCAGGGTTTTGCCCCAATCTCGTTGTATGGTACAAATTGAAGCTAACGGAAAACAAAGCACCATCAATGTGAAAAACTTTTTGAATCTTGAACAAATAAATTTTTGACGCACAATGTACCTGAACCACAAGGGAAATGAGAGAAAACAAGAAAGACTAATTCTTAACAAACTAAAAAAAATGGGAAAGAAAAAAAACTTTAAAAAAAGGAAGAAGAAGAAAAACATGCAAAATAGAAAAAAGAGAGAGAAGTTAGTGAGAAAGAAACAGTGGAGGGTTGAGAGAGAAAGAAACAGTGGAGGGTTGAGAGAGAAAGAAACAGTGGAGGGTTGAGAGCTTCGACCTTCTTTTTTTGTGTCACGTGAAGGAAGACAACCCACTGGTAAGAAATAACAACAAAAGGAAGGGTTGAACGTAACTACCAGGTTGCACATTTTTTTGATTTTCGTTTTTCGGTTTTTTCGACATTTTCCGGAAACAAAAAGTTTTTCGACTTTTTTGAAAAAGAAAGTCAAAAAATCTAAATTTTGAAGAAAAAAATTTGTTTAATCAAATTTTATTTTATCGCTCATGGTTTTTTATTTATAAATTTTCTGTCCCTCAGCTTAGAAAATTCCGCATTATCTCGACTTTAACAGTCATTTCGTCTCCCTTTTTTTCGGACAATATGAAATAGGAAACCAGCTGAGACAGACAATATGAAATAGGAAACCAGCTGAGACAGACAATATGAAATAGGAAACCAGCTGAGGCAGACAATATGAAATAGGAAACCAGCTGAGACAGACAATATGAAATAGGAAACCAGCTGAGACAGACAATATGAAATAGGAAACCAGCTGAGGCAGACAATATGAAATAGGAAACCAGCTGAGGCAGACAATATGAAATAGGAAACCAGCTGAGACAGACAATATGAAATAGGAAACCAGCTGAGACAGACAATATGAAATAGGAAACCAGCTGAGACAGACAATATGAAATAGGAAACCAGCTGAGGCAGACAATATGAAATAGGAAACCAGCTGAGGCAGACAATATGAAATAGGAAACCAGCTGAGACAGACAATATGAAATAGGAAACCAGCTGAGACAGACAATATGAAATAGGAAACCAGCTGAGACAGACAATATGAAATAGGAAACCAGCTGAGGCAGACAATATGAAATAGGAAACCAGCTGAGACAGACAATATGAAATAGGAAACCAGCTGAGACAGACAATATGAAATAGGAAACCAGCTGAGACAGACAATATGAAATAGGAAACCAGCTGAGGCAGACAATATGAAATAGGAAACCAGCTGAGACAGACAATATGAAATAGGAAACCAGCTGAGGCAGACAATATGAAATAGGAAACCAGCTGAGGCAGACAATATGAAATAGGAAACCAGCTGAGACAGACAATATGAAATAGGAAACCAGCTGAGACAGACAATATGAAATAGGAAACCAGCTGAGACAGACAATATGAAATAGGAAACCAGCTGAGGCAGACAATATGAAATAGGAAACCAGCTGAGACAGACAATATGAAATAGGAAACCAGCTGAGACAGACAATATGAAATAGGAAACCAGCTGAGACAGACAATATGAAATAGGAAACCAGCTGAGGCAGACAATATGAAATAGGAAACCAGCTGAGACAGACAATATGAAATAGGAAACCAGCTGAGACAGACAATATGAAATAGGAAACCAGCTGAGGCAGACAATATGAAATAGGAAACCAGCTGAGGCAGACAATATGAAATAGGAAACCAGCTGAGACAGACAATATGAAATAGGAAACCAGCTGAGACAGACAATATGAAATAGGAAACCAGCTGAGACAGACAATATGAAATAGGAAACCAGCTGAGGCAGACAATATGAAATAGGAAACCAGCTGAGACAGACAATATGAAATAGGAAACCAGCTGAGACAGACAATATGAAATAGGAAACCAGCTGAGACAGACAATATGAAATAGGAAACCAGCTGAGGCAGACAATATGAAATAGGAAACCAGCTGAGACAGACAATATGAAATAGGAAACCAGCTGAGACAGACAATATGAAATAGGAAACCAGCTGAGACAGACAATATGAAATAGGAAACCAGCTGAGGCAGACAATATGAAATAGGAAACCAGCTGAGACAGACAATATGAAATAGGAAACCAGCTGAGACAGACAATATGAAATAGGAAACCAGCTGAGGCAGACAATATGAAATAGGAAACCAGCTGAGGCAGACAATATGAAATAGGAAACCAGCTGAGACAGACAATATGAAATAGGAAACCAGCTGAGACAGACAATATGAAATAGGAAACCAGCTGAGACAGACAATATGAAATAGGAAACCAGCTGAGGCAGACAATATGAAATAGGAAACCAGCTGAGACAGACAATATGAAATAGGAAACCAGCTGAGACAGACAATATGAAATAGGAAACCAGCTGAGGCAGACAATATGAAATAGGAAACCAGCTGAGGCAGACAATATGAAATAGGAAACCAGCTGAGACAGACAATATGAAATAGGAAACCAGCTGAGACAGACAATATGAAATAGGAAACCAGCTGAGACAGACAATATGAAATAGGAAACCAGCTGAGACAGACAATATGAAATAGGAAACCAGCTGAGACAGACAATATGAAATAGGAAACCAGCTGAGACAGACAATATGAAATAGGAAACCAGCTGAGACAGACAATATGAAATAGGAAACCAGCTGAGACAGACAATATGAAATAGGAAACCAGCTGAGGCAGACAATATGAAATAGGAAACCAGCTGAGACAGACAATATGAAATAGGAAACCAGCTGAGGCAGACAATATGAAATAGGAAACCAGCTGAGACAGACAATATGAAATAGGAAACCAGCTGAGACAGACAATATGAAATAGGAAACCAGCTGAGACAGACAATATGAAATAGGAAACCAGCTGAGGCAGACAATATGAAATAGGAAACCAGCTGAGACAGACAATATGAAATAGGAAACCAGCTGAGGCAGACAATATGAAATAGGAAACCAGCTGAGGCAGACAATATGAAATAGGAAACCAGCTGAGACAGACAATATGAAATAGGAAACCAGCTGAGACAGACAATATGAAATAGGAAACCAGCTGAGACAGACAATATGAAATAGGAAACCAGCTGAGGCAGACAATATGAAATAGGAAACCAGCTGAGACAGACAATATGAAATAGGAAACCAGCTGAGACAGACAATATGAAATAGGAAACCAGCTGAGACAGACAATATGAAATAGGAAACCAGCTGAGGCAGACAATATGAAATAGGAAACCAGCTGAGACAGACAATATGAAATAGGAAACCAGCTGAGACAGACAATATGAAATAGGAAACCAGCTGAGGCAGACAATATGAAATAGGAAACCAGCTGAGGCAGACAATATGAAATAGGAAACCAGCTGAGACAGACAATATGAAATAGGAAACCAGCTGAGACAGACAATATGAAATAGGAAACCAGCTGAGACAGACAATATGAAATAGGAAACCAGCTGAGGCAGACAATATGAAATAGGAAACCAGCTGAGACAGACAATATGAAATAGGAAACCAGCTGAGACAGACAATATGAAATAGGAAACCAGCTGAGACAGACAATATGAAATAGGAAACCAGCTGAGGCAGACAATATGAAATAGGAAACCAGCTGAGACAGACAATATGAAATAGGAAACCAGCTGAGACAGACAATATGAAATAGGAAACCAGCTGAGACAGACAATATGAAATAGGAAACCAGCTGAGGCAGACAATATGAAATAGGAAACCAGCTGAGACAGACAATATGAAATAGGAAACCAGCTGAGACAGACAATATGAAATAGGAAACCAGCTGAGGCAGACAATATGAAATAGGAAACCAGCTGAGGCAGACAATATGAAATAGGAAACCAGCTGAGACAGACAATATGAAATAGGAAACCAGCTGAGACAGACAATATGAAATAGGAAACCAGCTGAGACAGACAATATGAAATAGGAAACCAGCTGAGGCAGACAATATGAAATAGGAAACCAGCTGAGACAGACAATATGAAATAGGAAACCAGCTGAGACAGACAATATGAAATAGGAAACCAGCTGAGGCAGACAATATGAAATAGGAAACCAGCTGAGGCAGACAATATGAAATAGGAAACCAGCTGAGACAGACAATATGAAATAGGAAACCAGCTGAGACAGACAATATGAAATAGGAAACCAGCTGAGACAGACAATATGAAATAGGAAACCAGCTGAGACAGACAATATGAAATAGGAAACCAGCTGAGACAGACAATATGAAATAGGAAACCAGCTGAGACAGACAATATGAAATAGGAAACCAGCTGAGACAGACAATATGAAATAGGAAACCAGCTGAGACAGACAATATGAAATAGGAAACCAGCTGAGACAGACAATATGAAATAGGAAACCAGCTGAGACAGACAATATGAAATAGGAAACCAGCTGAGACAGACAATATGAAATAGGAAACCAGCTGAGACAGACAATATGAAATAGGAAACCAGCTGAGGCAGACAATATGAAATAGGAAACCAGCTGAGACAGACAATATGAAATAGGAAACCAGCTGAGACAGACAATATGAAATAGGAAACCAGCTGAGGCAGACAATATGAAATAGGAAACCAGCTGAGGCAGACAATATGAAATAGGAAACCAGCTGAGACAGACAATATGAAATAGGAAACCAGCTGAGGCAGACAATATGAAATAGGAAACCAGCTGAGGCAGACAATATGAAATAGGAAACCAGCTGAGACAGACAATATGAAATAGGAAACCAGCTGAGACAGACAATATGAAATAGGAAACCAGCTGAGACAGACAATATGAAATAGGAAACCAGCTGAGGCAGACAATATGAAATAGGAAACCAGCTGAGACAGACAATATGAAATAGGAAACCAGCTGAGACAGACAATATGAAATAGGAAACCAGCTGAGACAGACAATATGAAATAGGAAACCAGCTGAGGCAGACAATATGAAATAGGAAACCAGCTGAGACAGACAATATGAAATAGGAAACCAGCTGAGACAGACAATATGAAATAGGAAACCAGCTGAGACAGACAATATGAAATAGGAAACCAGCTGAGACAGACAATATGAAATAGGAAACCAGCTGAGACAGACAATATGAAATAGGAAACCAGCTGAGACAGACAATATGAAATAGGAAACCAGCTGAGACAGACAATATGAAATAGGAAACCAGCTGAGACAGACAATATGAAATAGGAAACCAGCTGAGACAGACAATATGAAATAGGAAACCAGCTGAGACAGACAATATGAAATAGGAAACCAGCTGAGACAGACAATATGAAATAGGAAACCAGCTGAGACAGACAATATGAAATAGGAAACCAGCTGAGGCAGACAATATGAAATAGGAAACCAGCTGAGACAGACAATATGAAATAGGAAACCAGCTGAGACAGACAATATGAAATAGGAAACCAGCTGAGACAGACAATATGAAATAGGAAACCAGCTGAGGCAGACAATATGAAATAGGAAACCAGCTGAGACAGACAATATGAAATAGGAAACCAGCTGAGACAGACAATATGAAATAGGAAACCAGCTGAGACAGACAATATGAAATAGGAAACCAGCTGAGGACAGACAATATGAAATAGGAAACCAGCTGAGACAGACAATATGAAATAGGAAACCAGCTGAGACAGACAATATGAAATAGGAAACCAGCTGAGACAGACAATATGAAATAGGAAACCAGCTGAGACAGACAATATGAAATAGGAAACCAGCTGAGACAGACAATATGAAATAGGAAACCAGCTGAGACAGACAATATGAAATAGGAAACCAGCTGAGACAGACAATATGAAATAGGAAACCAGCTGAGGCAGACAATATGAAATAGGAAACCAGCTGAGACAGACAATATGAAATAGGAAACCAGCTGAGACAGACAATATGAAATAGGAAACCAGCTGAGACAGACAATATGAAATAGGAAACCAGCTGAGACAGACAATATGAAATAGGAAACCAGCTGAGACAGACAATATGAAATAGGAAACCAGCTGAGACAGACAATATGAAATAGGAAACCAGCTGAGACAGACAATATGAAATAGGAAACCAGCTGAGACAGACAATATGAAATAGGAAACCAGCTGAGGCAGACAATATGAAATAGGAAACCAGCTGAGACAGACAATATGAAATAGGAAACCAGCTGAGACAGACAATATGAAATAGGAAACCAGCTGAGACAGACAATATGAAATAGGAAACCAGCTGAGACAGACAATATGAAATAGGAAACCAGCTGAGACAGACAATATGAAATAGGAAACCAGCTGAGACAGACAATATGAAATAGGAAACCAGCTGAGACAGACAATATGAAATAGGAAACCAGCTGAGACAGACAATATGAAATAGGAAACCAGCTGAGACAGACAATATGAAATAGGAAACCAGCTGAGACAGACAATATGAAATAGGAAACCAGCTGAGACAGACAATATGAAATAGGAAACCAGCTGAGACAGACAATATGAAATAGGAAACCAGCTGAGGCAGACAATATGAAATAGGAAACCAGCTGAGACAGACAATATGAAATAGGAAACCAGCTGAGACAGACAATATGAAATAGGAAACCAGCTGAGGCAGACAATATGAAATAGGAAACCAGCTGAGGCAGACAATATGAAATAGGAAACCAGCTGAGACAGACAATATGAAATAGGAAACCAGCTGAGACAGACAATATGAAATAGGAAACCAGCTGAGACAGACAATATGAAATAGGAAACCAGCTGAGACAGACAATATGAAATAGGAAACCAGCTGAGGACAGACAATATGAAATAGGAAACCAGCTGAGACAGACAATATGAAATAGGAAACCAGCTGAGACAGACAATATGAAATAGGAAACCAGCTGAGGCAGACAATATGAAATAGG
>OZ057406.1:10249123-10316331 GCA_964056735.1 Allodiplogaster pararmata
AAACCAGCTGAGACAGACAATATGAAATAGGAAACCAGCTGAGACAGACAATATGAAATAGGAAACCAGCTGAGACAGACAATATGAAATAGGAAACCAGCTGAGACAGACAATATGAAATAGGAAACCAGCTGAGACAGACAATATGAAATAGGAAACCAGCTGAGACAGACAATATGAAATAGGAAACCAGCTGAGACAGACAATATGAAATAGGAAACCAGCTGAGACAGACAATATGAAATAGGAAACCAGCTGAGACAGACAATATGAAATAGGAAACCAGCTGAGACAGACAATATGAAATAGGAAACCAGCTGAGACAGACAATATGAAATAGGAAACCAGCTGAGACAGACAATATGAAATAGGAAACCAGCTGAGACAGACAATATGAAATAGGAAACCAGCTGAGACAGACAATATGAAATAGGAAACCAGCTGAGACAGACAATATGAAATAGGAAACCAGCTGAGACAGACAATATGAAATAGGAAACCAGCTGAGACAGACAATATGAAATAGGAAACCAGCTGAGACAGACAATATGAAATAGGAAACCAGCTGAGACAGACAATATGAAATAGGAAACCAGCTGAGACAGACAATATGAAATAGGAAACCAGCTGAGACAGACAATATGAAATAGGAAACCAGCTGAGACAGACAATATGAAATAGGAAACCAGCTGAGACAGACAATATGAAATAGGAAACCAGCTGAGACAGACAATATGAAATAGGAAACCAGCTGAGACAGACAATATGAAATAGGAAACCAGCTGAGACAGACAATATGAAATAGGAAACCAGCTGAGACAGACAATATGAAATAGGAAACCAGCTGAGACAGACAATATGAAATAGGAAACCAGCTGAGACAGACAATATGAAATAGGAAACCAGCTGAGACAGACAATATGAAATAGGAAACCAGCTGAGACAGACAATATGAAATAGGAAACCAGCTGAGACAGACAATATGAAATAGGAAACCAGCTGAGACAGACAATATGAAATAGGAAACCAGCTGAGACAGACAATATGAAATAGGAAACCAGCTGAGACAGACAATATGAAATAGGAAACCAGCTGAGACAGACAATATGAAATAGGAAACCAGCTGAGACAGACAATATGAAATAGGAAACCAGCTGAGACAGACAATCAATATGAAATAGGAAACCAGCTGAGACAGACAATATGAAATAGGAAACCAGCTGAGACAGACAATATGAAATAGGAAACCAGCTGAGACAGACAATATGAAATAGGAAACCAGCTGAGACCAGACAATATGAAATAGGAACCAGCTGAGACAGACAATATGAAATAGGAAACCAGCTGAGACAGACAATATGAAATAGGAAACCAGCTGAGACAGACAATATGAAATAGGAAACCAGCTGAGACAGACAATATGAAATAGGAAACCAGCTGAGACAGACAATATGAAATAGGAAACCAGCTGAGACAGACAATATGAAATAGGAAACCAGCTGAGACAGACAATATGAAATAGGAAACCAGCTGAGACAGACAATATGAAATAGGAAACCAGCTGAGACAGACAATATGAAATAGGAAACCAGCTGAGACAGACAATATGAAATAGGAAACCAGCTGAGACAGACAATATGAAATAGGAAACCAGCTGAGACAGACAATATGAAATAGGAAACCAGCTGAGACAGACAATATGAAATAGGAAACCAGCTGAGACAGACAATATGAAATAGGAAACCAGCTGAGACAGACAATATGAAATAGGAAACCAGCTGAGACAGACAATATGAAATAGGAAACCAGCTGAGACAGACAATATGAAATAGGAAACCAGCTGAGACAGACAATATGAAATAGGAAACCAGCTGAGACAGACAATATGAAATAGGAAACCAGCTGAGACAGACAATATGAAATAGGAAACCAGCTGAGACAGACAATATGAAATAGGAAACCAGCTGAGACAGACAATATGAAATAGGAAACCAGCTGAGACAGACAATATGAAATAGGAAACCAGCTGAGACAGACAATATGAAATAGGAAACCAGCTGAGACAGACAATATGAAATAGGAAACCAGCTGAGACAGACAATATGAAATAGGAAACCAGCTGAGACAGACAATATGAAATAGGAAACCAGCTGAGACAGACAATATGAAATAGGAAACCAGCTGAGACAGACAATATGAAATAGGAAACCAGCTGAGACAGACAATATGAAATAGGAAACCAGCTGAGACAGACAATATGAAATAGGAAACCAGCTGAGACAGACAATATGAAATAGGAAACCAGCTGAGACAGACAATATGAAATAGGAAACCAGCTGAGACAGACAATATGAAATAGGAAACCAGCTGAGACAGACAATATGAAATAGGAAACCAGCTGAGACAGACAATATGAAATAGGAAACCAGCTGAGACAGACAATATGAAATAGGAAACCAGCTGAGACAGACAATATGAAATAGGAAACCAGCTGAGACAGACAATATGAAATAGGAAACCAGCTGAGACAGACAATATGAAATAGGAAACCAGCTGAGACAGACAATATGAAATAGGAAACCAGCTGAGACAGACAATATGAAATAGGAAACCAGCTGAGACAGACAATATGAAATAGGAAACCAGCTGAGACAGACAATATGAAATAGGAAACCAGCTGAGACAGACAATATGAAATAGGAAACCAGCTGAGACAGACAATATGAAATAGGAAACCAGCTGAGACAGACAATATGAAATAGGAAACCAGCTGAGACAGACAATATGAAATAGGAAACCAGCTGAGACAGACAATATGAAATAGGAAACCAGCTGAGACAGACAATATGAAATAGGAAACCAGCTGAGACAGACAATATGAAATAGGAAACCAGCTGAGACAGACAATATGAAATAGGAAACCAGCTGAGACAGACAATATGAAATAGGAAACCAGCTGAGACAGACAATATGAAATAGGAAACCAGCTGAGACAGACAATATGAAATAGGAAACCAGCTGAGACAGACAATATGAAATAGGAAACCAGCTGAGACAGACAATATGAAATAGGAAACCAGCTGAGACAGACAATATGAAATAGGAAACCAGCTGAGACAGACAATATGAAATAGGAAACCAGCTGAGACAGACAATATGAAATAGGAAACCAGCTGAGACAGACAATATGAAATAGGAAACCAGCTGAGACAGACAATATGAAATAGGAAACCAGCTGAGACAGACAATATGAAATAGGAAACCAGCTGAGACAGACAATATGAAATAGGAAACCAGCTGAGACAGACAATATGAAATAGGAAACCAGCTGAGACAGACAATATGAAATAGGAAACCAGCTGAGACAGACAATATGAAATAGGAAACCAGCTGAGACAGACAATATGAAATAGGAAACCAGCTGAGACAGACAATATGAAATAGGAAACCAGCTGAGACAGACAATATGAAATAGGAAACCAGCTGAGACAGACAATATGAAATAGGAAACCAGCTGAGACAGACAATATGAAATAGGAAACCAGCTGAGACAGACAATATGAAATAGGAAACCAGCTGAGACAGACAATATGAAATAGGAAACCAGCTGAGACAGACAATATGAAATAGGAAACCAGCTGAGACAGACAATATGAAATAGGAAACCAGCTGAGACAGACAATATGAAATAGGAAACCAGCTGAGACAGACAATATGAAATAGGAAACCAGCTGAGACAGACAATATGAAATAGGAAACCAGCTGAGACAGACAATATGAAATAGGAAACCAGCTGAGACAGACAATATGAAATAGGAAACCAGCTGAGACAGACAATATGAAATAGGAAACCAGCTGAGACAGACAATATGAAATAGGAAACCAGCTGAGACAGACAATATGAAATAGGAAACCAGCTGAGACAGACAATATGAAATAGGAAACCAGCTGAGACAGACAATATGAAATAGGAAACCAGCTGAGACAGACAATATGAAATAGGAAACCAGCTGAGACAGACAATATGAAATAGGAAACCAGCTGAGACAGACAATATGAAATAGGAAACCAGCTGAGACAGACAATATGAAATAGGAAACCAGCTGAGACAGACAATATGAAATAGGAAACCAGCTGAGACAGACAATATGAAATAGGAAACCAGCTGAGACAGACAATATGAAATAGGAAACCAGCTGAGACAGACAATATGAAATAGGAAACCAGCTGAGACAGACAATATGAAATAGGAAACCAGCTGAGACAGACAATATGAAATAGGAAACCAGCTGAGACAGACAATATGAAATAGGAAACCAGCTGAGACAGACAATATGAAATAGGAAACCAGCTGAGACAGACAATATGAAATAGGAAACCAGCTGAGACAGACAATATGAAATAGGAAACCAGCTGAGACAGACAATATGAAATAGGAAACCAGCTGAGACAGACAATATGAAATAGGAAACCAGCTGAGACAGACAATATGAAATAGGAAACCAGCTGAGACAGACAATATGAAATAGGAAACCAGCTGAGACAGACAATATGAAATAGGAAACCAGCTGAGACAGACAATATGAAATAGGAAACCAGCTGAGACAGACAATATGAAATAGGAAACCAGCTGAGACAGACAATATGAAATAGGAAACCAGCTGAGACAGACAATATGAAATAGGAAACCAGCTGAGACAGACAATATGAAATAGGAAACCAGCTGAGACAGACAATATGAAATAGGAAACCAGCTGAGACAGACAATATGAAATAGGAAACCAGCTGAGACAGACAATATGAAATAGGAAACCAGCTGAGACAGACAATATGAAATAGGAAACCAGCTGAGACAGACAATATGAAATAGGAAACCAGCTGAGACAGACAATATGAAATAGGAAACCAGCTGAGACAGACAATATGAAATAGGAAACCAGCTGAGACAGACAATATGAAATAGGAAACCAGCTGAGACAGACAATATGAAATAGGAAACCAGCTGAGACAGACAATATGAAATAGGAAACCAGCTGAGACAGACAATATGAAATAGGAAACCAGCTGAGACAGACAATATGAAATAGGAAACCAGCTGAGACAGACAATATGAAATAGGAAACCAGCTGAGACAGACAATATGAAATAGGAAACCAGCTGAGACAGACAATATGAAATAGGAAACCAGCTGAGACAGACAATATGAAATAGGAAACCAGCTGAGACAGACAATATGAAATAGGAAACCAGCTGAGACAGACAATATGAAATAGGAAACCAGCTGAGACAGACAATATGAAATAGGAAACCAGCTGAGACAGACAATATGAAATAGGAAACCAGCTGAGACAGACAATATGAAATAGGAAACCAGCTGAGACAGACAATATGAAATAGGAAACCAGCTGAGACAGACAATATGAAATAGGAAACCAGCTGAGACAGACAATATGAAATAGGAAACCAGCTGAGACAGACAATATGAAATAGGAAACCAGCTGAGACAGACAATATGAAATAGGAAACCAGCTGAGACAGACAATATGAAATAGGAAACCAGCTGAGACAGACAATATGAAATAGGAAACCAGCTGAGACAGACAATATGAAATAGGAAACCAGCTGAGACAGACAATATGAAATAGGAAACCAGCTGAGACAGACAATATGAAATAGGAAACCAGCTGAGACAGACAATATGAAATAGGAAACCAGCTGAGACAGACAATATGAAATAGGAAACCAGCTGAGACAGACAATATGAAATAGGAAACCAGCTGAGACAGACAATATGAAATAGGAAACCAGCTGAGACAGACAATATGAAATAGGAAACCAGCTGAGACAGACAATATGAAATAGGAAACCAGCTGAGACAGACAATATGAAATAGGAAACCAGCTGAGACAGACAATATGAAATAGGAAACCAGCTGAGACAGACAATATGAAATAGGAAACCAGCTGAGACAGACAATATGAAATAGGAAACCAGCTGAGACAGACAATATGAAATAGGAAACCAGCTGAGACAGACAATATGAAATAGGAAACCAGCTGAGACAGACAATATGAAATAGGAAACCAGCTGAGACAGACAATATGAAATAGGAAACCAGCTGAGACAGACAATATGAAATAGGAAACCAGCTGAGACAGACAATATGAAATAGGAAACCAGCTGAGACAGACAATATGAAATAGGAAACCAGCTGAGACAGACAATATGAAATAGGAAACCAGCTGAGACAGACAATATGAAATAGGAAACCAGCTGAGACAGACAATATGAAATAGGAAACCAGCTGAGACAGACAATATGAAATAGGAAACCAGCTGAGACAGACAATATGAAATAGGAAACCAGCTGAGACAGACAATATGAAATAGGAAACCAGCTGAGACAGACAATATGAAATAGGAAACCAGCTGAGACAGACAATATGAAATAGGAAACCAGCTGAGACAGACAATATGAAATAGGAAACCAGCTGAGACAGACAATATGAAATAGGAAACCAGCTGAGACAGACAATATGAAATAGGAAACCAGCTGAGACAGACAATATGAAATAGGAAACCAGCTGAGACAGACAATATGAAATAGGAAACCAGCTGAGACAGACAATATGAAATAGGAAACCAGCTGAGACAGACAATATGAAATAGGAAACCAGCTGAGACAGACAATATGAAATAGGAAACCAGCTGAGACAGACAATATGAAATAGGAAACCAGCTGAGACAGACAATATGAAATAGGAAACCAGCTGAGACAGACAATATGAAATAGGAAACCAGCTGAGACAGACAATATGAAATAGGAAACCAGCTGAGACAGACAATATGAAATAGGAAACCAGCTGAGACAGACAATATGAAATAGGAAACCAGCTGAGACAGACAATATGAAATAGGAAACCAGCTGAGACAGACAATATGAAATAGGAAACCAGCTGAGACAGACAATATGAAATAGGAAACCAGCTGAGACAGACAATATGAAATAGGAAACCAGCTGAGACAGACAATATGAAATAGGAAACCAGCTGAGACAGACAATATGAAATAGGAAACCAGCTGAGACAGACAATATGAAATAGGAAACCAGCTGAGACAGACAATATGAAATAGGAAACCAGCTGAGACAGACAATATGAAATAGGAAACCAGCTGAGACAGACAATATGAAATAGGAAACCAGCTGAGACAGACAATATGAAATAGGAAACCAGCTGAGACAGACAATATGAAATAGGAAACCAGCTGAGACAGACAATATGAAATAGGAAACCAGCTGAGACAGACAATATGAAATAGGAAACCAGCTGAGACAGACAATATGAAATAGGAAACCAGCTGAGACAGACAATATGAAATAGGAAACCAGCTGAGACAGACAATATGAAATAGGAAACCAGCTGAGACAGACAATATGAAATAGGAAACCAGCTGAGACAGACAATATGAAATAGGAAACCAGCTGAGACAGACAATATGAAATAGGAAACCAGCTGAGACAGACAATATGAAATAGGAAACCAGCTGAGACAGACAATATGAAATAGGAAACCAGCTGAGACAGACAATATGAAATAGGAAACCAGCTGAGACAGACAATATGAAATAGGAAACCAGCTGAGACAGACAATATGAAATAGGAAACCAGCTGAGACAGACAATATGAAATAGGAAACCAGCTGAGACAGACAATATGAAATAGGAAACCAGCTGAGACAGACAATATGAAATAGGAAACCAGCTGAGACAGACAATATGAAATAGGAAACCAGCTGAGACAGACAATATGAAATAGGAAACCAGCTGAGACAGACAATATGAAATAGGAAACCAGCTGAGACAGACAATATGAAATAGGAAACCAGCTGAGACAGACAATATGAAATAGGAAACCAGCTGAGACAGACAATATGAAATAGGAAACCAGCTGAGACAGACAATATGAAATAGGAAACCAGCTGAGACAGACAATATGAAATAGGAAACCAGCTGAGACAGACAATATGAAATAGGAAACCAGCTGAGACAGACAATATGAAATAGGAAACCAGCTGAGACAGACAATATGAAATAGGAAACCAGCTGAGACAGACAATATGAAATAGGAAACCAGCTGAGACAGACAATATGAAATAGGAAACCAGCTGAGACAGACAATATGAAATAGGAAACCAGCTGAGACAGACAATATGAAATAGGAAACCAGCTGAGACAGACAATATGAAATAGGAAACCAGCTGAGACAGACAATATGAAATAGGAAACCAGCTGAGACAGACAATATGAAATAGGAAACCAGCTGAGACAGACAATATGAAATAGGAAACCAGCTGAGACAGACAATATGAAATAGGAAACCAGCTGAGACAGACAATATGAAATAGGAAACCAGCTGAGACAGACAATATGAAATAGGAAACCAGCTGAGACAGACAATATGAAATAGGAAACCAGCTGAGACAGACAATATGAAATAGGAAACCAGCTGAGACAGACAATATGAAATAGGAAACCAGCTGAGACAGTTTTTTATATCAAAAATCAAAAAGGTTCATGTATGTCCGTTCATCTTCATATTTCCAAAAACATCATGAAACGATTCTGAAATGATGGCTGAAAAGTTTCAGCCACAAAAAAATTCATTTTTTTCGAGCAAGCCTGGTTGCGACATAGCTGTGAGAGATTTTAGTCGGAGTTGTTAATTGAATTTTTTTGGATTTAATGTTGAAAAACTAAATTTAAAATTTAATTTGGATTCATTTCTGTTGCAGGAAGATCGAATATATATATACATATTTAAATATATTATACATATAATATATATATATATATATACAGTACCGCCCAAAATGTTATAATATATAGGGTTATTGAAAATAACTTTTTTCAAAGATAAAATTCAAAGCTCAAATTTTCACAGAAGTTTTTTTGGGTGTCTGTACCGTACCGGACGTCGTTTTGAGTGATTTATTATTTATCTCCAGGAAATACACCGAAATTGGTATATCTTCCATTTTTCAGTTTTTCTCCATGATTTTTTTAGTTGATTTTTTTTTGTTTACCGAACTTCATTCATAAAAATTTTGTTTCAAGTCATGGTTCGAACTGTTGGACATCGAAATACAAGTAAAAGAATGCAAGAAGCTGTTGTTGCTAGAGCGAAACAGGGCCGGTCACAGAGCGAGCTCGCTCAGCAGTTCGGGGTAACTCAGAGCGCTATCTCCCGTATCCTCCGGCGTTTTCGAACCCAGGTAAACGAATTTTCTACAACTGAATAACTTTGGAACACAAAAAAATTTCAGGGACGAGTCATCGTGAAGACAAGTTCGGGGAGACCCCGCGTAACTTCGAGGTACATGGACCGAAGCATCCTGCGCGCATCTCGCGAAGACCCGAAACGCACTGCTACAGACATTCAAGCTGTCATATCAACGCCCGCGACTTCTGCTCCTTCAATAACTACCATCAAACGCCGTTTGCAAGCCGCTGGACTGAATGGAAGGCGGCCTGCAAAGAAGCCTTTCATCAGCGAAAAAATCGTAAAGTTCGAGTTCAGTGGGCTAAGGATCACTTCAGTTGGACACGCCGTGAGTGGTTTCAGATTGTTTGGAGCGATGAATCCAAGTTTAATATGTTCTGCAGTGACGGTTTGAGGTGGGTAAGACGTCCAGCGGGCAAGCGTTTCCTGCCGCAATACCAGTCGCTTACAGTCAAACATGGCGGTGGTTCTGTGATGGTCTGGGGCTGTTTTTCCGCCAGCGGCATGGGTCCAATTAGACGTATTGTCGGAAATCTCGACCGTTACGGCTATGAGAACATAATGGAAAGCACTATGCGCCCTTGGGCCCTCTCCAAATTCGGCCGTGGGTTCACCTTTCAACAAGATAACGACCCGAAACATCGATCTCAGCACGTTCAGAACTGGTTTCGCCGTTGGCATGTGGATGTTTTGGACTGGCCGAGCCAGTCTCCCGATTTGAACATCATCGAAAATTTATAGGAACATTTGCAACGAAAATTGACGGGAAGAACATGCAGAAATGCTGATGAAAAGTTTAAGCAGCTAGAGGAGGAATGGAAGGCGATTTCGCAGGCAACCATTGACTCTTTGATTGATTCTATGCCTCGGAGATGTCAGGCAGTCATTGACTCGAAAGGATATGCCACCAAATACTAGAATATTTGTTTTATTACTTCGAAAAAACTGAACATCTCTATAAGCACTTTTTACTATTTCCTTTTTTTTTTACGAATAAACCTAATAAAGCATTTTCCAAACTTGTTCTATTACTCGAAACATGTGAATTTGGCTTGTAAAAAATATCTGAAAATTTGATCTTCATTAGTTTTTTTTGAAAAAAGTTATGTTCAATAATTCAATATATTATAACATTTTGGGCGGTACTGTATATTATACATAATATATAATATACATAATATATTATACGAATATACATATTAAATATACATATAGGCGTATTTAAATACAATAAGTTAAGTAGCAGAACATAGTATCTTGAGTGATGAAAGTACCCAGTGAAAAGGTAAAAGACTTTATCTCGGTAAATAAGGAAGAAATTCTCTGAAGACGCCTTATTTTCTATTGCCTTTTCTCGACTAATAATGGGCTTCGATGTTTAGGCCATGCAGTATACCCACCCCAACCACCACAAGGAGGAGGCCCCGCGCCAGGAGGACCACAAGCAGGCCCGCCTCCTGGCTCCTACTATCCGCAGCAGAGATACGCTGGTGCTCCGCCTCCGGGCGCTTATCCACCAACAGCAGGCAGTCGCCCTTCCTACATCCCGCCATCAGGCGCTCCTGGTAGCTCGGCGCCTCCATATGGCTCGAGAATGCCACCGCCACACGCCTATCAGGTAACGAAAGTTGGTAGAAAGTTATATAACGTGTTTGAAGTCTTACAGAATCCAGAAACATTTCTACTGATTCTGATACTCTATTCTATGAAACTAATATGCAAATAAATCGGGTTATCCAGATAAGAAGGTTTCGAACACAGGATCAATGTTGTTGTTGTTGTCTTGCCCATAGGTCCTGTCGAGGGGAGTCCTTTCGGGATAGGTTGGTGGTGAGGATCCTTTTGAGTCCGGAGAGATTTTCTCCGTCTACACTCGCACCGCAGTCGGCGATCCTCTTGGCGAGACCCATTCGTTAACCGGAGAAGGGCAAGAGGTTATTTTACTGGCGCCTCGACTCGCCATTGAAAAGTATAGCGGAGTATCGGTTGATGTTTTGTCCGGTGGCATGCCCAGGCCGGTCCGGCATCGCCCTCCTTTGACGAGCTATACTCCCAGTTTTGGTCCGCGGCGGGATTTCTCCCGCTACCTCCCAGCACGAATTCTTCGTGGGGAGGCGTCCCTCTATCCGCCACCTGAGGTCGCGCTCGATTCTGGACTGGATAATCCGGCTCCATCCGTGACAGGCTCTTAAGGCTGTAGAGTCACGAATGGCCACTGTTGCCAGTGTGTTTCGAGTACACAGGATCAATAGCACTAATGAAGAATGAGCAACACTCAATCCATTCCAGGGTTACCCAGGCTACCCTGGCTATGGCCCGCCAGCTCCGGGAGCGTACGGGCAGCAGCCACAGCAAGCGGCTCCTCCAGCATCAGGGCCGATGCCCCCACCCTCATCGGGCGCTCCACCCAACCCCGCGCAGAGCTTGCCAGCTTCTGGAGGAGTACCACCGGCGGCGGGCGAATCAGCTGATGCAGTCACACCGCCTATGCATCAAGGTGCGGAGACTTTATCTAAGGCTCTTCAAAGAAAAATTTTTTAGGGATATGCTAGTCATCAAGAAACAGCATGACTCCGGAAGCCAAAAACT
This sequence comes from Allodiplogaster pararmata, assembly GCA_964056735.1. Taxonomy (NCBI): domain Eukaryota; kingdom Metazoa; phylum Nematoda; class Chromadorea; order Rhabditida; family Diplogasteridae; genus Allodiplogaster; species Allodiplogaster pararmata. The sequence goes on from OZ057406.1 coordinate 10,260,992, forward strand.
CGATTTAGAGTCTTGCCTCAGCACTTTTTTCGACATATTCGTGTGAAAATGGTCCGTTCTTCTGTTTTCAATTGTATTCTTTATTGGCTTCTTGAGTCAGAGCACGCGCTTCCGTGAGTTCAAGTTTGTGGAAGGAGTGAATGCTACCTTGGTCTCCCTAGTTTTGTGGACGAGAAGAGAAAGGGCTCTGAGAGTTCGAATCACAAACTGCATCAAATGACAAAAAGTATTTTTGAAGCGCTCCTACATTAAAGATTTCCATTATAGCAGGAGCGATCGCAGCGGAAAAGGAGAATAGTTTCGGGTGAAAGATGTATTATATTATTGCCGTATCGTGGTGAGTTGATACCGAAACTTCTGATTGGGAAGTCAACAAATGTGGTGATTTTGAGGAGTAAGCAGTGAAGGGCCGAAGGAATGAGCCAAGAGAATCTGATTGAAGGACGGACGGAGCCTTCACCAATTATTTATTTGTTTACTCTATCACAGATAAAAATTACTTTTAGAAATTTTCAAATATTGTACTGATAAAAATAACAGTTCTTGATAGATTTTCCTCGAAATCAGTTTTCAAAAAATTTCAATGTTTAAAAATACCGATCTCGCCTTGACATTTTTCAATCCAACTGTTTATTGTCCATTCAGTGAAGATAACGAAATCTTTGTTTTAAATACAAAGTTTTATTCTTCATTAAGAAGCAATCAGCTTCTTAATTTTTTAAAACTCTCAAACCGTTTGGAATTGAATGAGAAAGAACATTGATTTTCAAAGCGTGAGTTACTAAATCACCAGTTTAATTGGCAATTTTATCGATCTTAAATTTCCTATTTCGGTATTCTTCAAAACTTTATTTGGTTTGAGAAAAGTTGCTAATAATTTGTGTCCTTCCAACTGAAACTGTCATCTGGATCGATCACCTGCAGATCCCAAAAAATAACTACTTTTTCGACAGGAGTTTATAATGTTACAAAGTGAACAAGTTTTCACAGTCTCAACCTCTTATATTGTTCAATCTCTTCCAATCTGACTCGCTTCTCCTCATCTTAAGTCCCCTTGGCGAAAGAAGTTTTCCTTTTTTTGCAAGTGCAGGTGATTTGAGAGTAGAGTGAGTAACTATCCGAGAAATTCATACTCCGTTCAATATCATAACTGTGTAAGTGCTGTGTTCAGTTCTTTTGTGTCACAGATAAACACCATGCTCGTTTTATTAGAATTTACAGAATCAGTTTATGTGTTAAAGGCGTAATTATTAGATAAATTCTTATATACCAATTTATAACTTTGTAATGTTTTTCTTCTGGAAACTAAATAAAACTATTCAAAAGAATTCCGAAGAATGACCGAGCTCATAGATTGACATTGAAGTTAGGTACCATTCCAACTCTACTCTGCTTTCTGAAATGAAAAGCATTTACAATAGATTGTAAATTGCTGGCAGAAGATATAGATTCTAGAACGATAATCTTCTCAGAACTTACAGGTTTTCTGGGCCTTACACAAGTACCTTTCAAGATATCGATGAGACTGCAGAAAATTGACAATTTCCCTTCTACAATCTTGATAAAACGCAATAAGGCACATGATCAGGGGTTAAATGGAGCCGCCCAATTTGGGTTTACATGTACCAGCCGCTCAAAGTTAGAAGAAAAAAAGAAGAGGGATGAAGGAAAAGGGGAAGAAAAGAGGGAGTTTTTTGTCAATAGTGTGTGGGACCGATCCGGTCACTATTTAACCTCTGCACATGATTATTGTACTTATGAGTAGCACTTTAGATCCTGATAGGACTGAGACCTGTTTTCAACAGGGTAGGACCTCATCAGGCAGCAGAAGATGACGGACCATGAGGTTACTATACTCAGGGTTTCCGCTTGCTTTGCGTGTCGTTACATTCAGGCTCACGGATAGTAGAAACCCCAAGAAAACGATTTGGGACACTGAAGAGGAATACGTATTAAGATGACTGATAGTCGTCTTGAAACTCATTCTTCACTGTCTCGCTATCCTCATCTCAATCTCTCGCTGCTATGTCCTTCATGTTATCGCTTTCCTCATTTTTTCAGGCAAACCCCAAAATGACGGATTCTTTCTTCCTTTTTTTTCCTTGACAAATCAACGTAACTGTTGAAAATCCTTCATTCCAGCAGCTGTCGAGTTCGCTTCCTTTGGAAGAGCTAGAAGATGACCACGAGCTTGTGACCCCCGCTCAAGTTGGTGCATGAGTTATACATGTATTGAACGAACTATTCATTGTTTGGTACAATTGTTCCCACCAGAAGTCTAGGAAGGTCCCGACTGAAATTGGAGAAGGGCACTTTTTAGAGTCTCCTGCCCTGAATTGAAGCATTCTCCAACTTTTCCACTCGCAAGCTTTCTGTCATTTCTCTTATTGTTTCTATCTTTACTTAAAAACTTGCCTAGTCTTTCTATATCTCTCTTTTTTTCTCTCTTTTTCTCTCTCTCCGTCTCAACTCTCTCACTCTCAACTCTTTCTCTCTCTCTCACTCTCAACTCTTTCTCTCACTCTCTCTCTCTCTCTCTCTCTCTCTCTCTCTGAGGTTCCTCTCTCTTCCATTCTTTCTTACTCCTTTTCATTTCTTTTTTTCATAATCTCTCTGTTTTCCGCCCTTCATGCTCTCTTATTCTCTCTCTTTCTCTCTCTCTCTCTTTCTCTCTCTCTCTGTCTCTGTCTCTCTCTCTCTCTCTCTCTCTCTCTCTCTCTCTCTCTCTCTCTCTCTCTCTCTCTCTCTCTGATCCTCTCCTTACTATTCCAGGTGCTGAGTGAAATGAGTCGTGCGTGGGAGAATGAGTGCGCTTCCCCCTGTCTTCTTTCGCATCATTTCGAGCTAGTTGCATGCCTGCAAGAGCAAGTCGATGAACTGGATTCCATGACTTGTGAGCAGAGAAACCGGGTCAGTTTCCCTCTTTCTCTCTCCTCATGAGGCAGCTAGTCAACCGGGTCAGCTTCCCGCTTTCTCTCTCCTCATGAGGCAGCTAGTCAATCGGGTCAGCTTCCCTCTTTCTCTCTCCTCATGAGGCAGCTAGTCAACCGGGTCAGCTTCCCTCTTTCTCTCTCCTCATGAGGCAGCTAGTCAACCGGGTCAGCTTCCCTCTTTCTCTCTCCTCATGAGGCAGCTAGTCAACCGGGTCAGCTTCCCTCTTTCTCTCTCCTCATGAGGCAGCTAGTCAACCGGGTCAGCTTCCCTCTTTCTCTCTCCTCATGAGGCAGCTAGTCACGGATGTTCACCTCTGGCATGTTCACCTCTGCAAATAACTTTCTCAGTAATCCTAGTCTTTTTTCTTCACTTTCTCACATTTATTATGGAGAAAATTTAATCACTCTATGTGTTTACGCCAATTGTGCGGGCAACCGAAAAAAATTCAAAAACATTACAGGGTGGGCATGTATTCTGCAACCAATCGTTCGGTGTTTATAAATCACTTCATAGTGACACTGAACTTCAATTTCACTGATATTTTTCTTTCATGGGTTTTCATCACGTCCTTAGAATTTCATTTCAAAAAAGAATGGTGACCGCTTAAAGAGCACGCTCTATCATTGTTTACTTGCACAAACTTGGTCGTTCAAATACGCGCATCGCTAAGGATCTCAACGTCTCTCGCTGTCTTGTCTGGAAAACAATCAAACGGTTTGAAGAGGTCGATACGCTTGCTGACTTGCCTCGAAGAGGTGGACATCGATTAAGGCGCAGCCCTAATAAGATTGAGGCCGTGAGGAAGCGAGTCGGTCGGAATGCTAGGCGTAGCATGAACAACATGGCCTCCGATATGAACTTTTCACGCACGACTCTTCAAAGAATTGTTGAAGAGGATTTGAGGCTCACCCCATATCTTACCAAAGGGCTGCCATCCTTACTCCGAAGAACAATAAAGAAATACTCGAATAAAACCTCGCTCTAAAATCGTTCATAGAACTTTCCATCCTGTACAAGTTATGGTTTCGGCCGTAGTGTTTGCCACAGGCAAAACACGTCTCGTTTTTTTTTGAGCCAGACGTCAAAATCGACCAGGAATACTACCGCCAGCATATAATTCAGAAGGTATTGTTTCCTTGGTCTGCTTCTCATTACCGTGACACACCTTGAGTCTACCAGCAAGATTCTGCTCCTGCTCACAAGGCTACGGGAACATCCTCTTCGCCCGATCTCAATCCGCTCGACTATTCCGTGTGGCCCTACCTTGATAGCAAATTCAATGTAATTCTCACTCGAATCTCGAATTTAAAAAAAAAACATGCAGAAAAAATGGTGGAGGATCGACGAAAAGTACCTTAGTTAGTCCAGTGATCGAAGCGTTCCCACAGCGACTCCGGGATGTCGTTCCTGCAAAACGAGACTGAATCGGATGAAATTTTGAATGATGTTTTTGAGATAATAAATTTTGAATTTCGAACACGTTTGCTGAACTATTCACTGAGATATACGTTTGCAAACGCGTTCCAGAATACATGGGCTACCCTGTAGTGAAAGTAATTGAAGAAGTGGTAATCAGGTCGAGGCAGTCACGAGTAAATCCTTTGAAAGTGATTTTTCTTGTTATGATAGTTAAAAATTACAATACTATTAGAAATGGGAGGGGTTAATTCATCCAAGCCCGATTCAAACTTTTACAGTTGACTTTGATTGGAATGTATAATTACGGCTTTTGAAAATTCGGTTACCAAAGTCTATATACGAGAAAAATTGAAGGGAAAAATGTCGACATGTATGCACAAAATGGAGCAACTGCGAGTCTCGTACATCCTGGCTGACTACACTCGGCAAAGGCTGCGCAAGATAGAAGAGCGACCCGGGTGGGTGCTGCAGGTAGACTTTATTGATTAATCAATTGCAACCATGGTCACGGTTAATTGCGACTTATACAATGGATGCTTTTAGTGACCTACCAATTATGAAATATATCTTCTAATGCAGTGAAACATAGATTAAAAATAAGAAGCCTTGACTTGTGAACCAACTGAACTCATTTACAGGATCATCGCAACAGAATGGCTTCAGAAAATAATAAACCTCTTCTGAGCGATGAGGAAGTGGTCAGTTCCGAATCTTTTCATTTGGTCTAAAACTTTCAGCTTTTAGGTCTAAAAATATCAAAACGGGACTTTCAGCTGAGGCTTGATGGCGTTTGGAGGAAGTCATCCTAAGTAAGTCTGAATATGACGTGGAAAATTCAATATATCGGAGTAAAGAAAATTTATTTGTTTCAAATTGTCAATATCATTGTTTTATTTGCAGACAAGACTGCTAAAAATAAACGCGTCAGGTGTGGTCTTTGCATGCTTTTTGTTGAGTTCGGTTTGAACGCATCTTCATGGGAGATTTCTCATCACCAACTCAAAGTTTTCACGCAGTGTGCGGATGTGTACTATACTCTACATTTCTACTCATTTAGTTCATTCAAAATTCAAAATTGTTCAATATGTATTCATTCTGATAGTTTAAGTGTGTTCAATTATGAGGAACGTTTATTTGTCTTGAGTGTGCTGTGAATATTAAGCGTTTCGCGATGTCTTTTCTGGCGGCGGAAAGCTCTCTCTTCCGCTCTTCTTTTCTCGGGCAGTTCCCGGCGGCACTCCAAAAGATTCCTCGACCCCTTCAGAATCTTCAGCATGAGAGATGTTTCGTCAAGGTGTAGCCCTCTTTTAGCTTGTTATAGGTCACATAGGCATGTTGAAAAAATAAGGAGGGAACGGTCACTGCCGTCTATTAAAGAGTGTGTCTGGGTTAACGAGAAATGAGTTAGTGGTCAAAGACAAAGAAGGGAAAGAGGCGATGTTTTCAGGCATGTAAATGGTTTGAGCGGTGATTCTTATAACCAGTTTTAAATGGTTGCGGGAGATCAATAAAGTTTCCGCTTGATTTATCAAGTAAACTCACGTGATTTTTCATACTTTGCTTTCTTATCTTTCATACTTTGCTTTCTTATCGGACCCACTGATTCGCCTTCGAAATTTTTAAAAAAGCATTATTTAGTACTCTTATAGCTTTTTTTCATTTTTTTGTTAACAACAAGCCAAAAAAAAGTTTTTTTTGTTGAAAAGTTGTCCAAGTCGTGATGTTTTAGGTGATGGCAGATGATGTTGAGGATGTCACCATCCAAGACCTCACAGATCCGAATCAGGAGGTTACCTTCGTATAATTTCGAATTGAAATTTTTTACGATAGTGCATTTTAAATGATGTTTACAGTTTTTTCTGCAAGAGTTTTAGTATTGAACTGCTTGAATTATCATAACTTGTGTTTACGTTACATTTTAAGAGCGGCATAAACTATGTTTATTGAGCCAAATTGTGAATCAATTGTAACCAAAAATGTTACTGACACTGAATTTGTACATATTATGAAAATTGATTGAAGATTTAAGGGAGAAAGTATTCAAGCACAATCACAATCGATTACCGCGATTACGCTAATTCACAAAATTCTGTTTCGCCCCCGCTCAGACAGACTTCTGTGCTCTCTGGGTGGGGCTCATCAGTGAGTGCCCAGAGAGTACACATACGATAAATTTGAACGATAATTTATCATATGTTAAACAAAGAAACAAACAAATAAAAAATGTATAATGATATAAATAATCTTTCTAGCGCTCGCTTCCGCTTAGCTGCAGTGTACGCGTTCCCTTAAAAAAACACAGAAAAGGTAGAGCCAGTGGTTTCTCTTTTGCGCACTACTAGTTTTTAAAGCTGCAGAGAATGATATTATTGTAGGTCCTACCATCATTCACTAATCCGCTTGCTTTCAGTTTTTCTGTTCCGAGAGAGGTCGAACTTGCGACTCTTTGCTCGATAATCAACCCACACAACTATTATTCGCCAAATCTTTGAAATATTCCTTTGTTTTTCGCAGGTGATCATCAGCTTGGCTAAGGACACCATACATTGTATGCCGTTCGCGCCATTGCAAGAGCATATCGAGAATGAGAAGATTGTTCTTTTATGAAGTTTTTTGGATCATTTTTGACATGGATATTTATATAATATATCAATAAATATTTATGAAATTATCAATATCATAATTTTTTTCATTATCTTGAAACCTTTTTCCTTCTAACGATCTTTTGGTTCCGTTTTTGGTGGCGAGTTCGTATTACTATTGACTTAACTAGTCAAGAAATCATAAAACTTCAATAAGAAAGTTTAAGTTCCAAATTGACGATCTGTTTAAAGAATTTTTCGAGCTGAAAAATTCTAAACTTTTTTTATTTCACGTAATTTTTTTCTTCGAGTCATTCAAGTGTACTCTCTCTATTACTTCATTTAATTATTCATTAAAAGAAAAATGCTATTGTTGCTGATCTTGCTAGCTTGTCATTCGTATCTCATTAATGAAGACATTCTAAGAAAAATGAAATTCAAGAAGAATATACAACTGTTGTGTAATAAACGCCTTTGAGAGGCATGTGTTCAGCGATTTTCGTATTTTTATTCGTCTATTGAGTTATTGCGATTTATTCCGAATGACTATTCGTCTAGTGAGTTATTACGATTTATTCCGAATGACTTTTAAGGGGAGAAAAAAGTTCTGTGATTCATTGTCAATGAACATTCCAATAAATTTGATTTGTTTGACCTTTCTTGAAAGATGAGAACATTTTTGGTTAAAAAACCAAGAAGTTAAATTTATTCGTATTCTTATAGAATTTTTGAAAGGCCTTCAAACCGAAACCTTCAAAAAAAGCTTACAGGGTGCGGTGAAAGTTCATGTGGACAGTATTTTTTCCGATAAAAACTTAACGGATTGAGCAAATCAAACAAAATTTTCATCAAAGTTTTTTTTCAAATAGTTTGGGATATAACTGCGTTTTCAAATTTCGAACAGCCCTCCTTTCTCCTTGACACAGGCGCGGAGTCGCTTGTGCATGGCACCCACCGTGGTGGACAGGTAAGCGACGTCAAGATCATCCCACGCCTTCTGTAGGGCGCGCTTCAAACTTTCCAAATTCTTGTGTGAGGAAGCACAGGACTTGCTCTCAAGGACCGACCACGTAGAGAAGTCCAGAGGATTCAAATCAGGTGAGGACGGAGGCCATTCGGCGGATGTGATCATGGAGGGGAAATTGGTCTTGCACAACTTAAGCCTTGTGGGCGGGCGCAGAGTCCTGCTGGAACGTCCATTTGCGTCCCGCGAAGTGAGCCTGGCTCCAGGAAAGTATTTCCTTTATGAGAATGTCGTTCAGGTAGTTATTGGCATTCATTTTGACTCCCTGCTCGACGAAAACGAGTGGAGTCTTGCCAGTCGCGCAAATCCCGGCCCAGACCATGACAGAAGCGGGATGGCCCTTTCTCTCTCTGTGTGGTCGGTCCTTGTGAGCAAGGCCTGTGCTTCCCCACACAAGAATTTGAAAAGTTTGAAGCGCGCCCTACAGAAGGCGTGGGATGATCTTGACGTCGCTTACCTGTCCACCACGGTGGGTGCCTTCAACAAGCGACTCCGCGCCTGTGTCAAGGAGAAAGGAGGGCTGTTCGAAATTCGTAAACGCAGTTATATCCCCAACTATTTGAATAAACTTTGATGAAAATTTTGTTTGATTTGCTCAATCCGTAAAGTTTTTATCGGAAAGAATACTGTCCACATGAACTTTCACCGCACCCTGTATAAGAAATTTTTTTGTACCTGGCTTAGCCGGCATCCTTTTACTAGCAATCGGCTGTTCCGAATTGTGAGAAGAAAAAACGAATTCAAGAAGAAAAAGGCTTACATTTAGGTTAAGGGATTTTCCTCTAGCTTTCCTGTCTCTTACTCTCGCTAACTTTTGCTCTCTCTCTCTCTCTCTCTCTCTCTCTCTCTCTCTATCTATCTATCTATCTATCTATCTATCTCTCCTCTCCATATTTGCCTATCTTATTAGTCTCTTTCTCTCCCTATTTCTCTATCTTAGTCTCTCTCTCTCTCTCTCTCTCTCTCTCTCTCTCTCTCTATCTATCTATCTATCTATCTCTCCTCCTCTCCATATTTGCCTATCTTATTAGTCTCTCGAAACACACTGGCAACAGTGGCCATTCATGACTCTACAGCCTTAAGAGCCTGTCACGGATGGAGCCGGATTATCCAGTCCAGAATCGAGCGCGACCTCAGGTGGCGGATAGAGGGACGCCTCCCTACGAAGAATTCGTGCTAGGAGGTAGCGGGAGAAATCCCGCCGCGGACCAAAACTGGGTAGTATAGCTCGTCAAAGGAGGGCGATGCCGGACCGGCCTTGGCATGCCACCGGACAAAACATCAGCCGATACTCCGCTATACTTTTCAATGGCGAGTCGAGGCGCCAGTAAAATAACCTCTTGCCCTTCTCCGGTTAACGAATGGGTCTCGCCAAGAGGATCGCCGACTGCGGTGCGAGTGTAGACGGAGAAACTCTCTCCGGACTCAAAAGGATCCTCACCACCAACCTATCCCAAAAGGACTCCCCTCGACAGGACCTATGGGCAAGACAACAACAACAACATCTTATTAGTCTCTTTCTCTCCCTATTTCTCTATCTTAGTCTCTCTCTCTTTCTCTCCCTATTTCTCTATCTTAGTCTCTCTCTCTCTTTCACTCTTCCTAAAATAACTAAAATTGATAGTGGTTCTTTTCATTTCTCTCCGTCTTGCTTTCTCTCTTTCTTTTTAATCTCTCTTCATTTCATAAATCTTTGTACTACTCGCATGTTGCCTAATGGCCGTCTTTTATCTTTGTGAATGTGGAAGCAGTTCCATGCACACAAGAAGGTCCTTTAAGATATATTCCATGAAGCCTCAGAAGTTGCTACTCGTGATCTGCTCTTTCCTCATATCCCGTGCACTTTCATCAAGTGTCTTCTTTGTTGACGAAGATGATCAAACCGTTGCTTTCCCCATTCACAAGTTGGTTTTTTTTCTCTTTTTAGGTTTTCCTGAAAAGTCTTGATCTCAAGAGGAGTTTTTTTTGTTGTTGATGGTTTTGGAAACCTGGCAGCTGCTTTCAACTAGGCCGGACACTTTCGAGAGAGAAATTCTGGATATCCTCGGCCTTGATGATCCGTTGCAACCCATCCGAGAAGAAAACCACAAGAAGAAGACCACGGCAGAGAATTCCGCCACATTGTACATGAGGAAACTGTATTCGAAGTTCGAGGCACAAACAGAAAGGTTTGGCTTCCTTTTTTGATGTTGTTTTTGTGCCTCATTTCATATATCTCGGTAAAAACTATATGAGTTCAAGGATATGACAATGGGGTTCAGCTGAAAACTACATATTTGTATGCTTTATCTATTAACTTTTTGTGTTGCTATTTTTATTTTTCTGAAGATACTGGAATCAATAATCAGAGTGGCGAGATAAACCCTTGTTCAGCAACGAGCATCATAAATCTGTTCCGTTAGACATTCCTGAGGCTGAAGGGGCGGATTCCATCATATCCTATGCTCCAAATGGTCAGTCAGAGTCAACTAAGTCAGATCCGGTAAGTTCGGACTGTTCTGATCTGGAATACAGACACACTACACGCGCGATATTTTGTACCCGACACTTTGTACCCACGACTTTTTGAAATCATATTGGCGAAAAATTCATGTTGTAAAAAAATTTCAAGCGGTCTCGTTTCTAAGCCGTACGGCCTCGTCAGCGTAATCTTCACTCGCCTCCGATGATGCTGCAGCCCAAGAATTCACATTATCGCAAGGGACCGGTTCATCCTCACCGGTATCGAACACGTCCTCAGGTGATGGGTATAGGGATGTCTCTTTGCACAATTATCTAGGAGATAGTGGGCTGCCCGTCGTGGACCGAAATCGGATAGTATCAAAGGAGGGCGAAGCCGGACTGGCCTGGTGCATGCCACCGGATGAAACATCAGCCGATACTCCCCTATATTTTGTGATGGCGAGTCGAGGCGCCAGTGAAATAGCCTCTTCTCCTTCTCCGGTTAACGAATGGGTCTCGCGAAGGATCACCGGCTGCGGTACGAGTTTAGACGGAGAAAATTTCTCCGGTCTCAAAAGGTTCCTCACCAAACTATATTAAGAACCTCGAACCCCTGCTATGGTGATGCAGCCCGCGAATTGACTCCACACCATCGCAAGGGACCGGTTAGCCCTATCCGGTATTGAGCGCGTCCTCAGGTGGCGGATAGAGGAATGCCTCCATGCCCATGAGCATCGGGGAAAGAGACCGGAGAAAGCATCGGAGGTAGCGGACTTGCCCGTCGTGAATCAAAAATGAGTAGTATAGCTCGTTAAAGGAATGGGGATGCCTGATTGACCTGGGTATGCCACAGGATTTGACGTTATCAATACTCCGCTATACTTTCAAACGACAATTCCAGGCCCCAATAAACAAACCTCTTGCCTTTCTTCGGTCGGAAAATTCTAAAGCCCTCGACTCCCAAACAAAACGATGTTAGGCTGGATCGACCACCCATACAAACGCCTATTGCATGAACACGTTGCTCTAACAATGTCCGCCTTCACAAGGTGCAGCTTGACAGTCTCAGGAATGCAAAGGACATCAAAAACCTTCTCCGGAAACATCTTGCTCAGAGTAATTTATCTTCGATGCAAGCTGCATACCGGCAACAACTACAAACTATATTAAATGACTCTTCTCGACAGGACCAATGGACAAGCAACAACACTAAATCTTCAACTGAGCCTAAGCGAGAAACAAATCATGGAAATTACTGAAAGTAACAACATGTCGCGCTACAAATTGTCGCTGGTACAAAGTGTCTTGAAAACGTTCTGATATTTATTCAACTTTGGAAGGAAAAGCGAAGGTTACAGGATTTAAAAAAACACAGGAACCGAGATATGTAGTTATTTTTTTCGAGATTCTCTGGTAGGTTATCCGTTGCGAAATAGTAATGGCTTATTTAACCGCTGGTAGGTTATCCGTTGCGAAATAGTAATGGCTTATTTAAATAGTAATGGCTTATTTAACCGAAATAGTAATGGCTTATTTAAATAGTAATGGCTTATTTAACCGAAATAGTAATGGCTTATTTAACCGCCTCTGACGCTTTTTGTGATATCCAATGAAGAAAATTGAATTGAGAGCAGCTTTGTAGAGATAAAGAGATCGGATGTGATGAAAGGAGCGTGGATGTTGACTTTCTCTGTTGCTGATAGAAAAGAGGAAAGGATACCTCTGATCGGTGCCCATCTCATTGTTCCCCAGCAAGGAATGGAGACGAGAATACATGTCTTCCAGTCAAGGTTCACTTTTTAGGGACGAGAATACATGTCTTCCAGTCAAGGTTCACTTTTTAGGGACGAGAATACATGTCTTCCAGTCAAGGTTCACTTTTTAGGGACGAGAATATATGTCTTCCAGTCAAGGTTCACTTTTTAGGGACGAGAATACATGTCTTCCAGTCAAGGTTCACTTTTTAGGGACGAGAATACATGTCTTCCAGTCAAGGTTCACTTGATAGGGCGTTTTGCATGAAGAACTTGATTGCTTCCTATGGTTTGTGTGTCTGCTTGAATTTCCATCACTTTTGAACTTTTCTCGTTTCGTTTGATTGGAAAGAGTGAGCCGGGTTTTTTGTGGGAATTTGACACATTGAAGCCGCTTGAGCCAAATCAAGTTTTAACGTTTTATAGCAATCACATAGAGGGAAAAACTTTTAAAAAGTTACAGAAATGACAAGTTATTTCGAATCGGTACCTGGAACGCTCTGGAAGGTGCCAATAAAGACGCAGCATTCAATATCACTTCCTTGTTTAATAGCTGGATCAATGAGGAAACCCAGCCAGTGATACTTGTTCAGATGGAAGGAGGTAAGATTGCACAAATGTGTGGTTTATTGCAGAGCGATTGGCATCATGAAAATTTGGTTGAGAGTTCGAGTCCAGAGCAAGGATGAAAATCATCAAATAATGCTGTTGTAATGAGGCTGATTGCGAGTGCTGACAATTTGATGACTGATGCTCTTTTGCAAGTTTTTCCTTTGTATTTAAGCTGTTGAATTCCAAATTGAAAATTATTTTCAACTTTTCGCAATTTAGTGTGATAAATTTTTATTTCGCTTTTTTGGTGATACCTTCATTCAATTTAATTCTCGGAAACAAATGTTCTATTGAAAATAGAAAACAAGGAAAAATTAAATTAGGAATGTAGATTAAAAACTGCATAGATACCCATTTTTACATCTGAAATTGCATGTATGTGGATGAGGGTATCCACCAGATATCTCTAGGCTCGAATATTAGTTCGAGATTCTCCCTTGAAGTTCCTTGTTTCAGGCAAGAACGAGAAAGCCCCGGAGGCTTTCATAATAGCAACACTAGACTCCCCTAGACATAGAAGACCCCTTGCGGGAGCAGAGAGAAGAAAGCGAAGGGCAGTCGATGAGAGACCCCCTCCCTCATTCTCTTCCTCTCCCAGAGTCAACCCATTTAAAGCAAAGCATCGTCAGTGTTTCATCTTTTTCGAATCCGTTCTACAAATAGAGAAAAAACTCTGACGATTTTCAATTCGATTAGCACATGATACTCTTGTTTATCAATTTTTAGAGCCATGGTTCCGTTCATTGTCGGTTGGTGTTTTCATGATAAGTAAGGACATAGTTCGGACTTGTCCTGCTGCAGATTCTTTTGGCGCTCTTTGAGGATTGAAGAGCGGATGCAGACAAAGCTTATCAAAAAGTGACAGATGAGTCGAAATATGCGTTCAAAACTAGGAATACGCGACAATTAAAAGACTAATGCAGTTTTAACTCTCTTGGGAATCGAAATGTTATGTTTGTGTAGACAAAAGCAGTCTTCTTCCACTCAATATGAATTTCTTTTAAAACTTTGGACAATCGAACTAAGGAAGTTGTAATTTTTGAGAATTTTCTTTAAACTTAAGATTTAAAATGCGCGATTCGTTGATATAACTGATTAGTTCATCCTGATTCTACCTACGAACACTTAGATTTTTCTGTGAGAAGGCTCCAAGTTTTATATCGGAGTAAATTTTAAATCTTTTCTTGGGTCTCAACAACAAAGAAAGGCTTTTCAACTGCTATTATTTGTACTCCGGTCTAAAAGCGAATATTTCTCTCAGGCCAACGAGCTTTGTGCAGAAGACACGGTCTCTATGTGGACTTCAATGAAATGGGATGGAAGGTTCTTTTTGAATGCCATATTCTCTATCTCTTATAAAATCGTGGAAGTTCTTTTTGTACTTTCGGCTGGAGATGCGAGTCAATTCCTGAGATCATTTCGCGTCTTAAGTGGAAACAACAGCAGAAAATCTAGAGAATTATTTACATAAAAGTTGTACAGAAACCTGTTTTTGTGTGTTCACATTGCGGAATAATAATCAAAAGTTGTCATTTGTTCATAAATCAATAAAAAAAATTTACAAGAATAGTAATAATAATACTTTATCGCAAGGGTGATTTCGAAAGGGGCAGGTAGGGGATCAAATAGAGGATCATCAGCTAACATGACGACTATATTATCAGTGTGTTTCTCTAACCCGCACTGCGTATGAAATCTAAGCGCAAATATGTGAGATATCAAAAAAGTCTAGTGATACAAACGCTCTGATAGTCTGCATCCTCTCTTAACATCACACGATCTCGCACTCTCTTCTCTCTCGAGTCCTGAAGAAACAGCCAGTATCACAGCCAAGCATGCCCTTCTTTTATCAGAATGTAAACTCAAGAGAAAATGTTCTTCGAGCTATGGTTGAGAATGCCGATCTGTCTGGAACAGTTTTCAAACAATATCTCATTATCGCCGAAAATGTTCCAAACAACAACAAAAAAAAACAACAAATCAAATATTCTCTTTTCCTATTCATGAGTTTGTACTGCTCCGATTTAAGCCAATGGAAGCCATAATTTTTGTGCCACAGCTCATAGGATGTGGTTGAGGAGTGGGTGATCGCGCCGGAAGGCTATCAGGCGCACTTTTGCTCCGGTGCATGTGTCTTTCCGCTGGCGCCAGAGATGAACGCCACCAATCACGCCATCGTGCAGACCCTTGTGCACCTCACGCACCGAAAAAGAGCAGCTCAAGCAAAGTAGCGGAGGCTTTTTGTGATGCTCGACATAATTTCCGTTTTTATGTTCTCTCTCTATCTTTCTCTCTCCCTCCCTCTCTCTCTCTCTCTCTCTCTCTATCTTTCTCTCTCCCTCCCTCTCTCGCTCTCTCTCTCTCTCTCTCTCTCTCTCTCTCTCTCTGTTTCTCTACACTTTTTTGTTCTCGAGTTTTTTTACTCTCTACTGCTTCTTTTCTCTCTCTTTTTAATTCTCCTTTTTTATCTTGGAAATTACTGATTTTAACCTCTTTTTTTCAGATGCGCTCCTCTGCACTTGACGTCGATGAAAATTCTTTTTTTCGACAATCTTCGAAATGTTGTCTTGAAGAATTATAAGGATTTAGTCGTCAAAGATTGCGGATGCCAATGAGAACGCCTTCCCCCACGCCACCCTGTCCCTCAGTTGAGTATTGAGTTGTAACCAAACCAGTCCCATCGCTCATACCGCTTGCAAACCTTATTTCAACATGATGTATGGATAAAAAAGGATAAAAATACAGTTAATCGAAAAGAATATACAGTTAGTCATGAATCCACGACATTTGCTACCAAAAATTTTTTTTGATGTGGTCTCGTTAGCGTAAACTATTACTAAGCCTAAGCGTTTTTAAATCTAAAAATATTTTTTAATGTAAAAATAATTTTCATCGAAACGGAATGCCTGATGCTCAAAATGATCACCTATGAAGAAAATTTTCGAAACCGTAGCGTTTAAGCCAACCAGGCGCTGCCAATTATACTGCAGTAGCGCCTAAATCAGTTAGTGAAAAATTTTCATATATATTTAATAATCAGTAATCAGTAGTTTGAAAAAACCCTTTTTAAGTTTAATTTTGTTTAAAAAATTCCATTGGGAAGCAAATGTCGCGGTAGCAAATGTCGTGATACCGTTATTTATACTACCATCAGATTCAATAAAAGCTCTAAATCATGATATTATATTAGCAATGAACACTGACTACTGACCCTAATGAAAAAATCTCTAAAAATTTTTAGCCTTTTTTCTTTTCTTCAGAATTTATTTTTTTTTTCTTCAGAATTTGTCGTTCCTTGTTTTGAGGAAATATATGTTGTTACAAGTATAATTTTTGTCGAGAAAATTGATTGCTTGTACCACGTATAAGATCTTGCCGCAGAAACGCTTGATAGGCGGCCATTACTAAAGCACGCCTGCACGCTAAATCATTACTAATGCACGCTGTACATGGGGCGGAGTTAAGAATTTTCGAATGGACACAGCGTGCATTAGTAAAGATTTAGCGTGCAGCGTGCGTGCACAGCGTGCACGGCGTGCTTTAGTAATGGCCTGATAGGCTCGGGAATAAACACATAATAATCATGACTGGTTTCATCGACTCGTAAGGTGCTATATTAATAAAGTAATCGTTTACTAGCTTGACCCCTTCTATACTCTGCTAAACTGCTATAGTTTATATGTCCGTTGTTCGATGATGAACGGTTCAGCATTCCGGGATACACGATTACTAACAATAGTTACCGGTTTGCTTTGTAATGAAAGGATAATCTGAGTACTAGTGAATTTCTCTCAGTAAACCTTTTTCATTTCAGTCATTCTGTGAAAACTTCTAGCTTCTGAAGTTTTAAAAATGTGTTGTTCAGTAGTAAACTCGCCTCGAGAATTAGAATTATAAAATGAGTTAATAGATTAAAACAATTAAAATTTGGAAGATTTGACTTTGGCTGTTTCGTAGTTTGTAGCTCAGTGATACCTTGAAGCAGTCCGCATACACTTCTCTATTTTATTAGACTACGTATGCATGCATTGATTGCCTCTTCTCCGGTGCTTGTTTATTTAAACACACTTTTACTAGTTAGTGTAACATTGTTACTATGTTAGTGCTATTTACGAACTCTAACGCTTCATTGATCTTGTAACATTGAAATAATAAAAAACTAACAAAAAGTTTGTCAACAAAAATAACAAAATAAATGATTGAAACAATTCGTCCCAGGCATTATAACGAGAATAGCTTCTTTTTTTAAAAGCCGCAGTAAATTATGTATGCTTTGTTTGCGAATTTAAGAACATTTTCGATTGGAACACTTTTAACAATGAGAAAAGAAGACTTATAACGGATAAAGGTTAACTAATGAATATTTGGAGTGTCGTATTTGTCTCTTCCCTGTCTAGCGCTTCAACCTCGTCATATTCCTTCCCAAAACAATTAAGTAACTGGTTCTTTTTCTAATCAGTGCGGCCTGATTAGCGTAATCTTAGCTTGAAAGAAGCGGAGAAAGGTGTGTTAGAGCGCCAGTGAAACGAAAAGACCTGTAGAGACGCATAAACTTTGAACTGGAACTGGAGAGCCGAGATGAACACGTTAAAGCAGAATACTTACCCGTCTGTAAATTTTGAATAATATAACCTTTCTTAACACTAATTATTGTTAAGATTGTAATCGAGAAAGAATCGTAATAGGGAAATCTGAGATTGTAAAAACTAATTATTGTAATCGGGAAATCAATTTGTTAGCTGAGAGGCTTATGCTGAATATATGACCGTTCCACCTCTCTCTTTTTGGACTTGGACTTTTATTCATTGGCATTAGAATTTAACAATTCTTTAAGAAGTTGGTGATTCTACCTTACTTTTTTCATCGCCCTAGCTCTGAAGGGGTTTAAATCACTCGATCTCATCAGGTGTTTTCTGCCTCTTCCACATGGATGGAGTGACGAGAAGAATGACTGAAGCAGCGTAGAGAATGAGAATAATCACATTCATGTTGAAGATGATGTCCAGATGAGACTTGCATGAGAGCGTTGCGTAGCACGCAAAACTAGAGAAGTTTGATTGATTTTAATAATACTTCATTGCATTAAGCATATATTGATATTTGCTTAAGCGTAAAATAATAGCACTAATTGACGAGTTTTCATACTTTTAGAAAGCTTAGTGTATATGCCTATTTTTGAAGTTTTTTTTCTCAAAGAGATCATCTCATTGGTGAGGAGTTTTCGGATGTTGCAGACTATGTCATGAGGTAGCTAGTAAATGAATAATCAAGAATTTCGCTGTGATCGTAACTGTGTTGAATAAATTTGATATAAATGTCCGAATTTCCAGTAGAGAGATAATTGCACTGTCATACGTTTAATTGAGATTAAGTTTGCGTTAACTACCTCATTCTTGACGCGGAGAAAGGGTTTAAACGGTTATTTGAGGTTAGATAATTAGTCACTTGATATTACCTCGGTTCTCCGACGGCAGAATTCGCATACGACACTGAACCAAGTACGGCCTGACAGGAACTCACACCGAAAAGAACCGTACCTGTCAAAGGGCTGCTCATTTGTTGATCCGTACCTTCTAAAGCTCATACATATAAGGTCATATATTTGTAGAATGTGGATACCTGTAACCCGATGCAAGGGCAAGAACTCATCTCGAACTTTTGGAGGCACCACACCGAGCAGGAAGTTGTAGAATCCGAACGCGAACTATAAAATCTTCAATTTAAAATTGTTCACTAGAGACATAAAATGCTCACCGAAAAACCTTCTGGAGCGATATTTTATTTTGAAGCAAATAGTTGGTTCCTAGAAAATCTATCGGCCAAACTTTTGAATCTTTTTTTTTTTTGCAAATCGTAGGCTCATCTAAGAGGGAATTTTACTGTTCGATAATAGTATTTCAAGAATCACATTTTTTAAGGTAAGACTATAGTGATATAGTTCTCCACTAAGATAAACCTCCAATCGACTATCACTATAGTGCGTTTGGATGAAATGGGCCAGGTTAATCAATATAAAAATTCATTTTTAAACGAGCTCACTTAAAGGTGGTTTTTTTGTTGTTCAAAACTCCATGCTTTCGATGCTTTCTGGAAATTGGGTCGTCATGTACCCTTTTCGACTAACTTGAACGATGTAGGCCGCGAGAATCCCAATGCCAATCCAGCTGTGCACACTCTTGAAGTGCTCAAAATCTGAGAAAAATCACCTTTCTCAGTAATCTTTAGTTTAACTATTTTCTCTTTCAAGTTTTTTTTCTGTCGAAGAATAAAATTCTTTTTTTCTCTCAAGAAGTTTTTTGTTTCTTCTGCTGTCTGAATCCTTTTATGGTTTATTTATCATGAATTTTTTGTGTTAATTGGGGTGCTATTTCTACCATTTTTAAAAATTTTGCGCAATAAATAGCTCAATTGTTATTTCAAATAGAAATTTTGAATGAAAAAAGGTTATATAGATTCTAAAGTCTTTAATTTGAATAAGAGAGAGTAATTGAATTAAACAGCGCATTTTCATCTTATTTTTTTTAAAAATCCAATCAAAAATTCCAATAACTCTAACTTTACTAACAAAAATGTTTATCTTTTCTCTTTGAGTGGTTTTTATTACTCGGATACAATTAAACTTAGCTACTGTAGTTTTTAAACATCGGTCGGGTTATCCAATATAACGAACGCATTAATAGAAAAAAAAGAGTTGATTTGAAGTAAGTTCTTAATAATAGAACGATAATCACGATTTTTTTCATTTTCTATCGCGAAGCACTGCGCGAAGGTTGTGCTTTTGAAAGGTTTCAAAAGTGTACTTTGAGCATTTTTCGGACTCATTATCAACTCAGCCTTCTAATTTACGCAACGATTTTCAAGTTTCGCCTCCATAAAAATATTCAGTCAAATTATCGATCCGCTAGAATTTAACAGTAACCTTAGCGACCTTGTTAATGTAAAATTTGAGATAGCTCGACTAGCTAATCTTAAATTAAAATTTATGTTTCTGGGTCAATTCCAAATTAACAATAAGTGATCAGAGCGGACGCGTTTCTTTAAAACAAAAGTTGAGGGCACATCGTGTTAATGAGAACTTATATGTATATGGAAGCGGATGTGAATTGCTTAGAAGGAACAGAGAAAAAGAGAAAGTATGTTTTTTCTACAAAAAAAAAACCTGAGATAATCTTTTTCATATCGATATCGATTTCCATTTTTCATATCATATTCTTTGTAATTATCCGGTTCCTTATCATTATTAGTGTTCTTGATCTGTACTCTTCTTGAAGCGGGTGACAAATGCTGCCTTAAACCTTAGGCGCAGTTTAATCGATCTCTTCCAAACATCCTGAACATACCGTTTTCATTCTTGTTCACAATGACTGAACAGAGGGCGAAGAGAGCTAAAGCTAGCACGAGCGAGTGGAAGAAGACGTGCAGTACTTTGGAAAACAATTTGTACTCGTAGCGAAGGAGTCGGTAGATCAGCAGAGCTGCAAACATATTAGCAGCCGTTAGATATCGAGAAGATTTGCATCCACATTTATTATCAATTTCTTGTCCGCATGGTATTTGATAACAATAGTCATAGCAGAAATGAATATTCTTTTATTTTGGTGACGGTTTATTTAAACATACGGTCGCTTGAGAAATACAATCTTGTGAGAGGAAAGTGGTTGCGAGTTCAGAAAATAAATTAGTTAAACATAATTCAGGTACTTTTATTGCGTAAACTTGATGTGATCACCAATAGACAAGCCTAATAGTATAGAAGTGACTTCAGAAGTGAAGAACTCAATGTGCGAAAATTCCTATAAAATCAAGCATGTCATGTACATGTATGATAAATCTGATCGTTTATGGTATCTTAAATGAAAAGTCTCCTTCCCTAGCCCCAATACCTCAAAGTCGGTGGGAAGGTGTAAACTCACTCTGCCCTATTACCGTGATTGCCGGAATCATGACGTTCTGAGTGAGGCTAAAATTGGGCCCCCTTTGGACGAGTCCACTTCCGGCAGTGGTTCTATCCGTCAGATGGCTAGGCGGAGAGGGGTTAGTCTAGGCCACACGAGTCGAGGCGTCTTCTCGATTAATCTTCTGCTTTTCTACGGTCAAGGATTAGCAGGAACTCCCGACAAACACGTTCCGCGATGCCAGGCTGGATTGACCATCCACTCAACAGGCCGATCGCATGAATACCCTTGTTGTAAACCATGGCTTCAAGTTCTGGAAAAGGCGATGCCAGAGTGTGCAGCAACTACCGTCCAATACGTCTTCTCAACCACACTATGAAGATATTTGAGAGGATACTGGATTCACGCATACGAGATATCGTTGATATTCCAGCTCAGCAATGCGGGTTCGTAAACAACAGATGCAATATTTGAGAAGACCGAGTACCAGGAAATCGGAGTGCAAACGACGGGAACTGTTCACATCAGCGGTGAACCGCTCCCGAAGACCTCCGAATTCATCTACCTTGGTTCTGTCATCTCCTCAGACACGTCAACAAATGCAGCGGCACGCCAAAGAGTAAATGCAGCTTGGATGAAATGGAGAGAAGCTACAGGTGTCCTCTGTGATAGGAATATCACAGCTGGCATACGCGGAAAGATGTATAAAACAGCGATCCGTCCCGTGCTTCTCTATTCGACGGAGACCTGGCCTACAACGCGTGTAACCGAGAACATTATCCACACGAATGAGATGAAAATGTTACGCTGGACACTAGGACTGACTCGCCTAGATTGTGTGCGTAACACGATTGTGAGAGGGAGACTCGGCGTGGCTCCAATACAAGACAAGATGCGAGAAGGGAGAGTTAGATGGTATGGACACGTGATGCGAAGAGACGCGACCAACATCGCAAGACACGCCCTTGACATGGAAGTACCAGGCAAACGCCCGCGAGGCAAACCGAAGACAAGATACATATAGGGATACGCTCAACCAAGACCTGCGCCTTGCAAGACTCCACTCAACGGACAGATGTTTCTGGAGAGCTAGAAGCCGTACAGCAGACCCTACTCCGACCTCGGCCGGCGCGGGACAACGCTAAGAAGAAGAAGAAATCTTAATTGAAAAGTATAACTATTCACACTTCTTACAGAGTGATCAGTATATTTGATGACAAACTTTGGGTATGTGTCGAGAGCGAGCTGAGTCGATCTGCAGATTTTAAATGACACCATTAATTTCGTTAAAATTTTATCAACATATAACTAAAATTTCGTTCTCTAATATTTGTTACTCGCGAAATGGTGCGTTCTCATCCTAGTCGGGGCGCAATATTGTCGCTAAGTAGTGCTGGACACCCTCCTTCGGAGATCCATCGTCGGCTGGGAGTCGCCCGTCAGACTGTGCATCAAACTCTCAAACGAGGTACACTCACTGACCGTCCACGCTGTGTTCGTCCCACTTTCGCTGCCACCCCCGTATCACAAAAATCTTCAAGCAACGCCTGAACCGCAACAAAGGCAGAAGCATCAAAAAAATGGCTGCCAAACTGGATACGTCATACGGTACGATGTGGAATGTTGTTCGACAGAAGCTTGGTATGAAGCCATACAAGTACCAGAAGCGTCACGGTCTAACTCCTAAGCAGCAGGAAGCACATCGTGATAAATACCCATGTATTATGGTTTTCGCTGGCAACTGCTACACGGGTCAAATGCCCCTCTTTTTCAGAAAAAGGCCGAAATAAATACGGAAGTGTTCATCTCGGAGATTCTCGAACATCATGTGAAGCCTTGGGCCCAGAGGCAATTCGGGACACGGAACTGGACGTTCCAGCAGGAGGGCGCTCCTGCTCATACCAGCCAGAAGACAAAAGAGTGGATATCGCAAAACTTCTCCTCTTTCATCGCCGCCAAAGAATTGCCTGCTTATAGTCCAGATTTGGATCCAATGGACTACTTCATCTGGTCCATCCTGGAGAGTGGAGCTTGCGCTAAAACCCACAACTCGTTGTCCGGTTTAAGACTTCGCTTGAGCGAGCATGGGACCAAATTCCCCAGGAGGGTTTGCGGTCCGCGGTGTTTGCCTACCCGCGTCGTTTGGAAGGTGTCATTCGCAAAAGAGGAGGTCATTCCGAGTGAAAATTATATAATATTATCATATGACAGATAATACAATTTGTTCAGAAGAAAGTGGAATTTTGCTCGCATTAAAGGAAAATATGCGGTAAAATCCGTGTCATCAAATATATTGATCACCCTGTATCACGTGCAATTACTGTGATTGAAGTGAACTACTTGGTGCTCATCAAGAATGTGTGAATAAGATGGAAAACAAACACGGGGCATAATTTTTTTTGTTCTTTTTTTAAACAATGAGCTTATTATATATAGACTTACTTATCATTTTACTTACAAATTTTGAATCATGTTCAAAAAATATTTGATAGAATTTTTTCGCTGCAAAATATTGCCTACCTGATTGATATTTAACAGAGCAAATGCATGATACTAATTTTCAAGCTTTTTGAGGCTCAAAAAAGAAGGTAAAACTTAAGCATTCATGGAGTGGATGAATGAGTGCAAGGCATAGTTAGTTGAGTGCAATTGAGGTTACTTGCAATATCGCTGATGATGCTTTAAATAAAGCGAAACGTCCGAACTCACTCTACTAAACCACATCGCATCTCAACACTGGCACTACTAAGACTTCCATTGATTGCAAGGTATAGTCTTTTAGAAACCTTCTCCTTGTAGAAATACGGGTCCGTAGCTCATGAATGTCGCGTGATAATTGAGTTTCCCCCACTCCTTTCCGTTCTCATTGAAACGCAGTCCTCCGTTAATCGTGTCATAGAAGTAACCTTCAAAAATTTAAATCTGAAAAATAGAAATACACCGAAATATCCATAATTTCAGAACAAAATCAACCGAATGACTTACTACTAGAACATTTGTGTTTGTTCCTAGATCTTATCGCGAAAATTCAATTCAAAGCTCAGTCATAAAATTTCAACAAAACAATGCTCAAATAGAGAGAGTCATTCCTATAATTATGAAGTTTTGCTTTTATTCTGTTCAACAAAATTCTAGCGCCTTAATAGTTTTCACAGTAAATTCCTGCGGGATATGCTAGATTGGTTATTTAACCAACACAAAGTAATATTATATGTATTTATGCGGGAAAGTAACCAGCAGTGCGTTTTAAGAAAGTCGTTAGACCTAATCATGTAACTAGGTTATCGGCGAAGTCACCAATAACTCTGCAAATAACACCTGTCATGATGAAGAATGCTGCTGCGAGTATTTGAGAAATAGTCAGCAGTACATCAAAGTAGATCAGGCGCGGCCTCGCCAATGCCATCACTCAAGAAAAATTTTGTGATGGAGCACATACATTTTGATGAAGCGAACCGAATTGAGCAAAAAAATGCCTTCGCTTTTACAAATGTTAACATTTTATAGGGCCCTATTCGCTGCCCGTTGAGCGCAAATAAAACTTTTGGTTTTAGAGGAAGACTTGACAAGAAATTTCTGAGTAAAAAAATAATGTCATTATTGAGTCAATTTTAAACAGAACAGTCGATTAACTATCTTCATTACATGTTGGCCAAATGAATTACTGCACGAAACTTATTGCACTGATGTGCAATAAATTTAATCAGTTGATTTTACGAAGAAAAAATTGAGTAAACGACCTTTTAAAAATTAGTCATAAAAGACAAGCCTAATTCAAACTGATAATGATTAACATTTACAAAGATACTTTGTGTATAAACTAAGGAGGGGGAGAATGTTCTTATCTCAGATGGGGCCCTTCGCGAAGAAGAGTGATAATGTTATGGGCAGGGCTGGACTCAGGAGAATGGGAGATGTGAATAGTTAGAAAAATAAGAGGAAGAGAGAATGAAGAAAACCAGAGGGAGATGAACGAAAGGAGAGGTCCGAGAGACGAAGTTATACAGTAAAGGGAAATAAAGTAAGGTTAGTCAGAAAGAGGTAAAGAGGGATAGAGAAATAATGAAAGAGATAAAGATAGAGAAGAGAACATATTATGACTGTGAGAAGAGAAGCGAATTCTTCTTCAACTCAGCCAGAAGAAGACGAAGGCAGAAATATGTAGGATGAATGAATGAATGAATGAATGAATGAATGGCCATAAGAGTCCCGAATTGATGTCTTGACAGTTGCAAAGAAATTTTATTGTTTGCATGTTTTTCTTATGAGTTATGAACGTTGCATTTCTGTTCATTTTTCTCTTCTAGCTCTTTCAGTGATATTTTTTTGTTGCTATCTAATATTTTTCCATCCTTTCTTATTTAAACAACAAAAAATTGCAGCACTTTGTTATAATAAAATTAACTTATCAATTAACCTTCTTCAAATTTCTACCTAACCTATTCCTGATCAAATTTCCTAGAAAAAAACGCTCGTCTTAAAAAAAAGAGAGAAAAAAGTTCATAAACTCAAGCTTTTTATTTGAAGATCATGCTCGGTTGTCAGATCGAGGTCACGCAGAAAACCATTCGTTGGTTGTTGCGTTTGCTTATTGTCGATCCGAAGCGACTCAAACGTGTGATTTGGGATACGAAGAAGGGTCCATTGACAGTGAATATGGCGCAGCTCCACGAGGACTATGGGTGAGAGAAGAGTTTCACTAATCACCAATGACCTACCTGCTCACTGCCGTTTCTTACTTGTTTTTCGTTGCCTGTCTCACTTCTCTTTGATTTATAGTGAAATACATTTGATTTGAAAACAATTTTTTGTTTGTTGTGTTTATTTAGTAAGAAGTAATAAATGTTTTTGATTAGAGACACAATATTCCAAACAGCATATTTTTCTCTTTTTTTTACAACGGAAAAATGATGTGATGAGTTTTAAAATCAATCCCACGGAAATTTTTTTCAATTTTTCAATCGATAATTTACGTCAGATTTACCTGATTTTTAAGCTTTTCAATCGAGCGCGTTTTTTGTTGTTGATTGTTCACCGCAACAAATGCACCTTTTCTTCAAATATTACATAACTTAAGAGTTCACTTAATGAAATCATTCATCAGAAATGTAAAGTTTTCTGTATTTGGTTTCTGATTCTTAATTAGACAAACAAAAAAAAACTTATGACATGGGGAAAAAGTGAAATAAAGAGGTCAAAAAAATTTTTTTAATTGTATCTGTGTCAACTATTATTTAAGAAGTATTTAAACTATGATCTGTTGAGTGTTGTGTGTATTCCTTCTCTGTACGCCACTAATCACGGGATCATCCCCGGAACACTCAACAAGGTTGTCTTTGAAGCGCAAGCTGCTCATTCATCGCAAGAAGACAAGGCTAGTCTAGTACCAAAAATACTTTTTTTTAAAAATAAATTATAAAACCCAACATTATTCAGAAAATGTTAGATGAGTAATTGATAGCTTTATGGCCGAAGTATAAATCAATTAGGTTCATTGCAGGAAATTTTTTACTAATATAATGGAAGTCTTGGAAGTGAAAATTCGGACAGGGGAACGAATAAATGTGATTTTGCACTGAAAAACTTTGATGAGCTCTTCTTGTGTTACGGTTCAACTACTGTTATCTGGAAGATGAGCTCTTCTTGTGTTACGGTTCAACTACTGTTATCTGGAAGATCGGAATTCAAAAAATGCGATAAAATTGGTTTTAAAAAAATAACATTTGAAGTGAAATATTACCAAAAAAAACTCACAGCTTCTGATTGCTATGACAACAACTTTTGTTGTGAAAGGGTAATATTCAGGCGATACTCAAAGAGTATCTCATGGATTTTACTGTGCTCCTACTTAATAATTGTCATGACAGCGATCATCGAACTGTTACCATAAGGTGTGTCTTAGGACTCTTTTACTCGAGCTTCTATCTATTCTCAAGAGTTAAATTACTCAAAAGATGAATTCCATTATAGCTGCAGTTGTTGAATTTTGTTCGTTTTTGTTGCTGAAAATTTTTGACGAAATATAACCTTTTTCGGGGAAGTAACAGTTTGATTTGCCTTTGATGCCACAGATCGACTCGCAAACTGCGACTCACTCAGTGACTCGTTTGATGCGCGTTTGCACGCAAGGCGATTTGTTCATTGGCGAGTGTAGACTTTCCGCTTCGGACTACTTCAATCTCTTCGGAAAAGACTATTGGACTCCTCTTCGAATCATTGTCAAGGTTCGCTGCCATGAAGTAGACTGTATGAAATAAGTCGGTGTTACTATCGATCGAATTTACCGACCTATCGATTGCTGTCAAAACAGCTCGGTACGTCTCTAATACATAGAGTCACCAGCACTGTTTTGAATTCTGAAGAACGACCGCTTTTTGATTAATGGAGTTCAGAACAATGACTCGCGATCCCTTCTTGTTCTTTACCTTTAGCTCGCTTCTTATTATTCAAAACTCCCTCGTTCTTCTTTTAAATTTTCAACAGTTACACTACATATGTTTTGGTGAACTAGGGTTTTTATAAAATGAAGGACTAAACTTGTTTTTTTATTCATATATTTCTCAGAGAAACGTTGCAATTGAATCTATGTTTAGCGAATGAACAAGTTGAATGAGGAAGGTAAAAAGTTGATTTCCTTGGTGAAATCCGTCCGACTTTCCCGATGTAAAGGGACGCATCCTTCAGCGAGATACCATGATAAAACTATCATAGAATGGATTGGCACTGGAAGGTCAGTCAACACACTCATCAACTTAAAAATTAAAAATGAACTGCTATTCTCGAAACTATAATAAATGATATCATTTCTTACCCATACACATATGTATAAACATCCAGCTCTTCTTCATGATTTGACTTTTTTTTCATTTGCTTTATTTTATCATCTTCTCGTTTTTCAACTTTTTCGCAGAATGCCGTTAGTTTGATCAGATCCTTTGTGAAATCCGATTGTTCTGCTCTGATTTCTCTAGTATACAGGGTTGAGCAGATTTATTGCAATTTCAATTTGGCTAATAATCGATTTCTCAGAATAAAAAGAAGGTTTTGTTTCAATTGGAAAAGTTTTATTTCCACCTTAACAAGTACATCCTGTTGAAATTTCATTCAAAACGGGATCTTCGTTGACGAATTACGGTCTTTAGACGTTGTGGATGTTTTGCTATCACGGCGGAAAAGTACTGCGAATAAATATTGTCCAAAGCTCTCTCCAGATACGATTTCCTGGCATAGAAACTGTGTGTACTTTAGCACAGACCTTTGCCTGCATGTATACCCAGATGGCTTAGTAGGGGAGGTTCAGGTCCGGAGAGCAGGCCGTTAAACCCGCTGCTTGTACCCGTGGCTGTGCATAACGAGAATTGAAGTATGATGCTTATTGGTTGCTAGCATACTTCTCAAAATGAACAGAATCCCATCAAAATTTGATAGGATGTTGATAAAAGACTGTTTTTAAAAAATAATCCATCAATTCGAAGATTATTTCAGTTCAACTGTAGCGCTAATGAGTTCGGAAATGTATTGCCATAAATCTGCTTAACTCTGTATATAAAATCAGAGCCTTATTGTCAATTCTCTTCCGCTTATGAAAAATTTGGATGAGGTATTTTTTAAGACTGATATATCCCAAAGACATTGTCCGGATACAGAGACGAGATCTATTCACTGGGCAACAGATCGTCGTATCCTTCCAGGTTGGGTTTGAACTAATGAAGTTTGAGGAAGTAATTGGTTTTTCTATTTGATAGTAAGTAATTGGTAGACATTATAACTTTTTCCACTTGAAATTTCTCAAAACTACGATTTTCGAGTTTAGAACAAAATAAAACAAATGGTGATACTTTCTCAATTTATGGACAAGCTTGAATTTTCGTTATATGTAGATCGACTGCGGCCCACACACACATTGCTGGGTCAATGAAAAAACATCCATTTATGAGGTTTGGTGTTTTTTTCGTACTTTATCTTTTCTTTTCAGTACCACTCATACTTTCTCTCTCTTTTTCTCATAGTCACGCACTTCTCTAATCATCTGTTTTTCTTTTTTGTTTTCCTATCAAGCTTTTTCAATTTGAAACTCTATCCCTCGCTATGAATTCCGCATCTTTATTAAGGCTTGATTTTCACATTCATTCTAGCAGTATCTTCATTGTTGACTTTGTGTAACTTTTTGGCAGTTATTTATCGTAGTATCTTAATTTTTTTAAACTGTGAATAATGTTTTAATATTCTAACAGTTTCAGAAGAAAACATAATATTTTTTCACTTTTCCAGTCAATTTTCTTTTGTTTCCTATGAATATTCAAATGAGACTTCTATTAATGAGATTGCTCGCAGCTGTCAGAGTCTTGCTGCCCTCATCCCTTTGGTTCCTCGCTCCTCCCCCTCCCTCCGCTCCCTCCCTCAACCAAAACTGTTCTTCTGGAGGCCGTCGACATCTGCCAAGCACATCATAGGGTATTCACTCTCAAAAATATCCTACTTCAAAGCTTTTCTTATCTACATAAAAAAATCCTTGTAACTCTCAAAACTTGCCTCATTAACTTTGCTAAGTTTCAAAAATCTGGCCCGCATCGAAAAAAGAAGGCAAAAAAGCTTGATGGATTCACATTCTTTGGAACTTTAAAACATGTTTCATCAAAAGGTTCTTTGCTATCAATGGTTTCGAGCACGAAAAAGAGCCTTGAAAAGGGCAGAAAATTCTGTACATTAGTGCGTAAGAACATTGCGGGTTCGCTTCTCGCCCAAGCACCAATTTCCGCACACATTTTCGCGAATTTTTGTATTTTAAACAATTCAATTTTAAATTCGAGGACTGAATAAAAGTTCACCTGGTTAACAGCTCTCACGAAAACTGCGACTCAAGGGAGATCAAACAACAGAGCCTCTGTGCCTCCTCATTCATGGCTCTTCAGGTCCTTCAATCAGCTCATGACTTTGTTTTTATTTGAAATTTTTTAAACTTCAAGTTTTTTTCCAATGTGATTGAATAACATTTGAAAAACAGTTTAGATTTCTCCTAGTTTAATAAAAAAAAGATCAACTGGTGTTGATGTGGTTCTGAGTCGTGTTTTTGAAAAATCCCATTTCTTCGTTTCACGTTTTAAGACTCGTAAAAGCGTCGTAATGAGGCTCTTTTAGTAGTGGCGTTGTAGACGTTGAGTGATAGAGTTAATTGATACACGTTGAGTGATAGGGTTAACCAAAATGTCGTAATGTAATGTTAGAGTATCCTCTACTCCTCGCTGTTCGCAGGCAACGGGTCCTGGGATATCCACTTTTATCAACAACAAAGGCCACAAAACCAAACAAAAGCACTCCGGACCGCGGTCCAATTGATAATCAACACACTTCCTCTTCTCTATAGGCTGATCAGGCCTCCTATGCGCGCGAGGGTTTTCCTTTCCTCACATAACCCATATCAACCTAGAGAACATAACAATTACACAACTGTCCAACACATCATTACAAAAATAGCATGGCGAAAGAATTATAGAAAAAAAGCTACTTAAAACCAATAACAATAAAAGTAGATCATGGAACAACAATACAATAAACGATAACGAGATTAAAGACCAGGACTCCTTACATGCCCCCCCTTTTAAACTCGACGCCCACGACGAGTAGGGTGCCTATCGTATGGCTGATATCTGCGGGGCTGGAGAGGGCTCGTCCACTGTTGGGCAGTGATTGAGTCCCAGAAAGGCAGCAGGATGATTGCCACTCCTTGGTCGCATTTCATCCTTTCTATCGCAGTTATCATCTCTGCGTTGGTGGTGTATCTCACGATGTGCACGTCCTTGGAGTTCTTGATGGAGGCGGCGTCTCTCTCTTTCATGATGACCAACGTTGTCAGGCGATTTCTGTAATAATTGATCCATCCCTTTCTGCTTTCTTTTCTTTACTGTTTCTGAACTTTGGTTTTCTAGTTCCTTTTTCATGAATCTTAACTGATCAAATGGGATCCGTAAAACGCCTTTGTCTTCAAGTTTCATCACTTTAGCGGAGTTGTCACTCACTTCTTCCACACGATAGGGTCCATCCCACTCATTCGTAAGTTTGGGGAACCTACTGTTTCCTTTCTCGCTGGGCACTCTCACAAAGACTCGGTCGCCCGGTTTCGGATACGTTTTGTTTTCTACGTGATGTTTCCGATCGTATTCTTTTTTCATCTTCTCTCTTTCTCCTTTCGATGTCTCTTTCACTAATATTAAGCCTTCCGGCGAAATAGTCCACCTAAGTCCTTTCTCCCGCACGGTTCTTTCGACGACACCCTTTAATCTTTTCAGCCACCATTTTCCCTTTTCGTCATCTCCGGTTGCTTCTCTCCAATTTTCTAATATCCCTTTGAACGATATCCTGTTCAACACTCTTTCGACTTCCGTCTTTTCGGCAACTATTTCATCTTCTTCCTTTCTGACTACTTCACTCCTACTTAAGGCATCTGCCACTTTGTTCGCGCTCCCCTTCACGTATTCTATAGTGACATCATAGCTCTGCAGCTCTAGAGCCCATCTCATTATTCGTGCCGAAGAATTCATTTGCTTGAATAGTGCCTTGAGTGGTTGGTGATCAGTACGCACAATCGTTTTGGTTCCCAAAATGAAAAACTTGAACTTTCTGAGAGCGAACATAACAGCCAACGCCTCAGAGTCTGTCACATGATAATTTCTCTCTGCGGGGGCACAGATTTTCAATGCGAAGTATATCGGATGAACATAACCGTCGTCTCCTTCTTGGCACAGAACTGCTCCTATTGCAACTTTGCTAGCATCCGTATATATTATGAATGGTTTTTTTCCATTCCGAGCTCCTTCTATATCTGGTTGGCCTAGTACCGGAGTACTAGTTAGTTTTTCTTTCATCTCTTTGAATGCTTTCTCTTCCACTTCATTCCATTCCCATTTCACTTTCTCTGACGTCATTCTCGTCAATGGAGCTACCTTTTCCGCAAACTGGTGCACGAATTTTCTATAATACGAGCACAGCCCTATAAATCTTCTCAGTTCATGCACATCTTTAGGAGATGCCTGTGCTAGTATGTTCTCTATTTTGGCTCTGTCAACCAGGATTCCTTTTCTTGTCACCATGTGTCCTAGGTATTCTACTTCGACCTGGGCTAGTGCACACTTTTGTGCTCTCAATTTGAGATTGTGTTTCCTGAAAGCCGTCAGAACGCGTGTAAGCTCTCGTGCGTGCGTTTCTTCGTCTTCAGTTGCTATCATGATGTCGTCCAGATAAACCATCACGTTCTTCCCTAGAATGCCATCGAGTACCCTCGTCATCAGTCTTTGAAAAACAGCTGGAGATGTCGATAACCCGAACGGCAACACGTTGAACTCGTACAGTCCGTTCATCGTCGCGAAGGCCGACTTTTCTCGAGACTCTACTGCTAGAGGTACTTGCCAGTAACCTGCGATCATATCTAGCGTCGAAAAAAACTTCTTTCCCTTCAATGCTTGTAGGGTAAGGTCTATCGACGGTAACGGAAAAGCATCCTTTTTCGTGATTTCATTCAACTTTCTATAGTCAACACAAAGTCTCAAGCTATTGTCTTTCTTTTGAGCGATGACTAGCGGAGAGACCCATGGGGAAGCACTCTCTGATATGACCCCCTGGCTCAACATTTCCTTCAGCTTTTCTTTCACCTGTCCTTGTAATCCTAAAGGCACGGGTCGAGGATTCTGCCGAATGGGTAGGTTGTCTCCAGTATCTATGGTATGTTCTACCATGTCAGTTCTTCCCATTTCTTCATCTTTTGTTGAGAACACATCGAGGAAATCAAGAACAACTTGTTTACATCGGCTACTTCTGATCTCTGCTTTGCTCTGTATAGCCTCAAGTACTTCTGCCTCTCTGTCTTGTCTCTCGTATGTCTCTGGTGTCTTTTCTATCAAGTGGGCATCCAGCCATACAGGCTCTTCTCCTTCTCCAATCACTTCATCTTTCTTCAATATCATTGGCATTTCCGTAGCGTTATTCACTCTCACTTTCCACTTGCCTTTCTTCTCTTCCATTACTCCTGACCCTATCCCTTTCTTCTCTGCCCACAGCATCATCCTCCCAGTACTGTTGGGAACATTCACTACTACGTTTCTCTCCTCTCCTGGTGCGATGCACACTCTCTTCGCAATGGTTATTGGCTTGGACTCCTTTTCTTTCTCTCTCCACCTCTCCCATATCTCGCTCGCGTTCTGCCCCAACAATATGTAATCTTCCTTTGAGTCCACTACAAATACACCAATCATGGATTGTTGTGTTCCCTCCATTTTCACCAACATCTCTGTCTTCCCGACTATCTCTATCGGTCTGCCTATTGCATCGTTCATTATTTCACGCGCTTCCCGCCATTTAATTTTTTCCCTACCGCATCTCTCGATCTCTTCCATTATCTTTCGTGGAATCACGGTCGACTCTGCCCCTGTATCTATCACTACTGTGCACTTGACACCGTTGAAGTCTGCCTGGGATTTCCACAGTGCCCCAAAATATGGCACTGTATCTTCTTTCTCTTCCAGAATTTTCGTCTCTACTTTCCGCGTGCCCATATTTCTTACAGGTTCAGTGTTGTTTTTCGGGCAAGCATAACTATAATGACCTTCTTCTTGACACTTAAAGCATTTCCTCCTCTCAATTGCAGCTTGGTTCCTAATTCTTTCTTCCGGTCTCCTGGTACTTTGCGTAGGAAAAAAGGGCATAGCGCTAGGGTTGAGTGCATGATTCACGGTATGCGTGACATTTCTCTGTTCTACCGATCTTATTTTTTGCGAATCATTTGTGGATCTTTTCCCTATTTCATCTCTTTGCCACCTTCGGTCAACCGTTCTCATAGGGTATCTAATTATTTTCTCTTCTCTCATTATTGATTTCCTTCTTTCCAACAACTCCAACTTTTGGGCCTCTTCTCTCAGTCTTTCATACTTGTCATAGTCCTCTGTCTCATCCAAGATCTTAAACAGCTGTATTTGGTGCTCAAAATCCGGGAGTGCGTTGACTAGTTTTCCCGCTCTTATTTCGGAGAGCATTACCGGGGAAGCATCAGGGTAAGCCTCCATGGTTAGGGATTCCAAGGCACAGCAGAACTGAACTACAGTCTCTCTCTCTCTTTTCTGTATCCTATCGAGCTTCCTTTGAGCATCGTATTTCTTGAGGGTTTGATCACCCCTGAAGCGATCCTTCATTTTTGATACTATACCTCTGTACGAACCGTCCCTTATCTCTCTTGGCAGGGTATCAAATATATTCAAAGCATCTCCTTCTAAGTGCTGTCTAAAAACTGTTATCAGCTGATCCTCGCCAATAAGTTGACCATACTTCAGATCGATTCTATCAACGAAGTCTTTGAACTCTCGCAACCCACCTCTACCGGAAAAATTTCGAATACTTGGCATCGCCATCGATGTCATTACGGCTCCCAATTTTTCTACTGTGCCATCGCTTTCTCTTCCAATATTTCTTTCTGCAGCTCTCCTTTCATGTTCCCATCTCTCTCTTTCTGTTCTCTCTTTCTCGATGAATGAATTGATACCTGTTTCTTGTCGTCTGCTCTCCATCGACTTTCTCTCCAGCTCGATTCTCCCGGGCTGTCCCCTCCGCGAGCAGTTCTGCACAAAAGTATTTTCCTCATTGAATTCAAAACTCTGGAGTCTTCTGTCTCTTTTGTTTTCTTCTTTCTCACCTTCAATGAGTTTCTGCTGTTGTTGTATCTTCTGCTGCTGGCTCTGCTGAAGATGCTGCTGCTGTGGCTCATCTTGCTTTTCGGCGTGAGACTGAAGGGTTTTTTGAATCATCACTGTTATCTCTTTTTCCCAACTTTCGCACGAAGTAGCCCAATCTTTGCAATCTTTTCCCAACCGAATAATGATTTCCGCCATGTTCTTTTTCGAAAATTTGGGATCTTTAGCTAGTTTTTCTACTAGTGCCAGCTTGTGGTCTACTTTTCTGTGAAATTGTTGTAGTCTTGTTTTGCTGACCTTTTCTTCGTTTTGGCGATCATCTGCTGGCCACAGTTCTTCCAGGGCGAGGGGATCGAAGACGTCCTCTTCTTCCATACTTTTCAACTGTAATCAATATTTCATTTGTACCGTCTACACAAGAGTTCGACAATCAACAGTGAATTATTCGAGAATCAACAGCGAGTTATCCTTGGTACCACAACTTTTATAACCCGAAATACTTCAAACAATTTTCAAAGTACCCGTCTCTTCAACGAATCACGCGGCTCAACCGCCACGCCTGACCGCGTCGCTTCTCAGGGGTGCAACACTTGTCGCTTCAAGCAACTCTTTACTTTCCTCCTTTCCTTCAATTATCAGTCTGAAAGACTTCTCTCTTTCGTTCAAATTCCACGGTGTCCAACCTCTTGAACCCGACTTCAATCTCCAACTTATTGGATGATCCGTGCTCTCAAAGTCCAACCTCTTGAACAATGGCACAAATTACTCAAATTATTGAGCAATCCCGATGTCCACTCAAATTTATTCGAGCGGTTCGGCCCCCATGTAATGTTAGAGTATCCTCTACTCCTCGCTGTTCGCAGGCAACGGGTCCTGGGATATCCATTTTTATCAACAACAAAGGCCACAAAACCAAACAAAAGCACTCCGGACCGCGGTCCAATTGATAATCAACACACTTCCTCTTCTCTATAGGCTGATCAGGCCTCCTATGCGCGCGAGGGTTTTCCTTTCCTCACATAACCCATATCAACCTAGAGAACATAACAATTACACAACTGTCCAACACATCATTACAAAAATAGCATGGCGAAAGAATTATAGAAAAAAAGCTACTTAAAACCAATAACAATAAAAGTAGATCATGGAACAACAATACAATAAACGATAACGAGATTAAAGACCAGGACTCCTTACAGTAATTAGAATAATGAATTTATAAACTAATGACTGCCTTAAACAGTTTTTAACATCTGAAAATTTTTTCTCGTTCTTTAAGGTAGCGGCAAAAGGCTATTCGTCTCGCTACTAGCCGCTCTCACTCATCAAAACTATTTGGAAGTAAGAAGTTTTTACACTCGAATTCCAATCGGCAAGCTTATAGCAGTCTCGGGTAGCAAAGCTCAAACAACAGCACCGAAAGCCGGAATTTTAAAGACCAACAATGAAAAAGACAGAATTTTTATCGTCTAGCCTGACACTCTTCACAATCATCAGCTCTATCCTTGTGAATTTATTTGTCGGTTGAATTCAGTAGATTGCTCTGCGTTATTTCACTCTCCCGCTCCATTCAAAAGCATGCAGTTCATAGTTATTTCTATAGTACATTTTACAAAGTTGTTCACTTCGTAATTGAAAAGATATAATTGATAACGGTCGATTAATAATTAATAGAGCACTGAGTAATAATGAAGTTCGAGTATTTCAATTAGGAGCTAAAAACAAAAATTCTAAATCAATATTTTTTTTAAATTATCAAATCTGGGTAATTTTGTTGAAAAACAAAAAAAATTTTTCTTGTTAGGTTTGAAACCTTATTATTGAGGTAAACAGCTTAGATATTTGGAGTGAGCAAGTGAGTCAGGCTGAGAGCAGGCTCACAGCAGCTTTCGAGAAAGGTTACTTCATTCTGAAGGAGATTCAAATATTGACTGTACAGGGTGGCGCGAAAGTACGCAGTCCGAAAGTCAAACGCTTTTGTATCGTAATCAATAATCCAATTCCTCTCAATTCAACACATTTTATTCTCAACATATATATGTACAACTGGGTGAAGTCAGTTTTCAATGCGGCTGCCCTTGGCGCGGATGACTTGGCAGAGACGCTTGGGGAAAGCATCAGTCGTGGCACGCAGGTAATCAACGTCGAGTTCCTCCCAAGCTTTGAGCAGGGCCTTCTTCAGAGACGCCAAATTGGGGTGGGGACTAGCCGAGGCTTTCGCCTCGAGGACCGACCATACGGAATAGTCGAGCGGATTGAGATCCGGCGAGTAGGCGGACCACTGCTTACTCGTTATGAAGGTGGGCAAGTTGTTCGCACACTACTCTTGCGTCACAACGTCCTTGTGAGCGGGCGCGGAGTCCTGTTAAAAGCAGAACGGGCGGCAAGCGAAGTGCGTACGGGTCCAGGGAAGCAAGGCGCCTTCGAGAATGTCTTTGATATAGTTCTGCTTGTTGATCTTCACGCCCTGATCAACGAAGACGAGCGGAGACTTGCCCGAAGTGCAGACAGCCGCACAGACCATCAACTGAGCTGGATCGGAGATGCGGTTGACGATTGATTCCTCATGATCTCTGGCGATAACCCACACGTTTTGGGAGTTGTAGGCCTCCTCGATCGTGAACAACTTCTCGTCTGAGAAGACTATCTCTTCGGCACCAGGTGCGGCCGTGTCGCGAAGCAAGGCCCGACTTCTCTTCACGCGCTCTGCCATGTTCTTGGCAGACAACAAGGCACCGTTGCGAGTACGATAAGGGCGCATGCCGAGGTCAACCCTGACGATGGTCTGAGCCGACCAGCGGGATATTTCGAGCTCCTGGGACATCTTGTTAATGCTCCGCTTGGAGTTTCGGCGTATTCGCTCCCTCACTGCTTTTATCTTCGCCGGCGTCCGAGCAGATCGAGGTCGGCCATTTTTTGGACGGTCCTCAAGATTTCAGAGCTCGCGGTAACATTTGATGGTATTCCAGACAAGATCTCGACGGACGACGAGGCGTTTCGCGATGTCGGAGTTGGAGTACCCGCGCTGGTGCAAATCGACGATAGCGGCACGCTGGAGATGGGGACCCGTCACTACCTTCAAATTTAAACAATCGTTGTCAAACTTCAACACGATGTTTAAAACACAATAAACTTCGAAAATCAAAAAAAAGGAATCGGTGCGTGCACGAAATAGTGCGTAGCACACTCCTAAACCTCGGACTGTGTACTTTCGCGCCACCCTGTATAATAATAATTGTTCAAACTTAAAGTGCCAGAAACAAATTTTTAAAAAAAAGTGAATCAATTTAGGCTCGATTTTCGCTCACGGGCTTATGCCAAAAAGTCCGACTCGCAACCAGTTTGGGTAACTACCCAATAGTGAAAAAGGAATTTTTGAAGCCAGCAGGTTTAGAGTTTCTCACTTCTCGGTCTATGCCGCTTTTAGACTTATTCAGGATAAAAAAAGGAAACGCAAGCAAAATTTATCAAAAATCGAAATTTTGGCAGGACGGTAAACGAATTGTTAATTGTAGTCAAATCGCTTCGACCGTGTTTCTTGCTCTTCTCTGATGTGCATTCTTTCGGTTACGATTCTGCGACGAAGAAAATGGGTCTGTTTTCCTATTTTTATCTTTTCAGCTCTCAGTTTTTCATTTAAAGATATTCTCAGACTTGTAATCACCGTTCGTCCTAACATTAAACGTCATAAACCAAGTAAATATTCTCCGGATCAGGCTTGCTCGGAAAAAAATTCGAGAAAACATGTTTTGATTTTTTTTCTCGGAAAATGTCGAAAAAACCGGAAAAACCAAAAAATGAAAATCGAAAAATGAGCAATCTGCTCCCGATGCTATGAGATTTGTAGCTGAACGTCTCGTAATAATTCATGAATGCAGTTGATTGAAGAAGTTATTCGAAACATTGCATTTCAATGCTAACTTTGTTTGAGTCATTTCGAGAAAAAGATCATCAATTCATATCAAAAATCATCTACCATTTAGTCCTGAACAGAATTCTCAAGTTTTGAAATTCAGTTTACGATCAATAATGTTCAATTAGGGTACGTTCAATTGGTTTAAGTTCTGTTTTGCCAACTCCTGAGTTGGAATTTTTTAGTTTCAACAAAATTTATCCACCTTTGAAGGGGTGGTGAATTTTGCGACATCTCATAAGTTATCTCGATGAAATTTCTCGGAAAAATTCACTCAAAAGCGTCCCTCTCATTGAAACCTAAGCAAAAACTCTTGTTTTAGAGAAGAACAACTAAAACAAAAATACTCTGTATAAGAAAACAAAAAAATGAGAAGCATAATAAAAACGTTATAAAACATTAGGGAAAACAATAAAATTAGCATTTGAGGTTCATTTTCTTGAGTTTTTCAAGGTCATTCATCATAACGCATGAGTTTTACAGAACCGAACGCAAAAAAACTTTGCTTTTTCCTCTTAGAGGCAGTATTGTGATAGTGACGCGCGAAAATTTCACTTTTTAACGGTTTTAGGCGGCATGTACTTTTCCGTATCTGGAATGCCACTGAAACACGACCTGTCACCCACTTAAAACAGAGAGTGAACGTGCGGCAGGTAAATTAGCGAGCGAGTTCGCAACAAAGCGGCAAGAACTTTGTTGGGAAAAGTTTGAGGTTTCAATATGAGAAGGGTGATTTGAATTTTCCGGAACTTTTCCGAGAAAATTTATTGATCCTACTAGCAAAGTACAAAGCAGTCCTTCTCAGACTCACGTTTGCTCTCTTCATTCCGCTCCCTTCTGCGGGACGCCGATGATGTCGTCGTCGTGATGGGTTGTCGCTCCAGACAGGTCACCTCCTTTATTTCATCATAAATGGTCCCATCTCCATTTTCGGTGAGGTGCTCTCTCTTTAACGCCCCGCGCCTTTGCTTCCTTCATTACAGCTTCTTTCTGCTTTATGTTTCCTGCCCTCGTAGCTGTCTGCTCTAAATTCTGGCTCCTTTTTTCAATTACCATTCGCTTTCTTGAGTTCTGGAAAGTATAAGACTATGTTTTCTCTACACCGCATAGGAATGAATACTTTTATGACTTTTTCCTTATGAATCTCGTCTGGAATCTATAAAACGATGAGACGAATACATGTTGCTTGCAGTCATTAAATTTTAGTTTGCTGATACTAAAAGCTAATGTTCCCAGTTGACATCTTTGTCTTCTGGATTGCGAGCTTGTGCCCTTTACGAGTTGTGTGTGGACACTCTCGTAGAAAAGGACAGAGAAGCATATTTACGGCAGAGGATGCAACTAGATGTGGAAAGGCGGGAAGCACAGGAGTTGGCGAGACTGACAGCGAAGGAGACCTCTGTAAGTTTCTAGTGACGAGTGCCAATTACTCAATTGTCAAATTAACTTGTGATTAGTTTCTTAGCAATAATCATACCATTTTAACGGAAAAACCGATAAATTATCTGAATATTGAACAAATGAAGTGAATAAATGATTTGAAATAACTACCTAGTCTTTAAGGTCGATCGTATATAATTTATCCCGAATCTCAGCTTGCAACAGCTACCATGAGGTTCTGCAACTTTGAATATTCAGTTGTTTCTAAATAAATTTACTCGAACGATAAATAAAATGATTAATAAGCTCTCCCATGTGGTTTATTAACTTTTGTGAAAGTCTTACATGTTCACTGAAGTGTTCTTATCAGGGATTTTCTCTGGCCGAGCTGTCTGATTTGCTGCAAGATGCACGCTATTTTGCTTCTCGGAAAAATAGGTTCTTAAGTTTATTGTTCACATAATTTTTTTTTTAAAAATGGAAGAATATCGATGACATTTTCTAGATCACGAAAATTTCGAAATTCATGCCCTTATTTTGGAAAACTTTTTTTTTGGAAAATTTCTGACCAAGATTTTCATACCGAAATTAGTTCGTTGGAAAAATAAGAAGGACTTGTCACTTCATTTAGCAAAAAAAGCGAGTACGGACTCAGCAAATCGATCAATGATCTATATCAGTAAACTTTTAAAAAATCGCTTGATAATCTTTTACATGCGCAATTTCTACATATCTATACAGTTCTACTACTCATATCTCTGATGTACTAAGAGCGAGGCCCTAGAAAGCTGGCAAACGTGAAGGTAGCATATGGTTCAAGCGGCCGGGGCTCAGTTTTCCGAAGCCTATGAAAGATGGGTTTTCAACAGGCTGATGCTTTGGAGATTAAAGAATGGAAAAGAAGAAACAATCGTTTTTATGTTCATTAGCCTATGTAGTGGACCTGCCATTGAGAGCAGCTCACTAAAAGTCTGGTTCTCTACCGATTGAGCCAGTCTGGTTCTCTACCGATTGAGCCAGTCTGGTTCTCTACCGATCTCTACCGATTGAGCCAGTCTGGTTCTCTACCGATTGAGCCAGTCTGGTTCTCTACCGATTGAGCCAGTCTGGTTCTCTACCAATTGAGCCAGTCTGGTTCTCTACCGATTGAGCCAGTCTGGTTCTCTACCGATTGAGCCAGTCTGGTTCTCTACCGATTGAGCCAGTCTGGTTCTCTACCGATTGAGCCAGTCTGGTTCTCTACCGATTGAGCCAGTCTGGTTCTCTACCGATTGAGCCAGTCTGGTTCTCTACCGATTGAGCCAGTCTGGTTCTCTACCGATTGAGCCAGTCTGGTTCTCTACCGATTGAGCCAGTCTGGTTCTCTACCGATTGAGCCAGTCTGGTTCTCTACCGATTGAGCCAGTCTGGTTCTCTACCGACTGAGCCAGTCTGGTTCTCTACCGATTGAGCCAGTCTGGTTCTCTACCGATTGAGCCAGTCTGGTTCTCTACCGATTGAGCCAGTCTGGTTCTCTACCGATTGAGCCAGTCTGGTTCTCTACCGATTGAGCCAGTCTGGTTCTCTACCGATTGAGCCAGTCTGGTTCTCTACCGATTGAGCCAGTCTGGTTCTCTACCGATTGAGCCAGTCTGGTTCTCTACCGATTGAGCTATCGCGACTTCATTTACTACATAAAAGTGCTGATTGAGGACAAATATAAGCTGAGAGTGCCTCGGAAATTTTCTCAGTAAATTTAATCTCTAAAATAAGTTAAGAAGAAGTAGGAACAAAGTATGAAGTGTAATTGGCACTTGTAATTGTTTGTGTAAAACTGCAGATCGCAGTTATGCTGGCCTGCGATGCAGGAAGCGATCGATAAGAGAAACAGCAGCTACGCCGACTCGATTGGAGCACCGAAAGTTGGATTTTGGCGTGATTTAGGTATTTGAAACAGTTTTATTAAAGTAAAAAAAAAGAGTTTTCAATAATCATTAAAGTATTTCATGATCTATTAAGTTTTTTATTTGACTTAGTGTCCGAAATTCCGATTTACGAATTTTCATGGAAATGGAATTTTAGATGACTTCAAGGTGTTTAAAAAAGAGTTTTAGAATAAAAACAAGTTTTTTTTTATATCATGATAAAACTAGCAAGTTTCGACCAAAGAGAGAGAATCTCGGCTACTGAAGTGCGACTATTGCGAGAATTCAATTAAGAAATAAGAAAAGTATAAGAAGGAAGTAAATAAGTATAGAAAACAAAATGTTTTTTTTTAGAAAAAAAGCTTTTAGACGTGAAATTTCCAGGTTGTGTTGAGAGTTGTTATTGTGAAGAGAATAGAAGCAACTCCATTATGTTCACAATTATCTCTACCGAACGCGCTATTTAAGCTCTTTGTCATTCCCACCCGTCTCATAATCGATGCATAATGTGTTTTTGTGATTTAGGATAAAAGCCATCTTTCAGAGGCCAGATTGAAGTTGTTGTGCTTCAATCTGGCCTCTGAAACCAACGCATCGGATGGTGAATCCGGAGACAATACACCTATGTTGTGTCTTGCCTAGTAGGAAAGACACAGAACATACGTGTAGAGGCCAGATTGTTTTCTTCTAGAAACAGCTTCGTGATGGGACATACAATCCATTTTCTCTTCAGATCCCCAGTGTAAAATGGGAAGACATTGGAGGACTGGAGGAAACGAAGCGAGTTCTCAAGGAAAGCATCCAAGCTAATCTCCGAGGAGCTCCTGGTGCGGAACACTCTTGAGAGAACTAAGTTTAAAGTCTCAGCTACAAGTCATTTTTCCAACCACCTCAAAGTGATTCACGCTAGTCACTTCAGTGCTCATTTTTCTGCTAGTCTGACGTTTCGAATTACTTCCTAGTGACATTCGTCATGAACAGAAGTGAAACTTCAATTGGAAAAAATGGTAAAACCACAAGAGGAAAAACAAAGCGGTTAAAGGAAATCGGTTGAAGAGGACTGGAATTATCCTTTTCGGTCCTCCTGGGTGCGGCAAGACCCTACTCGCTAAAGGTTGTCAAGTCTTGGAACCGTTTTTTTTAATTTTATTCTTTCTCTCTATCTTTTTCTATATGTTGGTCTCACTCTCTCTAATTCTCTCTATGCTCACCGGAAGCCTTATTCTCTATGTTAATCTCCGGGAAAAAGGTCATCTGATTGTTATGAGCTACTTTCAATTATTATTGCTTATTTTCAAATTTTGTTTTCAAGGAAAGAAGTATGTGTTATAGTGCGAGGTATTGTCTGCTATCATAGCTCAGGGTTTTATGCGAGCATATTCATTCACTCTGTTTACACATGTGTTTCAATGCAAATATGCATTGGAGGTTTTTTCAGCTGTGGCGACGGAATACAAAATCACCTTTGTGAGTGTGAAAGGACCGGAGTTGCTCAATAAGTATGTCGGACAAAGCGAGGAGAACCTCAGAAACGGTCACAATTCGATTTATTCTTTGTGGTTACGGATGTATTTTCCTTCAAAATATTCAGTGAGCGTTCTCATCGCTCAAACCCCTATGAGTGAAATCAGAAGCTCGAAGCTTGTTTAACATATTTTCAGTTGGGGATACATTAAAATACTATTACCTATTCCCTAAAAGAACGCTGAATTTTGCATGTTTTAGACTTAGAATTTTATTGACCTAAGCTTTTTGTCCGCACTTCTTGAGATCTTGTTTTAAAAAAAACTATCATAAGGCATCTCATGAGGTTCCAAAATTTTATGAATCTGGCCATCAAGTAGCTGAAGTCTGATATGCTTATGTTTATCATATTTAATAAAATTGTTGCAGTTTTCGAGCGAGCCAAGCAAGCATCTCCTTGCATCATATTTTTCGATGAGTTGGACTCGATCGCTCCGAACAGAGGAAAACACGGCGATTCCGGAGGAGTCATGGATAGGTGAGTCATGCATCCCTCCTTCCCTTCACATTCTCAGTCATGGATAGGTGAGTCATACCTCCCTCTTTCCCTTCTCAGTCATGGATAGGTGATTCATGCCTCCCTCCTTCCCTTCACATTCTCAGTCATGGATAGGTGAGGCATGCCTCCCTCCTTCCCTTCACATTCTCAGTCATGGATAGGTGAGGCATGCCTCCCTCCTTCCCTTCACTGTCATGGATAGGGGAGGCATCCCTCCCTCCTTCCCTTCACATTCTCAGTCATGGATAGGTGAGTCATGCCTCCCTCCTTCCCTTCTCAGTCATGGATAGGTGAGTCATGCCTCCCTCCTTCCCTTCACATTCTCAGTCATGGATAGGTGAGTCATGCATCCCTCCTTCCCTTCACATTCTCAGTCATGGATAGGTGAGGCATGCCTCCCTCCTTCCCTTCACTGTCATGGATAGGGGAGGCATCCCTCCCTCCTTCCCTTCACATTCTCAGTCATGGATAGGTGAGGCATGCCTCCCTCCTTCCCTTCACATTCTCAGTCATGGATAGGTGAGGCATGCCTCCCTCCTTCCCTTCACTGTCATGGTTAGGGGAGGCATCCCTCCCTCCTTCCCTTCACATTCTCAGTCATGGATAGGTGAGTCATGCCTCCCTCCTTCCCTTCTCAGTCATGGATAGGTGAGTCATGCCTCCCTCCTTCCCTTCACATTCTCAGTCATGGATAGGTGAGTCATGCCTCCCTCCTTCCCTTCTCAGACATGGATAGGTGAGTCATGCCTCCCTCCTTCCCTTTACAGTCATGGATAGGTGAGGCATGCCTCCCTCCTTCCCTTCACATTCTCAGTCATGGATAGGTGAGGCATGCCTCCCTCCTTCCCTTCACATTCTCAGTCATGGATAGGTGAGGCATGCCTCCCTCCTTCCCTTCACAGTCATGGATAGGTGAGGCATGGCTCCCTCCTTCCCTTCACTGTCATGGTTAGGGGAGGCATCCCTCCCTCCTTCCCTTCACATTCTCAGTCATGGATAGGTGAGTCATGCCTCCCTCCTTCCCTTCTCAGTCATGGATAGGTGAGTCATGCCTCCCTCCTTCCCTTCACATTCTCAGTCATGGATAGGTGAGTCATGCCTCCCTCCTTCCCTTCTCAGACATGGATAGGTGAGTCATGCCTCCCTCCTTCCCTTTACAGTCATGGATAGGTGAGGCATGCCTCCCTCCTTCCCTTCACATTCTCAGTCATG
Source organism: Allodiplogaster pararmata (assembly GCA_964056735.1). Taxonomy (NCBI): domain Eukaryota; kingdom Metazoa; phylum Nematoda; class Chromadorea; order Rhabditida; family Diplogasteridae; genus Allodiplogaster; species Allodiplogaster pararmata. The sequence continues at coordinate 10,305,759 of OZ057406.1, forward strand.
GATAGGTGAGGCATGCCTCCCTCCTTCCCTTCACACTCTCAGTCATGGATAGGTGAGGCATGCCTCCCTCCTTCCCTTCACATTCTCAGTCATGGATAGGTGAGGCATGCCTCCCTCCTTCCCTTCACATTCTCAGTCATGGATAGGTGAGGCATGCCTCGCTCCTTCCCTTCACATTCTCAGTCATGGATAGGTGAGACATGCCTCCCTCCTTCCCTTCAAATTCTCAGTCATGGATAGGTGAGGCATGCCTCCCTCCTTCCCTTCACATTCTCAGTCATGGATAGGTGAGGCATGCCTCCCTCCTTCCCTTCACAGTCATGGATAGGTGAGGCATGGCTCCCTCCTTCCCTTCACAGTCATGGATAGGTGAGGCATGCCTCCCTCCTTCCCTTCACATTCTCAGTCATGGATAGGTGAGGCATGCCTCCCTCCTTCCCTTCACATTCTCAGTCATGGATAGGTGTGGCATGCCTCCCTCCTTCCCTTCTCAGTCATGGATAGGTGAGGCATGCTTCCCTCCTTTCCTTCACATTCTCAGTCATGGATAGGTGCGACATGCCTCCCTCCTTCCCTTCACATTCTCAGTCATGGATAGGTGAGGTATGCCTCCCTCCTTCCCTTCACATTCTCAGTCATGGATAGGTGAGGCATGCCTCCCTCCTTCCCTTCACATTCTCAGTCATGGATAGGTGAGGCATGCCTCCCTCCTTCCCTTCACATTCTCAGTCATGGATAGGTGAGGCATGCCTCCCTCCTTCCCTTCACTGTCATGGATAGGGGAGGCATCCCTCCCTCCTTCCCTTCACATTCTCAGTCATGGATAGGTGAGTCATGCCTCCCTCCTTCCCTTCTCAGTCATGGATAGGTGAGTCATGCCTCCCTCCTTCCCTTCACATTCTCAGTCATGGATAGGTGAGTCATGCATCCCTCCTTCCCTTCACATTCTCAGTCATGGATAGGTGAGGCATGCCTCCCTCCTTCCCTTCACTGTCATGGATAGGGGAGGCATCCCTCCCTCCTTCCCTTCACATTCTCAGTCATGGATAGGTGAGGCATGCCTCCCTCCTTCCCTTCACATTCTCAGTCATGGATAGGTGAGGCATGCCTCCCTCCTTCCCTTCACTGTCATGGTTAGGGGAGGCATCCCTCCCTCCTTCCCTTCACATTCTCAGTCATGGATAGGTGAGTCATGCCTCCCTCCTTCCCTTCTCAGTCATGGATAGGTGAGTCATGCCTCCCTCCTTCCCTTCACATTCTCAGTCATGGATAGGTGAGTCATGCCTCCCTCCTTCCCTTCTCAGACATGGATAGGTGAGTCATGCCTCCCTCCTTCCCTTTACAGTCATGGATAGGTGAGGCATGCCTCCCTCCTTCCCTTCACATTCTCAGTCATGGATAGGTGAGGCATGTCTCCCTCCTTCCCTTCACATTCTCAGTCATGGATAGGTGAGGCATGCCTCCCTCCTTCCCTTCACAGTCATGGATAGGTGAGGCATGGCTCCCTCCTTCCCTTCACTGTCATGGTTAGGGGAGGCATCCCTCCCTCCTTCCCTTCACATTCTCAGTCATGGATAGGTGAGTCATGCCTCCCTCCTTCCCTTCTCAGTCATGGATAGGTGAGTCATGCCTCCCTCCTTCCCTTCACATTCTCAGTCATGGATAGGTGAGTCATGCCTCCCTCCTTCCCTTCTCAGACATGGATAGGTGAGTCATGCCTCCCTCCTTCCCTTTACAGTCATGGATAGGTGAGGCATGCCTCCCTCCTTCCCTTCACATTCTCAGTCATGGATAGGTGAGGCATGCCTCCCTCCTTCCCTTCACACTCTCAGTCATGGATAGGTGAGGCATGCCTCCCTCCTTCCCTTCACATTCTCAGTCATGGATAGGTGAGGCATGCCTCCCTCCTTCCCTTCACATTCTCAGTCATGGATAGGTGAGGCATGCCTCGCTCCTTCCCTTCACATTCTCAGTCATGGATAGGTGAGACATGCCTCCCTCCTTCCCTTCAAATTCTCAGTCATGGATAGGTGAGGCATGCCTCCCTCCTTCCCTTCACATTCTCAGTCATGGATAGGTGAGGCATGCCTCCCTCCTTCCCTTCACAGTCATGGATAGGTGAGGCATGGCTCCCTCCTTCCCTTCACAGTCATGGATAGGTGAGGCATGCCTCCCTCCTTCCCTTCACATTCTCAGTCATGGATAGGTGAGGCATGCCTCCCTCCTTCCCTTCACATTCTCAGTCATGGATAGGTGTGGCATGCCTCCCTCCTTCCCTTCTCAGTCATGGATAGGTGAGGCATGCTTCCCTCCTTTCCTTCACATTCTCAGTCATGGATAGGTGCGACATGCCTCCCTCCTTCCCTTCACATTCTCAGTCATGGATAGGTGAGGTATGCCTCCCTCCTTCCCTTCACATTCTCAGTCATGGATAGGTGAGGCATGCCTCCCTCCTTCCCTTCACATTCTCAGTCATGGATAGGTGAGGCATGCCTCCCTCCTTCCCTTCACATTCTCAGTCATGGATAGGTGAGGCATGCCTCGCTCCTTTCCTTCCCTTCTCAGTCATGGATAGTTGAGGCATGCTTCCCTCCTTCCCTTCACATTCTCAGTCATGGATAGGTGAGGCATGCCTCCCTCCTTCCCTTCACATTCTCAGTCATGGATAGGTGAGGCATGCCTCCCTCCTTCCCTTCACACTCTCAGTCATGGATAGGTGAGGCATGCCTCCCTCCTTCCCTTCACATTATCAGTCATGGATAGGTGAGGCATGCCTCCCTCCTTCCCTTCACATTCTCAGTCATGGATAGGTGTGGCATGCCTCCCTCCTTCCCTTCTCAGTCATGGATAGGTGAGGCATGCTTCCCTCCTTCCCTTCACATTCTCAGTCATGGATAGGTGAGGCATGCCTCCCTCCTTCCCTTCACATTCTCAGTCATGGATAGGTGTGGCATGCCTCCCTCCTTCCCTTCTCAGTCATGGATAGGTGAGGCATGCTTCCCTCCTTCCCTTCACATTCTCAGTCTTGGATAGGTGAGGCATGCCTCCCTCCTTCCCTTCACATTCTCAGTCATGGATAGGTGAGGCATGCCTCGCTCCTTTCCTTCCCTTCTCAGTCATGGATAGGTGAGGCATGCTTCCCTCCTTCCCTTCACATTCTCAGTCATGGATAGGTGAGGCATGCCTCCCTCCTTCCCTTCACATTCTCAGTCATGGATAGGTGAGGCATGCCTCCCTCCTTCCCTTCACACTCTCAGTCATGGATAGGTGAGGCATGCCTCTCTCCTTCCCTTCACATTCTCAGTCATGGATAGGTGAGGCATGCCTCCCTCCTTCCCTTCACATTCTCAGTCATGGATAGGTGAGGCATGCCTCGCTCCTTCCCTTCACATTCTCAGTCATGGATAGGTGAGGCATGCCTCCCTCCTTCCCTTCACATTCTCAGTCATGGATAGGTGAGGCATGCCTCGCTCCTTCCCTCCACATTCTCAGTCATGGATAGGTGAGGCATGCCTCCCTCCTTCCCTTCACATTCTCAGTCATGGATAGGTGAGGCATGCCTCCCTCCTTCCCTTCACACTCTCAGTCATGGATAGGTGAGACATGCCTCCCTCCTTCCCTTCAAATTCTCAGTCATGGATAGGTGAGGCATGCCTCCCTCCTTCCCTTCACATTCTCAGTCATGGATAGGTGAGGCATGCCTCCCTCGTTCACTCCACATTCTCAGTCATGGGTAGGTGAGGCATGTAAGCCAGAGCGGAAAAGGTGAAAAAAAGTGAAAGTGTCGAATACTTGTTTAGTGCAATTTACATAACTGAAAATCGTAATAACCTTACCTTCTTTTGTTAATTGCCATCACAGTATCTTTCTTGATTTAGAATTGTGTCCCAGCTCTTGACCGAGTTGGACGAGCTTCAGTCTCTGCCCGGGATGCAAGTCTTCGTGATGGCAGCAACAAACCGGCCTGATCTACTCGATCCGGCATTGTTGTCTTCCGGAAGGTTCGAAATTTTATTCTACTCTCTCATTTATACATTGAGGTCAATTTTTACCTTTTCTGATTCAAGAGAGACTCAAGAAAAAGAAAGCTGCTATCTGGCTTGGCAGAAGCTGTAGCTGCTTTCTGGGTCACTGCTGTGTGTGCAGCTGGGAGAAGACTTATTCATTCATTCATTCATTCATTCATTTATTCCTTGTATATTCACACAGAAGATGTTATCGCATTCGCGAAGACTTATAGGCGTGCAAGTTATGCTACGGGGCATAAGCATAACCCTCTTTCCATACTCCAGCACACTATCATCAGGCCAGGCCACATATCGAAGTTTCTCATACAATTCGTTAGGGTTCGAATATATTTTCTTCATACGACATTGAAAAGACCGCAAGTTAGAATTGAAAACAAAGTTAATTTGGTAAGAAAGAATCATCAAAGCAGAAACATGCGCATCAGTTCTTTAAATGTAAAAGTACCAATTATTGATCATCACTACAACAATTGAAAATGTTGGTTAACGATGCATGGAAAGTATGGCGAATCCCTTTTAGAATGAATCATTTTCTATACCGGGTCAAGTCTTAATATCCGTTATAAACTATTCGAAGAGAAGTGAGAGTAGAAATAAAGAAGGAGAAAAGAAAGACAGAGCAACAATAGAGATAAAATTATATCAAGCTCTATTCCAGATTTGATAAAGTCGTCGAAGTCTCGCCGGGTTCGGATATCGATTCGAAGACTCGAGTACTGGAAGCAGTCTCCAGAAGTCTCCCACTGCATGAAGATGTTTGCTTCAGAGAAATCGTCAGTCATAATAACATTCATAAAGTCTGAACTTAACGAATCAACTTCTATGAAAGATCAAAAAGCTTGCTTTGAGGACAGCTTTTCGAACTTCAAAACTAAAAAAAATTCACTGTTTTTTTCTCAGAAGAGCGAGAGTAGAGATAAAAGTCGCTAGGTTTCAAGGATGTAATAACCCTAATTTTAAGAACGATAGCAGAAATGTTAAAAAAATTTAACAAAAAAAAACCACAAATATGTAAGTATCACAAGATATTGACATAAGAAGAAATACTGGAAGCGCTTAATTCATCATGTTCAGGCGAAAAATTGCGCAAATATGATGTCGGGCGCTGATTTATACTCTATTGTTTCGAATGCAACGATGGAGGCCATTCGAGAACAAGTTAGTTGCATTCAGTACGGCAGGGGCCTTCCTTGACTCATGTTGTCCAATTCTTTATCGAACTTCTTCTTCAATGTATATAGTAAAAAAAAATTTTGGAATTTGATTCATTTCTATCGAATAATTTGTGCAAGAGTTTTTACCTAAGCCAGAAGCCAAAATGTCTTTGGGATTCTCGACTCATAACCATGCTGGATGTTTTAGGTCTTAATCAAAAAGGAACCATCTTGGCAAAAACTTTTTAAGTTGAGCAAAAAAGGAGGAAGGGGGGAGGACCGAAATCTATCCATGCTATCCAGGCGATGCTCTTTTGACAAAGCAACCAAGGCACCCAAACTTCTGCCTTCCTATTCGATTAAAACGAGAATTGCTCGAGTTTCTGAAGCCGGGAGAGCTACTTAATTGCAATTCAATAGCTTCGCAATAGTTTATCAAAATGAAGAAATCAAGAGAGATTGATAAAGTGTGTAAATTCTCTCATAAGTTCTTGCTTCACTCGCAGGTCTCACTAATCGAGAAGGGCGAGGTGACTGAGGACAAGGCAACTATCCTTCTCTCCCAGAGACATTTGCTCTCCTCCCTACGGAAAGGACGACATCTCGCCCAACTTCAATGAGTTCGTCCTCGAAGGCAAGAGCAGCTCGTCTCTCGAGCCGCCGTTCTTGAACCTCTTTCTCGATTATCCAGCCGATGAGAGCAACTTTTTGCATCGATTAGATGAGAATTCAATGATAAGCTTGGCTTTTAAGCTGGGAAAAATACTTGGAAGAAATATGATTATATGATTTAATGGGAAAAATCAACTGGTCGCTTTGAACTCTGCCGCTTCTATCTTTTTTTTCTCAATAATGTCGAGAAAACTGTGCTTATCTATACGATAGTAGTTGTTGTGCTTGGTTAAACACATCGAATGGTGAATCCGGAGACAATACACGTATGTTCTGTGTCTTGCCTAGTTATACGTTAAACGCATAACTAGGCAAGACACAGAAAATACTACGTGTATACGATAGTACTCTGTAAATTGAAGTATTTATACAGATTTTCAGTTTTTTGTATATTAGAAAATTCTTCCATTAAGAAGAAAAAGATGAAGAAAAAAACCAAATCTTTGGCTGGGGTGGTTTACTAAGGAACCATGTGAACGATAATTTGAGTGTTTTTCCTTCTGTGTTGTTACGGGTTTCTGCCGACTGAGTGGAACAAATTCTATGCAATTTGTTGGCTTTGTCGCACAGGAACATTACAAAATACTCTTTGAGATCAAGAAAAGTAGTGACGAATCATTGGCATGCTACTCATGCATTTTGGAGTTTCTCTCTTGTTATACTGGACGCTTTGATTGAAAAAGTGCTAAATTTTGAAAATAAAAAAGCGAATCTCAAAAGCTTCAACTCACAGGTGGAATCGATCGTCGAACGAGTCTTTTCGTTAGCTCTTCGTAACTTTGATTGATATTGATTGATATCTCTTTGTTTTCCCTCTGTTTTTGGACTTTTCCTTGCCGCACGCAGTGTTAAAAACAGTCAGATTTTCTATTGTCTCTCTTCTCCCTCAATCAAGTTTTATTCACTAGAATGAAACCGATTCCAAGCAAGAATAAATTTCTGGAAAATTTCAACATCTTCCAACTGCCTGTCTAATATGTACTCCGACGACAGTGTAAGAGAAGCCGATCTCTAGCAAGAGTTAAACACCTTGAGAACGTATCGTTCGAACCAAGCACAACTTTTTTACGCTTAAGGTGATGGCGCTTGATGTACTACCATAATTTTGAGAATGGAGAGATGGAAATCAATTGAATTGGTCTTTTTATATGTACATACATATTATTATGTGAACCTTCATGAAAGAATCCGCGCGTTCAGTTGTTTTTTAACCGAAGTAACTTTCATTCCCTCCTATATTTTGTAACTCACATTTCTGACAAAAAACACGTTCCCCTTTACATTACCAGCAGCTAATACTGAGAAAAAATTTTACGTTAAAAGTCAAGGCACACAGTCAACAGTTTAACCTCGCAGCGGAAATCTGGGAAGGGTTTGTATCAAATTATGGCCTTCCTTCTTGCTTGAAATTGATAACCAAGCATCATTATCGTAAAGAAACCTTCTTCGCGGACGTTATCAAGTCAAGAACAAGTTCTTATGCGGGGGGCGGTTATTGATATCAGTGAGAAATTCAGCAGTGACTCTCTGTCGGAGCAAACCGTGCCTCAACAAAATGATTACAAGTTGACTCAACATAATTTCTTCGTCATATTCATCAAAGTTATACGGACATGAAAAAACCCTTGGTAATTCTCGTGTTCTCCATGCAGTACAAGCTTTAATTTTTCTCTTGGTGTTCACGTTCGACCAAAGATCCAGTTCGACGACCACGTTCGACCAAAGATCCAGTTCGACGACCACGTTTGACCAAAGATCCAGTTCGACGACCACGTTCGACCAAAGATCCAGTTCGACGACCACGTTCGACCAAAGATCCAGTTCGACGACCTATTCTTCCTCCACTCAACTCTTCAAAATCAGTTTTATCGAATCAATTTTTCGGTACGAATGGATAGAAGGGGAAAGTTTATGCTTTGAGTAAGCTATTCGCTTGATCTGGAAAAAAATAATTTTTACGGTTTTGGGTTATCATTCAGAGGGCAATTGAGGACATTAAAAAAAACTATTTTAAAGTGCTATTTTATACATAGGAGAAACAAGTGAATAGGAAAAAAAGAATACTGTTGTAATGTGAATCAAATTCACAAAAACATGCAAGCTTTGTTCATAAATGAACAAACAAGTTAGGCGAAGCATGAAATTTCAGTTTAGTAGAGTTTTACAAATATTCAAGTCTAAATGCGTTGAATCAACGAACACACACAAAAAATTATAAATATTTATAAATGTTTTCATGCATTGATTTTTGAAACTTGGAAAATTTAATTATAATTTGTGACTATTCATAACTTTCAAAAATGAAACTTTCAAAATTATAATTTATATATTTAGCTATTCTTAAAATTCAAGTATGCTTCATGTAAAATTCATAAAACTATCATTCTATTTATAAATATTCATATATAGAATGGGATTTATGCCATTTTATGTTATTTAGTGAGTTGTTTCATTAGTGAGAGTCCACGGGTTTTGGTGTGGTTTCCCCTGTCTTGCGACCCCAAACACGAACATGAAGGTTGACAAGTTTTTTTTAAATTTTATATAATAACTTACACTTTTGGACGTAATTTTATATGAATATAAAAATACCGTACTCCATTTTCCTTCTCACAGCAATTCTTGGTGAGACATTGGAGCGTTCAACGAGATCATTTTGCAGAGATTACGTTGAGAAAGTGAAAAGTTGAATTCTAACGCTCCATAATTCTGGGAAAAAGTAAAACTCGACCACAAATTTAGAGAGAGAGGAAAAGTCCGTGCAAGCATGAAACAACACAGTGTAATTTTAAGCAGCATCATATAAAAGCCTGTTTTGAAGGGTTGCGGGTTGAAGTTCAACTTAGCTTTTCCAGTGCATTTTATCCGTAGCTAAAGTAACTCTTCTTCCTGAAAATCGCCATCTCTGTTCGCAATGAAAACTTCCCGTTTATCAACATGCGCTTCGCCACTACCTTGAATTTGTATACTTCTTTTTATAATCAAGTTCTGTAATTGTTATAGAAAAATTTAGGGCAACGAGTTAACTAAGGTAGCGATTAGCTACAATTGTCAATATTCTCTCGATTAGTGAACAGGGTTCCCAAATCGTATAAATTTGCGAAAACCTATATTCATTTATCGGCGAAATCAATGGGGAGTTTTCGAGGACGCATTAATTCATAACTAGTAGTACAATACTACGATTGCTCAGCAATGCATAGAAAAAGACGAGGATAGCTATACTTCAGCGGTCAATACTTCTCTGGTCAATAAATCTCGATAGATATTCATCTACAGACGTCAATTCTGAATAGTTATATTACATCGATAGAGATGCGTGCTCAAGAGCGACAGAATCGCTAAGCTCACTATTTTCTCTCTTTTTTCTTTCACTGCTCTTCATGTGGTCTCTCTTCCTCCCTCACCCTTTTCTTTCCCCTTCCATGTTCTTTTTCTCCCTATAAAGCCTTCTCTTTTTCTTCCCAGTCTTATATTAAATTTACTCGAATGAATGAGTTCAATTCTTTCTCTTTCATTGGAGATGACTCTAAATATTCCTTCTAATTTGTTTTCCCTTTTCATTTCTCTTCGACTCCTCTCTCTCCACACTCTCTAGAGTTATCTCTAATTTAGTCTCATTCTTGCCTCCACTCCTCTTCAGTCTTGTACCCTCGCTCTCTATGTAGTCTCATTCTTGCCTCCAATCCTCTTCAGTCTTGTACCCTCGCTCTCTATGTAGTCTCATTCTTGCCTCCAATCCTCTTCAGTCTTGTACCCTCGCTCTCTATGTATGCCAAACTTTACATCTTCCCGTTTACTTTACGGCATTCGACCTCGCTCTCTTCCTATTTTTCTGTGTAATTACTGCTGTCCCTTTGCCTCACCGCCACTCATCGTCCAATTCATACTCCTCTCTAGCTCCTTTGAGAAGGCTCTATCTATCTTTTTCTAATTCTGTTTCCCTATTTCCCTCTTTCATCCTGACTCCCATCCATGTTTTTCCTATTCGTTATTACGCATAAAAAAGCAACCATGTGACCAGTGCTCTCGCCTTTTTTATCATTCTCTTTTTCTCCGTGCCGTTATTATGTTTCTCTTACGTTGGGTTGTTTACACAAGCAGTTCACGCTTTCTCATCTACCAACCGCTTTCACGTCCGGATGCTGTCTCATCTCGCATTCCTTCCGCTCCGCCTTCAGCTTTTCCTCCGTCTATTTTACTCTTCTCCTTTTTCCGCGACCATGATTATGAAATGTTTGTCACGAGTTCTGAGTCATGATCAGGGTGTTTCTTAGCACCCGCACAACTTTTTTCGAGCGCATAGGTTTTTAAAAGTTCAGAGTTTAACATTCAATTTTTTTAAAGATTGGATATTCCCTACGAAAAATCCGAGAAAATTTTTTTCCAAGTACATAGATTTCAATGATTTTTTCGGGGTTTTTGGAGAGTGTATAGATTTTTTGATCAGCAGTGCGGGTGAGAGAACCACCCTGGTCATGATTTATTAAGCTCCTCATTAAAATTGTGTATGGTGCCAGTGTGATGTATGCTTATTTTGTCTTTTTTGAACGCTCTCTCAATTCTCTGCTGTTGCGAGCCACTTTTATCATGTAAGATAATTCCTGAGCAGTTTGCGCTGTAATTGCTCTATCCCTTATGTTTCTTTTTCAATCTATCCAACTGTTATCTTTGCATTAGACTCTTCCCTTAGCTTTTTTTCAGTCACATCTCGCTCTA
>OZ057406.1:10316531-10427764 GCA_964056735.1 Allodiplogaster pararmata
ATCTCTTCTCAGTCGTATGATCTCTTTTCTCTGACTTTATTGCTCTTTTCATATCTTTCCATCTCACTTTTCTTCTTCTGTTACTCTGTTCAATATGACTGGCTGTTCATTTTACAACTTCTCCATTTAGAAAGGAATTACCGACACTTTGTACCGCGTCACTTTGTATACGACACTTTGTACCCGACACTTTGTACCCCGTCACTTTGTACCGCGACACTTTGTACCGCGTACGGCCTCGTTAGCTAAGCCGTACGGCCTCGTTAGCTAAGCCGTACGGCCTCGTTATCGTAAACTTTTACTAAGCCTAAGCGTTTTTTAATGTAAAAATATGTTTTAATGTAAAAATAAAACGCGCGGCCTCACTCAAGTCGCGGTACAAAGTGTCGCGGTACAAAGTGACGGGGTACAAAGTGTCGGGTACAAAGTGTCGTATACAAAGTGACGCGGTACAAAGTGTCGTGATACGTTTAGAAAGATGTGCTCAAGTTCAAGTGTTGCCAACTCCTAGACCTTTTCTCTTCTATTTTACATCTTTCTTTTTGTAAAGTGAGTGATGAAAGTAAGATCAATTCGATCAGCATGGTTCATAATCGATAACGTCCTCGCTCTCATTCCCGCGTCGCAGCAAAGTACGTGTTTCATTTGAAAACAAATCATCGTCATAAGAGTGGCTAAGCCATATTTCACTGCTAGTGCGCTTAGCAGCAGTGGCGAAACTTAAAATTGTTCAAACACTTTCATTTCTGAACTCGTTAGGTTGGTTGAATCTGTCCGGGATGGGAACCGAGCCTGGAATTCTCAGTCTAAAGTGTGACATATTATACAAACATGTTGTCACAGTGCACTCACTAGTTGATAATGTGAGTTAAACCGATCGAGTGAAAAAAGAGAGCTGACTAGTTAAAAATGAGAAAGTGCTAGAAGCGTAGAAAGGTATCGTGTAGGTAACCGTTGGGAAGGAAGAGAAAACCGATTAAAACATTTGCTCTACATACATTCAACTACCTGGTGTTCTATTTCAGCTGCGGCTTTCTCTCAATATTCTCTCACGAATCTCTCTAGTCTGTGAAAGAAGCGGGCGAGGAGGGAAGAAAGGGGTCTGTGATTGTATTTCACTTCTCTCAACAGGACTGCATATGTCCATGGCCTCTCCTATATATTTCCCCAGCATAGGCCTCCCATATCCCTCAACCTCTTGCTCACACTTCAAATTGCCATGTATTATTCCTCCTATTCAATTACTTATCCCTGTTTCTCTCTTCCTCTCCACAATCAATTCTCTCTCATTTTCTCTGTTTTCTGCTATATTTTTCATTCAGAGCTGGAATAGGATCAGCTTGGATAGTCCCTTCATTATTCTCTCTTTTCCTTTTATCTCGTGCTGCCTCTTTCTCTATTCTCATCTCTTTTTCACTTTCCATACACCAAGTTCTCCTTTTTCTCTTTCTAAGCCGTTAGCTCTTGGGAATTTCGAGCGAGAAAGTAGATTAGTTCAAGGGTGTTCTGACGACAACCGAAAAAGCAACTTAGAAGGTAGAGGAGAGTGGAAAGAGCAAGTGAAGTGGTCGAGAAGAGTAGGAAGGGAATTGAGAGGGGGAAAGGGTCGTACAAATTAATTATGTAGCGAGAGAGAAATAGAATCATCTTCACACATCATTTTACATCATGGTATCCGTTGTAAAGTGTAAAAGAAAAGTGTGAAGACACAACTTATAAGTAATATAAGGCGTTTTGTTGAACTCATCTTGTAATGATTAAATTAGCATTTGATGCTACTCTAAATTGAATTTTTTGTAGTTGAACCTTTTTAAAGAAAGGGAGCAACGAAAGAAGGCATGGCATCGACATACATAGACAGTAAAAGAGATAGCGGTTGAAAAAAAGAAGAGAAAAGAGAAAGAGGGAGGCAGAAAGAAAGAGAAGTAAAAAATTGTGTTCATAATATATGTTATAGGAATAACATATATTAATGTGACTCGAATGTTATAGGAATAAATTGATGAGTAATCTCATCTCTGTACAGATTAAAAGAAAGGGTATGAAAGAGAGTAACTGTCACCCTTATTTTCCTCGCTGGGTATAATATTTAGGATTTTATCCAATGAGCCATTGGTCTCTCTTCTTCTTTTCGTACTCCTTTTTTCGCTCTTTCATACCAATTTCTCTCATATTTCTATTTCTATCTCCTATTTTTCTCTATCCCTACCTTTTTCTTATTTTCTCTCGCTCCATTTCTTTTTTCCTTATTTCCAGCCGCAAATGCATACGCAAATAAATGTATTCACCCATACTTGAGTGCAACGAAACGCAGCCGTCGCTCTTTTAATCAACCTTTGAAAAGAGCGAAAATGTGTGTTGCCCGGAAATTGATCAAAGATTACAACAAAGTACATTCATTCTTCATTTGATGGTTTAATTGATCTTTTTTTCTCATTTCTGAGTATATTCTCGTTGTGCGTTGTTTAGACATATATAATCAGTATGATTTTTGCTCTATGTAAAATTGCTCTCATATTTCAGTGTTTACTCAAAAACAGCAAACACAACTTTTTAAAAATCGTAAATAATTATGTGAAAACTTGTTTTTAAGGATAATTTTCTTGACTGTCAATGTCCTTTTTCGTTCCTCTGCTTTTTAAACTATGAAACTTTATATTCAACCGTTCTGACGCTAAAACGAATTTATTTGCTGATGTGTTCACATTCACGACCTACAAAAAATAGTTATGAAAAAGAGTTTATATTATCAACTTCTTGTTCGCGCTCAAGTAAAGACATCCATCATGCCTGATTTAAAAAAAAAACGATTTTAAAGGCAGTTTCCGAACGACTTCAAATCCCCTTTAAAGCCTGTATATGTTATCAATTCCATATTTCAAGTTTTTTATTAGCGACAAATGGTTCCAAAATAAGCTTTTTCAAAGTTCATTGAAACCTTTGAACGAATAAACGATATAAAACTGTGAAAATTACGAAAATCATTGCATAACAAAAATAACAAAAACAAAGTTAATTTGCTATGTGTAGCTGAAGAAGATGAATAGTGAGTAGATATAAAGTTGTCCTACCGTAGCTGATCGCGCGTCACCGCACTAAAAGTTTCCTTGAGTGAGTGGTCGAACTGCTTTCAAAGTTTTTTTTTGTATAAAGTTTTTGCTATGATATAGTGATGTTACCATTTTTGGCACTTCTTCACCGGGGGCTGCACTTTACTTTGGTGGCGTATTTTACTTGGGGGGCAGCTTGGGCTTAAATAAAATGTATGCTAACGAAACCATACGGCTTAGGAACGAGATCGTATAGAACAATTAGCCACAATATTTTAGTTTTATCCAGTCTACTTGAGGAAATAGACTCAGCTGTTTTCAGCTATTATTCACTGTTTTTTTCTCGCTCAGGCGTAGTCAAAGGTTACGCTAACGAGGCCGTACGGCTTAGACTAACGAGACCGCCAAGGTCTCATTTCTCTCATCCGCACTGCGGGTGAAAAAAAAATCTATGCGCTCTTCGAAAAATCCGGAAAACCCTTTAAATCTATGCACTCCAAAACCTATTTTAGATTCTTACCGTGGGAATTTCATGAGTCATTGCAAAAATTTTTTCTCTAACGTTTAGAAATTGATAAAATTATGCGCTAGAAAAAATTGTGTGGGTAGTAAGAAACGCCCTGGAGACCGCATTAGAAAATTTTCTCATGTTATTAATTTTTTGTCAACTCAGTGACTAAGTTTGTCAAATAATAAAAAAAAGCCCCCCCCCAGTCCAGTAAAGCGCGGGCCGCAAGTAGCGGATGCGCCAGTAAAAAAACTCGAGTTTTTATGTTTCTATTTTTTTTCTCGTAAAATTGCCTTTTTCTCGTTTTGCTTTCTGATCTAAAAGGGCATTAAAGCGCTTCTAAAACATTAATTATTTTAGGTCACGTGCTTTTCTCTAGAATTATTGAAGAGAACCGTTTATTGCAGTGGTTGCCTTGAATGTTTAGAATCGTGTTAGAAGGGGGCGAAGGATGAGCAGAGGGAGAAATTTGGTCAATATAAAGTTTTAAGACTTATTTGCCTAAGCCTAAGCGTTTTTTAATGTAAAAATAATCTTTTAAAAAGTGTTTTTTTAAAAAGCCCCTTCCCCAAGTAAAGCGCGCCCCCCCAAGTTAAAAAGAGCCCAGGTTACTTATGTTCATGTCGATAAGCGTCTTATGATGAAGGTATCTAATTTTAGGGTATATCAACTCAATAGCATGTAACACATTTTCTACTGCGGTGCAATCGTATCTCCTATTATTCACTCGATCGGCCTTCTTTTGACGTCTGTTTCTCTTCTTGTTCTCAGATCTTGCCCCCCTATAAATGCCTTTTACTTTCTCACAATCCACCAGATCATTCTAGACGCGCGCCTGAATTGGCGGTTAATTTTGTTTTCGGACTACTGTATATGTGAATATTCCTTTTCTGTACGCCTTAAAGAGTCCCGTCCATTCCAGTGATTTGCCAAGGCTGCAGAAGAGTTGGCTCTTGCTAAGAGGAATATGGAGGGCGGACGAAGCAGCTCAGTCATGGTAACTGATGTTCAAGTCAGCTTGTTTTTCTATCCGGTTATTCTTCATTCATTCTTTATTCCGGTAATGGACATTATTCCGGTTATTCTTGAATCAAAAAATTTACACACTGTACAATGAATTGTCAATAAGGTGCAGTCAAATGCGTATCTTTTTCAAAAAGATCGTTCAAGGGAAAGAGATTTTTAAAAAAAAACTTTCGATATATGGACGTCAATTTTGTCAAGCGGAGTTTGTAGATCAAAAGGAGATGCTGAGGGAACGCTAAGGTTAGAGGAATAGAGAAGGACAAGAGATTGTGACCGGAACATCTTTGATGTTAACCTTTTTTTAGAGCACACAGAGTTGCTAATATATTTCATGCGCGACAAGGGTAATACAATTTTTCTAATGCGCCTAACTCAATTGCTGGGTCTCAGTATTGATGTATTCGCGTAGATCGGTCTGTAAGAGTCTTCAAAAGTCTCGCCGACTAACATCATCAGGCACTTTTTCGGTTCATCGGGTTTTCGCGTCGCGGTTCCCTTCGCGTTTTGTTTTTACATCAAAAAGTTATTTCTACAGTAAAAAAAACGCTTAGGCTTAGTAAAAGTTTACGATAACGAGGCCGTACGGCTTAGCTAACGCGGCCGTACGGCGCGAAGGGGGCCGCGACACGACCGCGACGCGAAAACCCGATGAACCGAAAAAGTGCCCATCATCAGTAGTCTTCCGCTTCATTTTTTGGGGCGTGATTTTTTCAAAAGTAACTTTGTAACTAATGGAGCGTTAGAATTCAACTTTTCATTTTTTGAACGTATTCTCTGCTGAGTGTTCTCGTTGATCGCTCCAATTTCTCATCCCGATCACTTAGCAGAGATTAAGTTGAGAAAGTGAAAAGTTGAATTCTAACGCTCCATAAGCCATTAAATTCTCACGACTTAATTTTTACGAATTAATTTTTTCAAAATTTAAATGAACGCATTTAGAGGTATTTCACCTTCAATCAGTGGTGATTGACTTATTAATTTGATGATTCGATTGGTAATATGCAGGGTGTTTCTCTGACCCGCACTGCGGGTAAAAACAATCTATGCGCTTTGAAAAATTTTTTCTCGGATTTTTCGTAGTGAAATACCATATCATTTGAAAAATTTGATGTTGAACTCTGAAATTTTTAAAATCTATGCGCTCGAAAAAAGTTGTGCGGGTGCTAAGAAACACCCAGGGGCCTCTTTCTAATTGGATATTTTGGATACAGCGATACAATATTGTCTTTCTAATCTTTCGATACAGCGATACAGCTATACAAATGGATACAGCGATATTTTGTGAAGGGCACCTGTATCCCTGTAAAGGTTCTCTCTCTAATCTTTTACAGTTTACAGCAAAAAAAATTGAATCTTTACAGGAAACGGATACAAATTTACAATTCTAGAGGCTGCTGTAAAGATGGATACAGCACGCATTTACGATGTTTTTTCTTTATGTTTTTATTTTTTTCTTTATATTTTGTTTTTTCTTCTTCATATTTTGTCATCTCCATTTTTTCTTTCTTTTTTTACCAAAATTTTTTTCAATTATTTGATTTCGTTTTTCCTTTGTCCATTAAAATTATACATAATTGAAAACATAATAATTTTGGCAATTGTATATTCATATAACTTATATATGATATAAGTATTGTAATATTTTTATAACTTCAAAGTATTATTATTGCAAGTTTTTCTTTAAAAGAATTTTTTTTAATTGAAGGTGGTTGGCGGATGCAAGTTATGACCATTACGCTGATGAGACCATTTTGGTTTAGTTGGTAAAAACCGTTTCATTAAAATTCCTTCAAGTAGTATAGGGTCCAAAAAACAACAGAAAACCAAAAAAGTTTGTGAAAAAACAACTTTTTTGGAATGAAAAAAATTTTTTGTGGAAAAACTAGAAGCCTAAATCGCTTACTTAGGTCACGTAATATACAAAGAACAGAAAAAAGTGAAATCTAAAGCCTAGTATAGCCGGAAAATTTTACCAGTTAAACTGCACTAACCCCTCTATGTTATTATCATAATTTCAATCATGTATACTATTAACGTACAATTTTAAAAAAAAAGACTTCAAGTATTTGCATAATATTTGGTGGCAAAAAAAATGAAGGAAAAACTGAAGGTGGTAAAATATGAAGAAAAAAACTGGAAGTGGCAAAATATGAAGAAAAAAATGAAGAAAAATCTTTTTTTAAAAGAAAAAAATTTGAAGAAAAAACAAAATATGAAGAGAAAAAATGAAGAAGAAAAAACAAAATATGAAGAAGAAAATACAAAATATGAAGAAAAAACTTAAGGTGCAAAAATAATAAGAAAAAAAAGAGAAAAAAAACAAAATATGAAGAAAAAATGAAGAAAAACAAAATAAGAAGAGGAAAACCAAAGTACGAAGAGAAAAAAATGAAGAAGAAAAAACATGAAGAAAATATGAAGAAAATAGACGGAGCAAACGAAAATTGCCCCAAACACAACAAATATTTGTATCCGATACAGCAACTTTTTGTATCGGCTCCTGTATAGGATACAATGGAAAATTGTATCCATTTATTTACAGGAGAGATTAGAAAGATAAGTAAAATATCGCTGTATCCAAACTCGCGTTGTATCGCTGTATCGCTGTATCCAAAATATCCTATTAGAAAGAGGCCCCTGGTAATATGCTGTTATGTATCTTAAATTTTCAGTAAATGATTATTTTTTCACATTTTCCTTGTCAGTGATTATCTTTTTTCTTCACGTCCTTTTTGTGCATGAATTTTTAAGTGAGTGGCCATGACCTCTAAACCCTTACACTATACGGGAAAAGGGTTCTAATTTTTCGAAATCGTTGTCAACTATCCTGACCAGGGGTTAAATAGTGACCGGATCGGTCCCGTCGGCGGATACATGTACACACACTATTGACAAAAAACTTCCTCTCTTTTCTTACCCTTTTCCTTCATCCCCTCTTCTTTTTTCCTCCAAACTTTGAGCGGCGGATACATGTAAACCCAAATTGGGCGGCTCCATATAACCCCTGATCCTGACCCAACATTACTTCGTTTAATTCTTCGTATTCTTTTTCGAGTTTCGTATTCTTCGCCTTTCACAGCATATTTATAGACAAAAAAATTGTTTCGTGTCAATTGAAACAAGAAGAGAGTAAGTTTGTTGTCATCAGAATGGTTCAGAGATTGGTTTCCGCATGAAAATTCAGAAAAAGCGAGGTCTTCGTACCTCCAGTGTTCCTTGCCAATTGAAGGATAAAGAACGTGTTGGTTTACTTTTTGAAAAAAAACACGTATCAGAAAGATGATAAACTTGTTCATTACAGTGTATAGAATAATCTTACTTATAGAGTAACTGCAAGAATAAGTATAAATATATATATATATATACGCGTAACAATCTTTTGCAGCCAAACTTCAATGAAAACTTCGGATGATCTTTTTGCAAAGTCTCGCAAAAAAACTCAAAAAGAAAAAAAATTATATGTACAATTAAAATTTTAAATGAATTAGTCAGTTTTTCTTTTTTCATATCACAAACTTGGAAACTGGAAAAAAAAGTATTGGTTTGTTGAGGAAGCGATGGAGTGCCCGGTTTGCCTCTCGCTATATGAGCGACCACTTCAGTTATACTGCGGACACACAGTCTGCGCCCGTTGCGTTGAGGGCCTGGTAAGATTGAATTGACGCGTTTCAATTGTACTCAGAATTGATTGACTTGTTCCACGAGTATTTCTCTTACTTCCAATAACATAATACCATTGTAAAATTAACTTGAGAAGTCTACGCTGTTTTTTTATGCCGCTGCTCGAGCGCGTCTTATGCGGAAAGTTTCAGAATTTTAACCTCAAAATTTAGAAAGAAAAAATGATTTTGACGCAAAGAAGAGCTGCCTCGCAGTATCAACTTCTCGCTTCTCATACATATTGAATTTCGGGTTGAGATAAAATAGATAAATTATTGAAGGTGGCAAATGGCGCTAACTACCCAGGAGCCCAAGACGGAATGGGAATGAGAAATAATGGAGCCCCCCCGCAAGGGCTTGGTGGGGGACAAATGGGTCTAGGAGGAGTCGGGGGTGGTCTTCGAGGAGCCGCGCCAGGAGGAGCAGGCCCCCCGCAGCAAGGAGGCGCCATCATGGGGGCGCCCGGGCCGGGTGGGGGAGCTCAAGTGGCAGCCCCAGCACCCGGTCACCTTCAAGGCCCGCCGCCCATGGGTCTTCAGATGAACGGGCCGGATATTATATTGCAACAACGTTAGCTTCTTCGAGTCACTTGTTTGTCGATTATTCAAAAATGACCGCTTAGATGAGACTATTCAAGACAAAAAGTTAACATTTGATTGAGTGAAAAGGGGAAGAGAAGGTATAAATTGTAAGATATGAGTAATAAAGCCGAAGAAAAACGTCTCTCTTATCTTATCCATGGAATCTCGCGACTCGGAAGAGCAATCGGTTTTAAACTTTTTGAAAATTGAGGATGGCTTGTGGTTGAGTTGTTGGTTCTAGATTATAGTAAGATGGATTAGGGCAACAGGGGTTTTTTAGTGTGCAAGAAAATGGTAAAGATGCCCGCCAAAAGCGGAAAAACAATTTCAAATGAGGGTCTCTCCTAATGATTAAAAAAACAGAGGTCCGTTAATTTTTTGTTGTTGTTTTGTTTTACATAAGGATCCCTCAAGATTTGGAAAAACAGAGGCCCGCCGACAGAAGGTCTGACATGACTATTTAAACCCTGTAGGGCAATGAAGTTGATTAGAAGTCATTCGTGACACTGGTTACGAAAATATCTCTGAAAACAACTTTAGTTATTCATATGCAGGCTGTAATTTCAGTCTTGCCTTCCGAACTCTGGATTAAGAGAAAAATAAAAAAATTTTGTGAAATGTTAACCTTATTTATTTTGAGACTTTGATGAAAGAATAATAAAAATAACAACTCAACAATCAAACCGTGCTAACGCGGCGAAAAACGCGCCCAGGGTTTTCTTCGATGTAATTGATGAAGAATGAATAGAAGCTTTTCTCTTTCCAGAGAACTACATTCCAGGAATGATGCAACAAGGGGCTCAACAACCCGGCGGCGGGGGTCAGCAATACCAGGTTTGCTGTCTTGTTCTGCTATATTCCATCCTGGAACTGCCTTCCCAACTAGATCTGAAATGAATGAAGTGATATTTTCAGGGTGCCATGGTTCATCATCCTCTTCAAGCTCAACCAGGCCAGGTAAGAAAGTCTAATTTTACTTCGAAGTCGACAACAAGTTTTGATTTTTCCGCGCATTCAGAGAGAATCAGGGAAAAGTAGTAAAGTTTAAATGCAGTGTTTGTGTGATGAGAATTGATAAATCTGGTGATAAGTGCAAGTTGATCATTTTGTTGCAGTACTGGAACATCCGATATGTGGCCGGGCAGCAGTTTCCCATCCAGAATAACAGAGCCGCGGTTGGTTTTTGAAAAAAAAATTTTTGGTTGGTGAAAATATGGCTTGAAATTAGCCAGAGAATATAAATAGATCGCTGGATACTCGATTTTGGTGATAAATATTATCCAAACTTTCACATCCCTTCCGAAGAATGTGATCCGATCATCCTCTTTCTGAATCAAAGCCAGCTATCTTTATGTATTTATTGGTACATTATTCTAATTTTTTTAAATAATGGGTTCGATTCCGCCTCGTAAATATCTTTTGTCCGTGATATTATATATAGTTAATTAACAACTTGAGTCACCGCTTTAAAGCTGTGTAATTGTGAATACCTTAATTCAGTTATAATAATCTTCCTCGCGCTTGTTGTTGTTTCGTGGCAGGGTAAGCTCTCCCCTGAAACACGGTAAATGCCTATCCTGGTAGAACCAGGGGCTTAAAATCAGATAACTCTGTCTCAATTGCGTAGCGGCCACTCTAGTTTCCTTAACAGTTACCTCCACCGAATAGGGCCCAATGAATCTCCCCTCTGCCCACTGTGTAGGATAGAGCCGCATACTTCGAGACATATTTTTTCGTAACGCTGTAACCCCACTTCACTTAGCCCTATCGACCTTTGGAATAGGCCGCACTCGGTTGTTGATTTCATGTTCAATTGAATCTCTCCAAAAAAAAAGTGAAAGAGAGAAGAGAAGAGAAGAAAAAAAATAATAATAAAAAATAAAATAAAATAATAAAAAAGAGTTTAAAAAAAGAGAGAGAGGAGAGAGAGAGTGTGGGCTTATAACGCTGGAGGGTCGAGAGCTTCAACGACTTCCTCCAGTGTCTCGCGAAGGAAGATCCACCCGTTGGGCAAGACAACAACAACAATCAGGGGCTGCACGTTAGGCCACTGCTATTATGTGTAGCTGCAGTTGGGAAAAAAACAGATTCGTGCAAGAGCACTACCAAAACATTTGGCTGGATTACTCCAGGGGAGGGGGGTCTAACTTGGGACCCTCTGGATTACTCCAGGGGAGGGGGGTCTAACTTGGGACCCTCTGCACAATAGTTGTTGTTGCCGGCTGCAGCCATCCTCGAAGAGGTCTAACTTGGGACCCTCTGCACAATAGTTGTTGTTGCCGGCTGCAGCCATCCTCGAAGAGGTCTAACTTGGGACCCTCTGCACAATAGTTGTTGTTGCCGGCTGCAGCCATCCTCGAAGAGGTCTAACTTGGGACCCTCTGCACAATAGTTGTTGTTGCCGGCTGCAGCCATCCTCGAAGAGGTCTAACTTGGGACCCTCTGCACAATAGTTGTTGTTGCCGGCTGCAGCCATCCTCGAAGAGCGAGATCCGCGTGATATACTATTCTCCGCTCTCTATTCTGGTGTTTACAGATTTTCCTTTTTTTTTCTCAATACATCATCTTCATATAAAATTTCATATCTTCGTATTTGCACAATGGTCGCCCACATTACGTCACGCCCGGAATCATTATGCTGATTCTGTTAAGACTAGCACTTTCCCCGTAGTCACAAAATTGTGGGTGTCGAAAAAACAGTTATTAACTGAAGTCAGGCGTCGACTCTAAAACTCCTTTTTGATTGAGGCTCCGTATGCTGCGTACCCAGGAATGGTGCGCATGATGCCGATGGGACAGCAACAGCAGCAGCCAGCCGCTCGGCAGTACGGAATGGAGCCACCAAGAAGGAACAACCAACCGGTGCCTTCTCTTTCCGTTGAACACCTGAGGCCGTATGCACGTAAACGCGGGAAACATTTTCCTTGAAAACGGTTTTCAGGGAAAACGTTTACCGAGGGAGATGTGTTTTTGAGGAAAATGATAAATGGTATGCACGAACCGTAGAAAATATTTACCGAGAAAACTTCGGACGGGAATTTGAAAATGTTTTTTGTGATCAGTGTGACTAAGACCCGATCACGCTCTATTTTCGAGCATTGTCATACCCTTCATAATGGAAGACGAATAGCTGAATTCTGTGAATAGTTTTACGCATTTTCTCTTGTTTTGTGCTGCTTTTACGTTGAATTTATTACTAATTTTTCTACTTCATGTTTTTCATCATCATTTCGTTGTTTTTTCGCTGCGCTTGTATTGAACGAATGATTTGTCTTGATACCAGTCAATTCAAATTTATGGAATCCATTATAGTGGTCTTTTTTTTGTTGTTCTTTTTAGATTTTAAGCCTTTCAGGCATTTTGGCACTTTAGGGACACATCCCTACCAGAGGTTTAATGGGTCACACGTCTGACTTATTAACACTTAGAAAAAAAATAGTTTTACATTGAAAAATTTTTTTTATTAAAAAAAAACGCTGAGGCTTAGAAAAAATTTACGCTAACGAGGCTGTACGGCTTAGGCTAGCGAGCTTTTCTAGTGAAATTTACATGCTTTTCTAGTGAATAAAACCCACACCCCTTAAAGATATCAAATCCGAGAAGAAAAACGAGCGAGAGCTCAATGGAAGAGAAAGGAGGAGGGATTGGGCTATGTTAGAGATCAAGTCTGACAAGGCTCGCTCGCTTTTAATGATGCAAGTCATTCGCTCAAACAAGCGATCGTTTTTTTACTCTTCACAACTGTATTTGAAGTGAAACTATTTGTATACTTTTATGGGAAAGTTTTGATTTCCTTAACATGCCAAAGTATAGAAACTTGCTTCTTGAATTGTTGAGGTTTTTTGTGTTGATTTCATTGTCACTCATGACATTAGGAAAACAGGGCACTGTTTGCGTCTAACCACCCCCCCTACCAGAGGTTCCATGGGTCATACGTCCGACTTACATACTATTACTGTATTTACATTACATTTAACTGTATTTACATTTACATACTTGTATTTACATTTACAAAGAATTATTTTTACATTAAAAAATTTTACATTGAAAAACGCTTAGGCTTAAGAAAAAGTTAACGCTAACGAGGCCTTATGGCTTAGGCTAACGAGACCGTATCAAAAAATGCCACTCTCATCTGGCCCAATTGAACCTCTGGGGCCTCTTTCTAATTGGATATTTTGGATACAGTGATACAATGGAAGTTTGGATACAGCGATATTTTACTTGTCTTTCTAATCTCTCCTGTAATTAACTGGATACAGTTCACAGTTGTATCCGATACAGCAGCCGATACAAAAAGTTGCTGTATCGGATACAAATATTTGTTGTTTGGGGCAATTTTCGTTTGCTCCGTCTATTTTCTTCATATTTTGTTTTTTCTTCTTCATTTTTTTCTCTTCGTACTTTGGTTTTCCTCTTCTTATTTTGTTTTTCTTCATTTTTTCTTCATATTTTGTTTTTTTTCTCTTTTTTTTCTAATTATTTTTGCACCTTAAGTTTT
This sequence comes from Allodiplogaster pararmata, assembly GCA_964056735.1. NCBI lineage: Eukaryota > Metazoa > Nematoda > Chromadorea > Rhabditida > Diplogasteridae > Allodiplogaster > Allodiplogaster pararmata. Next base: position 10,329,858 of record OZ057406.1, read on the forward strand.
TTCTTCATATTTTGCCACCTTCAGTTTTTCCTTCATTTTTTGGCATCAAACATTATTCAAACACTTGAAGTCTTTTTTTTTCTTCAATTTTACATTATTATTATACATGATTGAAAATATGATAATAACATGGAGGCGTGAGTTAGTGCAATTTAACTGGTAAGATTTTCCGGCTAAACTAGGCTTTAGATTTCGAGTTTTTGTTCTTTGTATATTACGTGACCTGAGTAAACGATGTAGGCTTCAAGTTTTTCAACAACAAAAAGTTTTTTCAACTCAAAAAAGTTGTTTTTTCACTAACTTTTTCAGATTTTCTGTTGTTTTTTGGACCCTATACTACTTGAAGGAATTTCAATAGAACGGTCTTTACCAACTAAGCCGTAATGGTCTCGTTAGCGTAAGTTTCACTTAGCCTAAGCTAAATTTAATGTTAACTGTTCCAGTTAGTTTTTGGAAGAAAAAACCACTTTCTAAATCGTAAACTTTTTACTAAGCCTAAGCGTTTTTTTTAATGAGAAAATAATCTTTAGAAAAGTTTTTTAATAAAAAAAACCCTCAAGTAAAGCGCGCGCCCAAGTTGAAAAGAACCCCCTTATATGAATATACAAATGCTAAAATTATTTTGTTTTCATTTATGTATACTATTAATGGACAAAAAATTCAAATATTTGTAAACATTTTGGTGAAAAAAGGAAGAAAAAATAGAGTTGGCAAAATATGAAGAAGAAAAAACTAAATATGAAGAAGAAAAACAAAAGATGAAGAAGAAAAACAAAATATGAAGAAAAAAACAAGAACATGAAGAAAAAACATCGTAAATGCGTGCTGTATCCATCTTTACAGAAGCCTCTAGAACTGTAAATTTGTATCCGTTTCCTGTAAAGATTCGATTTTTTTTGCTGTAAACTGTAAAAGATTAGAGAGAGAACCTTTACAGGGATACAGGTGCTCTTCACAAAATATCGCTGTATCCATTTGTATAGCTGTATCGCTGTATCGAAAGATTAGAAAGACAATATTGTATCGCTGTATCCAAAATATCCAATTAGAAAGAGGCCCCTGGTAGGGGTGAGGTGGTTAAACGCAAACAGTACCGAAAACAGTGTTGCAGGACAGCTTTGATTTTTAAAGCATGTTTATCACGCTAGATTGATGCATCTTAGCTACATGCAGCTGTTCTGAAGCTCTGCAAAGCTTGTTTATCACGCTAGATTGATGCATCTTAGCTACATGCAGCTGTTCTGAAGCTCTGCAAAGCATGTTTATCACGCTAGATTGACGCATCTTAGCTACATGCAGCTGTTCTGAAGCTCTGCAAAGCATGTTTATCACGCTAGATTGATGCATCTTAGCTACATGCAGCTGTTCTGAAGCTCTGCAAAGCATATTTATCACGCTAGATTGATGCATCTTAGCTACATGCAGCTGTTCTGAAGCTCTGCAACGCGAATGCTTCATCGGGTTACATGAAATATAGCGAAATAAACTGATCGCTGTTTGAGCCGGCGATCGTGATTCGTTGCCCGGAGTGCAGGCAACCGACGACTATTCCTCCCGAGGGACTACCTATCAATTACAAATTACAAGGTTCGATTAAAAAATCTCTGAAGATCATTTCTAATACGAGTTTGAAATAATAATCGTTTCTTCCAGTATTAATAGTTTCTTCCAGTATCTTTAAGATAGTCTTACTCGAGTAGTGCTTTTTTTATTCAATTTTTTTTTGGCTCCATGCTCCAGTTAGAAATGGAGAGAGGCAGGAAAAGAACAGAAGATTTGATTGAGTAATTCTGTTAGTCAAACTTCACTTGTTCATTATAAAAATCATATTTGACTTAGCCATTGAATAACTTAAGGTAACATTTCAAATATCTGCTCTCAGAGTTGATGGAGCGAGTGAAAGCGAAGGCGCTGAATCCCTTCGACATGGCGGGCTGCATGTGCCAGGAATGTCTGCAGCCGATCCAATCCGATGTCTACTTCTCCTGCAAGAATCCCAGCTGTCGCCATATTGTCAGTTTTTTTTCTGTAGGGAGAGGCGGGCATGAAAAAGAGGCCTCTTAAAGTTGTCATAGTAAAAGGGTACTATATGCCAAGATGCCATATTAGAACTCTCATGCAAGTGCTAAGAAAACTTAATCTCGCATGTGAAGAGGTCTTCCTTTTTGTTCGGATTGACTGGGTTTTCCGAGCTAAGACTGTTGAGTACCATCCGTAGTTCAAAAGCTGTGTATGAGCTGGATTGAATAAGAATTATTTCTCTCGAAGCGACAACAAAAAAATACTATTTTATTTTTTTCTCAATTTTTTACGAACGCAGTCTATCAAACACATTAAATTAAACAGAACAATTGATTCTGCATAGAATTGAAGATGAAGTTCAAGAAAAACACAAAATCAAGACGAGAAGACTTGTTTCACGACTGGAATTACGGCATGAAGCATGGTTCTTTTCTCCGGCTTGAACCTCTTGAACCATGGCTTGAACCCCTTGAACCATGGCTTGAACCCCTTGAACCATGGCTTGAACCCCTTGAACCATGGCTTGAACCCCTTGAACCATGGCTTGAACCCCTTGAACCATGGCTTGAACCCCTTGAACCATGGCTTAAACCCCTTGAACCATGGCTTGAACCACTTGAACCATGGCATGAAAAAAAGGCCTCTTAAAGTTGTCATAGTAAAAAGGTACTATGTGCCAAGATGCCATATTAGAACGCTCGTGCAAGTGCTAAGAAAACTTAATCTCGCATGTGAAGAGGTCTTACTTTTTGTTCGGATTGACTGGGTTTTCCGAGCTAAGGTTTTCCGATTCCGAACCCCTTGAACCATGGCTTGAACCCCTTGAACCATGGCTTGAACCCAGCGACGGAAAACTTGGATTTGTGCTTTTTTTTTGTTGAAGTTGTTTAACATTGTCCAAACATCATGTAGTCTTCATTAATGAATGGAATAGTTTTTACATACAAACAAACAACAACCTAATGAGCAGTTAAAACATTTGGCTGTGATGCTGGGAGAAAATAAGAGGATAATGTTGATATGACTTTTCTCACGAAAAGGAGATTTAGACGTAGGAAGAGAAGAGATCGTTATGCACAAATGGACAACTTAGCTATGTAGATGATTCCTTTATTTTTTCTATTGGTTTAGATGGGTCTTTTGACGAAAAATAAATGTCGTCCCGGTGAGTCAGAGAGGTTATAGAAAGATTGGGGTTCCTATTCCCAACTTTGGTTCATTGAAAGGTTTCTGGTTGCCAATTGTGAAGTCTGTTTGATTTGAGCGCACAATGTGCCCGATGTGTGTTATTCGTAAGCATAACGGCCATGAGATAAGAGAGCGGCGGGTGATTGGAGAGGAGGAGCGGGTGAATGCAGTCAACCAAATACTCATCTCGGTTAGTAATCCCAATTTTGCAACTAAACGGTTTTTAGTGTTCAAAATTAGTGGTTTATCGCCATTGAATTAAAGTGGTGTGGCGTCAGTGGCGAACTTCGCCTTGGAACATCAACCGGTCTGTTTCTTACAAATTGCAAAAAGACAGTACATACATCAACTGGTTTAAAGCATAAGTTATCTGCGCTGTAAAAAAAAATTCGAGAGCGGCCATAGGTCACCTAAATTTGTGAAAAAAAAATTTCTTGGGCGGGGTTTTATGTAAAAATTAGATTTCTTAATGTAGACTTGAATTCGAGTAATGAAAAAAAATTGAAGTTCACAGCGGAGTTTTATTGAACGTGATTTCTCAATTGAGTTTTTAACCGAAACTTCTTCAACTTATATGAAATGGTAAATAAACTGCTGCATACTTAATAAAACATGAGGAAATAAATCTGCATCGGATGAAAACTTATGAACGTAAGAAAAAATTTCCTTCCTGGGCGGGGCCCGGGAGGTTTTTTGTACCACTTGGTAAACTATGAGAGCGACCGTTCTCCGAACAGATCAGCCTTCTTGACTGATTTAAAGCGAACAATTCTCAAAAATTTCATTTTTTTTTTAGATTGTCCGATTTTACTTTTCTGGTTTGTAACTTCTCATAATTCTACACTCTTCATACGGTAGTTTTTTCCTCTTGAAGTGCGTGGGTGACTTAGTGAGCAATGATCTTGAGTAATTGACGCTTTAAGAAAAGAGTGCTTGCGGGATTAAATATGACAGAGACGGAATTCATAGCACGTAATTTTTTTCCGAAAGTGCACATATTCGCCTTGTTAAGGGGTTATGGAAACATATTAATACAAATTGTACTGAAATATTTTTTTCCAGAAGTATTCCTCAATACTTCGGAACTTTAATTTCAAATTGTTATCACTCAAATTTTGGATTGTTCAATTCGTCACTACATAATACTTCAAAATTAAAGTAGTGCAATGTTAAGGAATACTTTTGGAAAGAGGATAAGCGATGAAATGAGTATTCGTTATTTTGTTGTGAAAATTCAAAAGACAATGTAATGTGGAAGATTATTATTATTATCATTATTTTTATTATTATTACTAATGGAATATGATTCTGCAGGAACACAATGCTTCTACGTTGCGACGTGAAATTGTGGAGAAGCTCAGCAGATGCAAAGATCATCTGGACAGCATCCAAGAAGTTAGCTACTTCTGTTACTTTATGCTGAGCTGTCTCTCACAATCATGGCTTCTATTGTGAAGTTCGACCGTGTCTCACCACGCCTCCGTTTCGAGCTTCTCCGGGTGTCTATTCTCATTTAAAGAGAATATAAATAAAACTCTCTCTCTCTCTCTATGAACTTAAGTTTTCTAGCCTCTGACATGTTTGGGTGAGAGTCCGCGGGTTCAGTGTGGTGTCCCCTGTCTTGCAGCCCCAAAAGTTGACATGAGAGTGAAAGGTTTATATGGTAAAGACATCGATACATAAAATAGTACGAACATCAAACGATTGATCATTTATTAGTCGAGATGGGGATAACATTACAGATTATCAAGAGAGACAACTTGCACCAATATTAATGATCGGCGCTACAAAGAATTGGGCGTGAACAATGGATTCCCGAACAGAATCGGACCCGGTCTCTCTTCTCTCCTCTATGACGGGTGAATGGGCGTGGTTATATTGCCCAACGCGGAACCATTCTCTGGCTTCTAAGATACGATGTAGGGATAGGGATATGGAGCAAGGTCCCATAGCTGAGTAATAATAGAGAAGAGCGACTTGCTACAAAGAACTATCAGATATTCACATTTGTGTTCACGTATACTATGACCTCGGACGCACTCTAAGCAGGACTTTTTCTTGTCAACGACAAAGGAAGCTTGTAGATCTAAAACACTAATCATGAAGGAACGGCACGCTTGGGAATAAACCGAGCGCATGTGATATATCACTCAGTTTTGCTAGCTTTTTTAGGTAGCGACTAGGTTTGCGCATGAATTTCACTTACAGTTTCGTGACTCACTTTGATCCTGTTTCACAATCTCTTGGTAGTTGCTAAAATAATGAATGGATCGGGCGTATTGGGTTGGTAAGAAAAAAGTTCATCGACTGTTTTCAAACTAAGATAAGATCCGCATTCCCGTCCCGCATTCCCGTCCTTCATCCCGCATTGTGGGTAAAATACTTGTATTCGTGAAAAAGCAAGGGATCTATTTTTTACCGCACCCATTTGCTATCTTTCGTCTAAGCGGGGCGTTCCCTCAAAACTAGTATTCCATCTATATACTTTTTTGTGTTGTAATGTGAAAGCAGCAGCTGTTTTGCAGCCTCTGGAATCCGGCTTGAAAGTAGTGATGGACTGCGCGATCGACCTAAACCGGAAGCTGCCCTTCACGGAGGAAGCCTGCAAGCAGAGAGTCAACGGAGCTCGCAAAGTCGTCGACGTATTCAAGGAGGTCGGTTGTGTTGACATTTGTCAAAATCGTAGAGTTTCTCCAAGTTATAGAGGATAGTTTGATAGGTCACTTATAATTGGATCAAAAAATAAGTGACAGCTAATTCGGTTAAAATAAGTGAGAATACTTGCTGAACAAATTCTCGAGACGAAGCTCAACTTTTTCACTTGATACGTTCTTCCTTCCGAATTGCATTTAACGAAGCTCAACCTTTTCACTTGATACGTTCTTCCTTCCGAATTGCATTTAAAACAAGTGAATGAAAACATGTGATGTACAGCTGCTGACAACCTTGGAGCAGCACGAAAGCTGGCTGCAGCAGCATTTGAGAGACACCTGTGATGACTTCCTCAACAAGATTCATCATGTATTTAAGGTTAAAGAGGGTTTATTATACTGGGAACTGAGTAGATTTGAGTCTCTGGAGAGAAAGTGAGAAACCGTTTCACGACACGTTGTACCCGACATTTTGTTAGTATTCATTGTTTTTTCGCTTGGGCTCAGGTGAAGATAACGTTATGAAAGCCATGGGGAACGAGACCGCATCAAAGCCATGGGGAACGAGACCGCATCAAAGCCATGGGGAACGAGACCGCATCAAAAGCCATGGGGAACGAGACCGCATCAAAAGCCATGGGGAACGAGACCGCATCAAAAGCCATGGGGAACGAGACCGCATCAAAAGCCATGGGGAACGAGACCGCATCAAAGCCATGGGGAACGAGACCGCATCAAAAGCCATGGGGAACGAGACCGCATCAAAAGCCATGGGGAACGAGACCGCATCAAAAGCCATGGGGAACGAGACCGCATCAAAAGCCATGGGGAACGAGACCGCATCAAAAGCCATGGGGAACGAGACCGCATCAAAAGCCATGGGGAACGAGACCGCATCAAAAGCCATGGGGAACGAGACCGCATCAAAGCCATGGGGAACGAGACCGCATCAAAGCCATGGGAAACGAGACCGCATCAAAGCCATGGGGAACGAGACCGCATTAAAGCCATGGGGAACGAGACCGCATCAAAAATTTCATGTCATTTTTCTGTCGATTTGATTTCAAAAAAGTCGTGGTGATAAAGTTTGAGGTACAAAGTGTCGGTGATCCGTGAGAAAGACATGTTTTTTCCGCGAAAGGGAAAATTTGTTATTGGTTCTAGGATATCTATCAAATGGTACATTATGATTGAATTGATTGACAGGAAAATAAGCTGGAAACTAATGAGACATTGGTCTACACAATCAGTGACGATGAAGACGAACCCATTCAGGCAGCCTCCAATATTGTCAGTTCCAATCCAACATAGTTTTATCCATGATCTGCTCCTTCTGCTGAGAGAATTTAATCAAGTGGGGAAGAGAGAAAGTAAAAAAAAATATTAATGGAATCTTTTGTAATTGTAGAATATTGAAAAAGGACTGCAACTTCAAATTGAGGATAAAAACCATGAGAAGAGGGCGAGAGGTGGTGAGAGGCAGAGAAGATGTGGAGATTGTACAATTTGCGAGGCCTAATGTGTGAAGGCTCTTTCGATTTTCATTATACTAGGCCATATTGAATACGCAAAAAAATTGGGGTCCAAAAATTGATGATAATCATGTAAAAGTCAAAAACATTTTAAAAAATTGTGTATTGAAGAATCGAGAAAATTTTGTCAAAACTTATACATACATATATAATATCAATGAAATTCGAAAAAAAATATATGTATGAATATGTCAGCGGACGATGAGTTCTCGGGCGTCGCCACGTGAGACTGATAAGAAGAAGAAGAAGAAGACGATGAAGAAGAAGATACAAGTCGTGTAGTGTAGACTACTGTATAAACTCCTTTCAGGGTAGAGAGTGACAATTGGAGTAGATGGGATAGCCTCTATCTCCTTTAGACGAAATGATGTAGTATAACAGTTGCTCTGGTATAAAATAGATCGAATGATCTTTTCCAGAGTACGAGTAACAACTTAGTGGAAGAGAGTGGCAGAGGAGCAGCGCAGCAGACGGCAGAGGTTGAAAGAGAGGAGTCCACTCGGAGCAAGTACGTTAATCACTATTTATTAGCATCGCAATCAGGAATTTTTATTCTTTTTGTTGAGAGAGCTCTTAGCCATCTTAGCCGGAACAACTCGGAGATATTTCCCAAGGGGTTTGTGCAACAAAAATCTCTATATGTAAGAGGAAAAATTGCTTTTTTCTTGTAACCTTAATTGACGTAGCTCAGAAAAAATGTTGAGAAGCTTTTTACTATTATGGTTTTTTGAGTTAGCAAAAATAAAAATAAATTTTTTTCTCGTATTTTCTATGAATTTATCAAAAAGTTGTTGTTTCATTCAATTTAAAGCATATTCAAGTTTGACCGGAAACTCAGCTTCTTACGCGGATCAGTGGAGAAATTGCACTTGAGATCCTCCGATCTAAAGATTAGATTAGTACCATTTGCAGTTCTTTATCGAGCAACGCCTTCTCTTCTCGTGCTTCGAAAAGGCTGACCGCAACGCAGATGGCTAAGCGGGCCATGATAAGCGGTAAATTGAAGGAGAAGAGAGAGCGGGAGAAGGAAGCGACCAAAGCAATCAAGAGCATCAAGGTTGCTCTCCAATCCAAACTCAACAATTTTCAAAACTTAAAGAATCTTTTTGTCAAATGCTATCCTTGTGAGCATACATTTATTCCAGCCAGGTGTTAAAAAGTAACCAGACCAGCTATGTTGGCGCGTACATTGAAAATGATCTACTTTCTCTTTTCCTTCATCTTAATTTACCTCTACTCCTCTTCCCGTTCTTCTCAGCCTTTCCCGATCCTTTTTCTCATTCAACGCCTGGATACTTCTCTCACCTACTCTAAAATTGCATCTAGGCTCGTTAACTATTTAAGTTGGAAGAATTAGATGATTTATTCTAAGAAAACGTTCGAAAAGTCATGAATCAACTTTAAGTCATCAAGGAAAATTATCATTTAAAACTCGGATTTGCAATAAATTCATTTTTTTTCCTTTTTAACTTCTGCTGCGTTAATTCATTCAAGGAAATCTAGATGTAACTTGAACGATCTATGACATGTGAATATAAGTTGTTTAGTTGGAAGTAGGTCGTCTATTTCTTCAGCTGGATGACGAACAACAGCAAGTCGCGGCTCCAGAAGTCCCCGACGTCGGTGCTCAGCTCGAGATTGGCGAGGTTGGTCAGAAACGTTCTGAATGAGAGACCCTTAGAAGTTCTGAAGAGAGGCTCGCCAACACATGGTAGTACTGACATTTGTGTGTGAGGCATGTATGCCTCCAGTAGTTCCGCTCGCTTCGCTTACGATAAAGCTCTTAGTAAGAGATAAGGAATGAATGTTTTGTTGAGAGTGTAACCCGAAAAGAGAACGTAAAACATATCTTACTCATCTTCTCTCCTCTGCTAGAAAAACAATGATCCAAGGACTAGCCACTGGGGACTAGCCACCAGGATACTACGGCTGTATCTCATTTTAGAGGGGCACGTACTCTGCCACTAGGCAGAAAAAACTGTAAGATTTTTTTTCACAGTTGTCATGTTCATCTCAGGATCCTTCGCCCTTCTATCTTTCTTTTTGATAAGTTTACTACTCATTATTGACCTACACCTAGAAGCAATCTAAATTCAACCCTCTATACTGACAGGAACCGTTCTAATGAGACGGTGAGTGGGTGTTCACCCACAGCAGAGAAGAGGTACTTTCCTCATTCCTCATCGGCACTTTTGCCGTTTTTAGACCCTCCCTACCAGAGTGGGTTCAGTGAGTCAGGGTTCAAAAGAGCGCAGGGCGACTCACACTCCTCTGCATCTCTATGTGCTGTGCCTCCTCCTACTCTAGTTGTCTGCGCACTCTTCTCTCTTTGTTGTCTACGCACTCTACTTTCTATGTGTTGTTTCATCAGAGGAGGTACAGCGCATAGAGACGTATTGCATGATCCATTGAATCCATCTGACCCATTGAACCCACTCTGGTAGGGGGGTCCAAAAACGGCAAATGTTCCGGGGGAATCGAACAGGGCGATATTATGAGTAGAGGAAGATCAACACAAAGGCGAACATATGTTGTAAAATAAATACACACTTGACATTTAACCATAAAAGTGAGAACATAGATAGATAGATTGTATTCCTTGCAAATAGATCTTGAATATTTACAAAAGAGAACTGTCACATGTGCGATTTCAGTTATACCACAAAAAAGGCGTTTTATCTGACGATCAGGAGTTGATTTGATGCGGGAGCTTAGGAGCCGACATGGGTTCTTAAGAAATTAGAGTAGAAGGAGCAGAAGGACGAGGAGTCGAAAACTTGAGTATAGTGAAGTGAAGTCATGATTTAGAGGGGAGGGGAACGATGGTTTCACGGGAAAATGAAAAAAAAGAGAGATGGGAGCATATGCGACCATCTTGGGGGCAGGGAAAGAGAAAGAATAAAGAACTGTTTTTATATAAAATATGATCTGTATTAAAAGTACAGATCGGGCGTAGAGAAACCTCTGAGAAGAATTGTTAAACATTGTCTTAATTGCTTGAAGGAGCTCGAAGCGGAGCATCCTAACGCACTCCTGCGCGAATTGGCTCGTGGACGAGATGAGGAAGATGAGCTAATGGAAGAAGCCTTTGGAGTAGATGACGACCCATTCCCACTGGCTGGGGATGACGTGGAACTAGAGGGCGACGAAAGAGAACCGCGTCCGGTGCGCCGCATCCAAACGAGGGCTGAAGCTCGGAGACAGCGCGAGGAAGGGGTCAGCGGTAGTTTAAGAGACATCAACAGGCTTTTTTTTTCAAAAAAAGGTATCAGAAAGTGGATGTTGTGGTTGTTAATGCTAGCCCTCGGGATTGTCCTCGGATGTGGGGCTCACGATGCCTTGGTAAAAGTGAAGTGTGATGAATGTCTCTGGCTGCTTTTCTATCATTCGCTCTAGGTTGAGAATGAAAATAAGAAGATCCACAAAGCGGATCCTGCCATCACGGGACAACGCTAGGAAGAAGCAGAAGCTCTAGGTTGACAATGAGAAAGCGCGTACAGAACCCGCGACTTTTGCGTTACAGCCGAAGCTTATCTGACTCAGTTAGCGATGCACTGAATCTCGCTCAATTCTGAAGGCCTTGAAATATGAGCTGATGAAGTGGTTATTCTTGCAGGTAGATCAGCAGGTGAATATGATCCTGCGGAATGAGGGTCGACTCGGGAAGAGGGCCAGGCTGCAGGATATTGCTCACACTGCCAGGGAACTCAGCGAGAGGATCCGAGAAGTCGTCGCTCGTCAGGTAAGAGCTTCTCTCTCTCTCTCTCTCTCTCTCTCTCTCTCTCTCTCTCTCTCTCTCTCTCTCTCTCTCTCTCTCTCTCTCTCTCTTCTTTGTTGTTGTTGTCTTGCCCATAGGTCCTGTCGAGGGGAGTCCTTTTGGGATAAGTTGGTGAGGATCCTTTTGAGTCCGGAGAGATTTTCTCCGTCTACACTTGCACCGCAGTCGGCGATCCTCTTGGCGAGACCCATTCGTTAACCGGAGAAGGGCAAGAGGTTATTTCACTGGCGCCTCGACTCGCCATTGAAAGTATAGCGGAGTATCGGCTGATGTTTTGTCCGGTGGCATGCCCAGGCCGGTCCGGCATCGCCCTCCTTTGACGAGCTATAATACCCAGTTTTGGTCCGCGGCGGGATTTCTCCCGCTACCTCCCAGTACGAATTCTTCGTAGGGAGGCGTCCCTCTATCCGCCACCTGAGGTCGCGCTCGATTCTGGATTGGATGATCCGGCTCCATCCGTGACAGGCTCTTAACGCTGTAGAGTCACGAATGGCCACTGTTGCCAGTGTGTTTACTCTCTTTCCTTCTCCCTCTCTCTCTTTCCTTCTCCCTCTCTCTCTTTCCTTCTCCCTCTCTCTCTTTCCTTCTCCCTCTCTCTCTCTCTTTCCTTCTCCCTCTCTCTCTTTCCTTCTCCCTCTCTCTCTCTTTCCTTCTCCCTCTCTCTCTCTTTCCTTCTCCCTCTCTCTCTCTCTTTCCTTCTCCCTCTCTCTCTTTCCTTCTCCCTCTCTCTCTCTTTCCTTCTCCCTCTCCCTCTCTTTCCTTCTCCCTCTCTCTCTCTTTCCTTCTCCCTCTCTCTCTCTTTCCTTCTCCCTCTCTCTCTCTCTTTCCTTCTCCCTCTCTCTTTCCTTCTCCCTCTCTCTCTCTTTCCTTTTCCCTCTCTCTCTCTTTCCTTCTTCCTCTCTCTCTCTTTCCTTCTCCCTCTCTCTCTCTCTTTCCTTCTCCCTCTCTCTCTTTCCTTCTCCCTCTCTCTCTCTTTCCTTCTCCCTCTCCCTCTCTTTCCTTCTCCCTCTCTCTCTTTCCTTCTCCCTCTCTCTCTCTTTCCTTCTCCCTCTCTCTCTCTTTCCTTCTCCCTCTCTCTCTCTTTTCTTCTCCCTCTCTCTCTTTCCTTCTCCCTCTCTCTCTCTTTCCTTCTCCCTCTCTCTCTCTTTCCTTCTCCCTCTCTCTCTCTCTTTCCTTCTCCCTCTCTCTCCCTTTTCAGTCCGTTTTATCTCTTTCTTTCTATCTCTCCATTTATATTTATCTTTGTTCTTATCTTCATTGTCTCAATCTCTCTTTCTCTTGTATTTTTCCTTTTTTTTTCTCAAACACACTTTTAATATATATGGAATAGAGAATTTTTAACAACAACAACAAAAAAGAAGTTTGATTGCAGATTCCACCAGCGGCCGGGCCCAGACTCATTCAGATGAGAATCGACGTTAGTGAATTCAAAAATTATGACTGATTCGAAGTTTTAGCTTCTAATTATCGTGGTATCATAGGGAGAAGAGTATGGAAGGGTTAGCTTCTCATTATCTTGATATCCTAGGGGAGAAGAGTAGGGAAGGGTTAGCTTCTAATCATCTTGGTATCCTAGGGGAGAAGAGTAGGGAAGGGTTAGCTTCTAATTATCTTGCTATCCTAGGGGAGAAGAATAGGGAAGGGTTAGCTTCTCATTTTCTTGGTATCCTAGGGAAGAAGGGTAAGGAAAGGTTAGCTTCTCATTATCTTGGTATCCTAGGGGAGAAGAGTAGGGAAGGGTTAGCTTCTAATCATCTTGGTATCCTAGGGGAGAAGAGTAGGGAAAGGTTAGCTTCTCATTATCTTGGTATCCTAGGGGAGAAGAGTAGGGAAGGGTTAGCTTCTAATTATCTTGGTATCCTAGGGGAGAAGAATAGGGAAGGGTTAGCTTCTCATTATCTTGGTATCCTAGGGAAGAAGAGTAAGGAAAGGTTAGCTTCTCATTATCTTGGTATCCTAGGGGAGAAGAGTAGGGAAGGGTTAGCTTCTAATTATCTTGGTATCCTAGGGGAGAAGAATAGGGAAGGGTTAGCTTCTCATTATCTTGGTATCCTAGGGAAGAAGAGTAAGGAAAGGTTAGCTTCTCATTATCTTGGTATCCTAGGGGAGAAGAGTAGGGAAGGGTTAGCTTCTAATCATCTTGGTATCCTAGGGGAGAAGAGTGAGGAAAGGTTAGCTTCTCATTATCTTGGTATCCTAGGGGAGAAGAGTAGGGAAGGGTTAGCTTCTAATTATCTTGGTATCCTAGGGGAGAAGAATAGGGAAGGGTTAGCTTCTCATTATCTTGGTATCCTAGGGAAGAAGAGTAAGGAAAGGTTAGCTTCTCATTATCTTGGTATCCTAGGGGAGAAGAGTAGGGAAGGGTTAGCTTCTCATTATCTTGGTATCCTAGGGAGAAGAATAGGGAAGGGTTAGCTTCTCATTATCTTGGTATCCTAGGGGAGAAGAGTAGGGAAGGGTTAGCTTCTAATTATCTTGGTATCCTAGGGGAGAAGAGTAGGGAAGGGTTAGCTTCTCATTATCTTGGTATCCTAGGGAGAAGAATAGGGAAGGGTTAGCTTCTCATTATCTTGGTATCCTAGGGGAGAAGAGTAGGGAAGGGTTAGCTTCTAATTATCTTGGTATCCTAGGGGAGAAGAGTAGGGAAGGGTTAGCTTCTCATTATCTTGATATCCTAGGGAGAAGAATAGGGAAGGGTTAGCTTCTCATTATCTTGGTATCCTAGGGGAGAAGAGTAGGGAAGGGTTAGCTTCTAATTATCTTGGTATCCTAGGGGAGAAGAGTAGGGAAAGGTTAGCTTCTCATTATCTTGGTATCCTAGGGGAGAAGAGTAGGGAAGGGTTAGCTTCTAATTATCTTGGTATCCTAGGGGAGAAGAATAGGGAAGGGTTAGCTTCTCATTATCTTGGTATCCTAGGGGAGAAGAATAGGGAAGGGTTAGCTTCTCATTAACTTGGTATCCTAGGGAAGAAGAGTAAGGAAAGGTTAGCTTCTCATTATCTTGGTATCCTAGGGGAGAAGAGTAGGGAAGGGTTAGCTTCTAATCATCTTGGTATCCTAGGGGAGAAGAGTGAGGAAAGGTTAGCTTCTCATTATCTTGGTATCCTAGGGGAGAAGAGTAGGGAAGGGTTAGCTTCTAATTATCTTGGTATCCTAGGGGAGAAGAATAGGGAAGGGTTAGCTTCTCATTATCTTGGTATCCTAGGGAAGAAGAGTAAGGAAAGGTTAGCTTCTCATTATCTTGGTATCCTAGGGGAGAAGAGTAGGGAAGGGTTAGCTTCTAATTATCTTGGTATCCTAGGGGAGAAGAGTAGGGAAGGGTTAGCTTCTCATTATCTTGGTATCCTAGGGAGAAGAATAGGGAAGGGTTAGCTTCTCATTATCTTGGTATCCTAGGGGAGAAGAGTAGGGAAGGGTTAGCTTCTAATTATCTTGGTATCCTAGGGGAGAAGAGTAGGGAAGGGTTAGCTTCTCATTATCTTGGTATCCTAGGGAGAAGAATAGGGAAGGGTTAGCTTCTCATTATCTTGGTATCCTAGGGGAGAAGAGTAGGGAAGGGTTAGCTTCTAATTATCTTGGTATCCTAGGGGAGAAGAGTAGGGAAGGGTTAGCTTCTCATTATCTTGATATCCTAGAGAGAAGAATAGGGAAGGGTTAGCTTCTCATTATCTTGATATCCTAGGGAGAAGAATAGGGAAGGGTTAGCTTCTCATTATCTTGGTATCCTAGGGGAGAAGAGTAGGGAAGGGTTAGCTTCTAATTATCTTGGTATCCTAGGGAAAAGAGTAGGGAAGGGTTAGCTTCTAATTATCTTGGTATCCTAGGGGAGAAGAGTAGGGAAGGGTTAGCTTCTCATTATCTTGGTATCCTAGGGAGAAGAATAGGGAAGGGTTAGCTTCTCATTATCTTGGTATCCTAGGGGAGAAGAGTAGGGAAGGGTTAGCTTCTAATCATCTTGGTATCCTAGGGGAGAAGAGTAGGGAAGGGTTAGCTTCTCATTATCTTGGTATCCTAGGGAGAAGAATAGGGAAGGGTTAGCTTCTCATTATCTTGGTATCCTAGGGGAGAAGAGTAGGGAAGGGTTAGCTTCTAATTATCTTGGTATCCTAGGGGAGAAGAGTAGGGAAGGGTTAGCTTCTCATTATCTTGATATCCTAGGGAGAAGAATAGGGAAGGGTTAGCTTCTCATTATCTTGGTATCCTAGGGGAGAAGAGTAGGGAAGGGTTAGCTTCTAATTATCTTGGTATCCTAGGGAAAAGAGTATGGAAGGGTTAGCTTCTCATTATCTTGATATCCTAGGGGAGAAGAGTAGGGAAAGGTTAGCTTCTCATTATCTTGGTATCCTAGGGGAGAAGAGTAGGGAAGGGTTAGCTTCTAATTATCTTGGTATCCTAGGGGAGAAGAATAGGGAAGGGTTAGCTTCTCATTATCTTGGTATCCTAGGGGAGAAGAGTAAGGAAGGGTTAGCTTCTAATTATTTTGGTATCCTAGGGGAGAAGAGTAGGGAAGGGTTAGCTTCTCATTATCTTGGTATCCTAGGGAGAAGAATAGGGAAGGGTTAGCTTCTCATTATCTTGGTATCCTAGGGGAGAAGAGTAGGGAAGGGTTAGCTTCTCATTATCTTGGTATCCTAGGGAGAAGAATAGGGAAGGGATAGCTTCTCATTATCTTGGTATCCTAGGGGAGAAGAGTAGGGAAGGGTTAGCTTCTAATTATCTTGGTATCCTAGGGGAGAAGAGTAGGGAAGGGTTAGCTTCTCATTATCTTGGTATCCTAGGGAGAAGAATAGGGAAGGGTTAGCTTCTCATTATCTTGGTATCCTAGGGGAGAAGAGTAGGGAAGGGTTAGCTTCTAATTATCTTGGTATCCTAGGGAAAAGAGTATGGAAGGGTTAGCTTCTCATTATCTTGATATCCTAGGGGAGAAGAGTAGGGAAAGGTTAGCTTCTCATTATCTTGGTATCCTAGGGGAGAAGAGTAGGGAAGGGTTAGCTTCTCATTATCTTGGTATCCTAGGGGAGAAGAGTAGGGAAGGGTTAGCTTCTCATTATCTTGGTATCCTAGGGAGAAGAATAGGGAAGGGTTAGCTTCTCATCATCTTGGTATCCTAGGGGAGAAGAGTAGGGAAGGGTTAGCTTCTAATTATCTTGGTATCCTAGGGGAGAAGAGTAGGGAAGGGTTAGCTTCTCATTATCTTGGTATCCTAGGGAGAAGAATAGGGAAGGGTTAACTTCTCATTATCTTGGTATCCTAGGGGAGAAGAGTAGGGAAGGGTTAGCTTCTAATTATCTTGGTATCCTAGGGGAGAAGAGTAGGGAAGGGTTAGCTTCTCATTATCTTGGTATCCTAGGGAGAAGAATAGGGAAGGGTTAGCTCCTCATTATCTTGGTATCCTAGGGAGAAGAATAGGGAAGGGTTAGCTTCTCATTATCTTGGTATCCTAGGGGAGAAGAGTAGGGAAAGGTTAGCTTCTCATTATCTTGGTATCCTAGGGGAGAAGAGTAGGGAAGGGTTAGCTTCTAATTATCTTGGTATCCTAGGAGAGAAGAGTAGGGAAGGGTTAGCTTCTAATTATCTTTGTATCCTAGGGGAGAAGAGTAGGGAAGGGTTAGCTTCTCATTATCTTGGTATCCTAGGGAGAAGAATAAGGGTTAGCTTCTCATTATCTTGGTATCCTAGGGGAGAAGAGTAGGGAAAGGTTTGCTTCTCATTATCTTGGTATCCTAGGGGAGAAGAGTAGGGAAGGGTTAGCTTCTCATTATCTTGGTATCCTAGGGGAGAAGAGTAAGGAAGGGTTAGCTTCTAATTATCTTGGTATCCTAGGGGAGAAGAGTAGGGAAGGGTTAGCTTCTCATTATCTTGGTATCCTAGGGAGAAGAATAGGGAAGGGTTAGCTTCTCATTATCTTGGTATCCTAGGGGAGAAGATTAGAGAAGGGTTAGCTTCTAATTATCTTGGTATCCTAGGGGAGAAGAGTAGGGAAGGGTTAGCTTCTCATTATCTTGGTATCCTAGGGAGAAGAATAGGGAAGGGTTAGCTTCTCATTATCTTGGTATCCTAGGGAAGAAGAGTAGGGAAGGGTTAGCTTCTAATTATCTTGGTATCCTAGGGGAGAAGAGTAGGGAAGGGTTAGCTTCTCATTATCTTGGTATCCTAGGGGAGAAGAGTAGGGAAGGGTTAGCTTCTCGTAATCTTCAGGAAGATCATATGTACTTCATGGGGAATGGGCGAGGAGGAAGAGAAGAGGAAGCAGATCTGGAAGTGGATGTGAGAGGATACGCAGAGGATGGAGTCCCCGGGCAGCAGGCAGACATCGGCAGAGCCGAGGAGCCCGAGGCAAGCCTTTTACAGGGTTGAGGGATCTCCCAAGAGGTGGCTTTTGGGAGGGGTAACCTCATCACTCTATTTCTTACCGTTAGCGCGCTACCAGTAAGACCACAGAAAACACATAGCTATGTAATCTGCTGGGAAAGAATGATTAAGGACAGTGACAATGGTTTTATGTTTTCTCTATTTCTCTTCTTTTTTTCTCTCTAAAGCAGACAAATTGCACTCTGGTGTTAAATAGGAACCGGACAAGCTATGTTGACGCATAAATGGTCGCGCCATTTACCATCTCCATTTTTTTCTCATTTAGTTCTATTTTACTTTTCCTCTACTTCTCTTTTCAGTCTCTCGTCTTCTTTCCTTATTCCTTTTTTAAAAAAACTCGCTCGGTGCGTACAAAAGCTTTAAACCGGTCTCATTAAGTGTCTGCTTGCAGCCAGTGTACGTGTACGGCGCGGAGGCAGTAGAGGCTGAAATCATGGACGAGCAGCATCAGCAGCAGTTTGAGCTCCGCCTGCGGAGATTGGCGGACGGCGTGAGTTCATTTGTCAATCATTTATTTCTTTGCACACTGTCAATGTAAAATGGGTAACTGTCATAGTGGTTATTCAGTCCGAAACACTGAGTTCATACAATCGTACATAAATCGTAATTATTTGAAAAATTCACTTTCAACACGAGATGTGAGGTGAAAGTTCATAATTGATGCTTTATTTGAGAATTATTCAAATACTAAGTTTCTGAATTAGTCCGGGCGTGGCATAATGGTTGGTGTGTTAGACCATTGTGCAAAGAGTCCCGAGTTCGACTCCTACCCCGCACAGATCCACCCAAACCAAGGGGGTTAAGAAATGTTGGTAGTGCTCATGCACGAATCTGACTCTCCCCACTACTGCTAATCACACTAGCAGTGATCTAGCAGGCAGCCACTGGTTCTACCAGGATAGGTCTGTCCTGCATCTCAGGGGAGCGCGTACCCTGCCGCGAGGCGGGAACAAGCGCGAGGAAGATTATTATACTAAGTTTCTGAATTATTCCTGAATGAAGTATCACAATGCAAAGAGCCATGTGTCTTCTTCCGTTCTCTTGAAGGCGTATTTAATGGCTGCAAAAGTTATAGGGATTATCTATAAAGACTTTGTCCAGTTGTTAGAAACGGAATGAAAAGGATACTCTGATAGCCAGAATTGGAAGGTATCAGATGAGTTTAATGTGTTTGTACTCTTTCATTTAGGAAAGAGACGAAGCCCTGAACGTAGCGATTGAATTGGCATTGGACAATGACGGAAGAATGCCTTTCTGAGGTGAGCTGACACAAGGGTGTATGTCAGAGTGAGGCGAGGGGTCTAAGTGACTCAGCCAATGGGTCAGAGATTGAGCAACACGGTTTTTGTTTATTGAAGGCAAGAAGACCCGCAGTAAAAGTCTCTCGAACTACTGCGTCTTTCCAAGTGCAAATGAATATTAGGATCGTATTGTGATCTGGATCACCTAATTTGCTGGAAAAGTCACAGTTTTTTGTTAATTCTGATTTTACAGATGAAACGGTACAATAGTTATTATTGTCTATATTTTTATTAAGATAAACTGGCTAATTCTCAATTTCCAGCCAAATATTCAATATAAAAGGCCTAAGTCAGCTCATATGTCTGTATTTCCTTTTTAATATTCAGTATTTTCATTTTGTGTTCTATCGTGAATTGATGTTGTTGCCTTCCCGAATCAAAGTTGCTGCTAATTATATTTGCAGGGAGATTAGCGGGTTCAGTTGTGTATCATATAATGTCATCATGAAGTTTTTTGAAAGTAGGTACTACTTTCCTTGAGGGTTTTTTTGAGTTGTGAGAGGAAGCAGTCGAGTTGAGGAGGAGTCACGAGCTCCTTTGGCCGTGCGCCCTTTTTTCAAACCCAAGCGCATCATTTAATCTCATTTCTCAAGCTTTTAATTATGTTGTTTGGTTGATTGGCATCAGATGAAGGAAGACTCAGGTCCTAGCTGAGAGTCACTCAATGTATGAGGGCTGCATCGGCATCTTTATTGTCAAAAAAGATTTTGTGCTAATTTTTGGAAACCTGGTACTAAAAACCTCGGAATGCCAATCTGTATTTTGCATTTAGTTTTTTTATACTTATGAATAAAGTTTTTTTAGGGAAATTGCTTGTTTTATACAATTATTCGAATTTCAAGCGAGCTTCTTCAATAAATATTGAATGTGTTGAATTGCAAGAAGTAGAGTGGAATGGATAACTATAGTTTATCATAAGGACACACAAAAAACAAAAATTCACGTTTGTATTCTTACCTAAATTCATGGATACATCACTTTCTGGGGATGGATTATGGCTAAATGATAAGAAGGGTGAGTTGGAAAGGCAGGACTCGTATTCATGTGCAGAACGAACCAGTGCACGGGCAAAGGCTGTCAAATCGACAGAAGTTTGTTTCCTGCAGATTTGAAAAAGGATAGATTACGGCAAGAATCATTACGAATTTCAAGAGACTCTTACTGGTTTCAATTTCAAGAGACCTTAAGCATATCATTTGAAAAGCAGTTTTTATCGAGCTTATTTCTAGAGATTAATGAGAAAGCCAGCACACTGACCGTTCCATACTCATACGAGCGAGACAACATACTTGCGTGATCTTCGAGTACGAAGAAAGACGCCGTTCTGAGAACGGAAAAGCGGGGTAGAAGCGACTCAACTTAGTGAGGTCTTATGGAGCGTTAGAATATCACTTTTTCACTTTGCTAACTGATTTTTTTTTCTGCTAACTGATTTTCTGCTATCTGGTTTTTTTTAAACTCTATCGCTGCAAGAAAAAAAGACATCGCTGCTCATGTCTCGAACGTTATATTTCTCTCACTAATTGTACACATTTTAGGTTCTTTCTTTTTACCGTAGTCATGTTTTCGTGGTGAGACATTGGAGCGTTCAAAAAAACCGGATAACAGAAAATCAGTTAGCAGAAAAAAAATCAGTTAGCAAAGTGAAAAGTGATATTCTAACGCTCCATTACTTATCGCCTGCTCCTTTCGAGTCTGAGCAGGGGTAGTGTACAATTCATAAGACGCGGTGCGTCACACATCGAAAACGGTTACGTAGTAACCACAGAGCCTATTTTGAACCTTCTCATAACTTCTCTGAAATTCACCATCAACGTTTCGGAACTGCTTCACAGGAATATACGTGGTTATCTTGTTCATGCTTGATTTCTAACACAGCAGTGCGACATATTCATAATAGGAGATCCTCAATGTCAATTGTAACTGGTATATGTACGTGAGCGAGGGTTCTAATCATCCTTGTGAAGAAGTGCCAAAAATTGATACATACATAGGTCCGCCCCAATCCCGTTTGTGAGAAAAAAGGATAAAAATTGCGTGTTATAAAGTTCATTTAGCTAAACCATCACAACAAGATCAGAGTACTACCGTTGCACTTGGTATAGTGAAGTCAAACCCGTTAGAACGGGACAGTTTTATGTCGTTTCATTGGATAAATAATGGGTTAACCCGTCCGAGGCAAGTTAAAAGGTAATCAACTGTTAATTAAACTTATATAGAAAGCATAGAAATATGCCCCCATATTCCTTTGTAATATGCAACAGCCACTTCTATATCAAATCAATGCATGAAAACAAATCAATGCAGAATCGAGTTAAACTTGTCGTTTCATGAAATGCTCGATCAATAAACTGCTTAGTGTCCTTGAACAAAATGAAAGCGGTGGTTTCGAGAGGGTGAAAGTATCACAGGGAGCGGCTAACACTCACGATGATAACCATAACCACAGTGTGTCCAACATCAATTGAAGTTAGAGATCTCTAGGGTAATCTTGCAAGAAATATAGGCTGAGACGAAATTTACACATTCTTTAGCCGAGTACTTAATTGAATGAAATCACTAAATTTTTCTTTGGCTTGATTTTGAGATTATGAGCTTATAAACAACACATTGAATGTAATTTCTTTCTATCACAGTGAAATTCAACTAATCCTGTCAATAATCGTTGTCACGCTTTGTTTCCCCATTCCCATCCTCATCCTACTTATGAAAACACGTCGAAACCCATTGACTCGCGTCATGAGCCTAATTTACTGTAGTCATTTGTATTGTGTCGCCCTGTCGCATTCTTCGGTTTCATTCCATGCCCCTCTTGTCTCCACTATTTTGAGCTCATGAGAGTCACCGCGATCGGAAGCAGAGATATGCTTAACAGATTCATATCAAATAGCAACACTTTCAAAGTCAGTTAGCATCGCTGTCGAATGAGTGCATGAGTGGGGTGGTCACTGTCACATTGGTTGGTCCACGGTCGCAGTCGAAGGAAGAAGCCTTGGTGGTTATCGCTTGACTGCGGAGAGAATGAGGAGACGAGGCTGAGTGGTTGCAACCCGTTGTTTGATTGGCGGGAGGGTTGTTGGAACGATTTGAAGGTGAAGCAGAATCGGCGGCGGGCACGGAGCGGCTCGGCGCGGTGGCTGAGGGGACGATTGCTTTGAGAGCGGCACTCCCTATTGACTCAGTAGTGGGCGTGCTGCTGTTCATAGCGTTGCTTGCCGTGGTGACTGCTGAAGTTGTTGGAGTGACGTTGTTGTTGTTGTGGCTGGTGCTAATAAGGCTGCTCGCGTTTGCGGGCACGAAGAGGCGAGAAGGGAAGGAACTGGCCGAGCTCGAGGCGGCCATTCCAGCGGCTGATGCCTCCGCTCCCTGCGAGTCCAGCGAGTGGATGCGATTGGAGAAGACACCTTTTGTCGGACCTGTGAAAAGACGGAGATTATCGAGGGTTTATCTCGAACATTCCAAATTTTGGCAGTTAAACTATGCTTATACATGTTTTGTTTTGATTTGTTCGGTTTTATGTGTTCTTTACGTTTTATATCGTCACAGCGGAAGGAGTACGTATAATGAATAACTCAATTAGAATAATGAATAACTCAATTAAGGAGTACGTATAATGAATAACTCAATTAGAATAATGAATAACTCAATTAAGGAGTACGTATAATGAATAACTCAATTAGAACATTTGCATGAGTTTTCTATTAAACAACTGAACATCAATACCAAATGAAGAGTGAATGTTAAAATATCTATAATCAATGTCACTACATGTAAATGAAACGATTTCACAACATTATAATGTTTAAAGTTGTTGGAAAGACTGCCCAACCAATTGTTCGAGAGTTAACTCACCCATAGGGAGAGAATGAGCTGCTTGGTCTGGAGGCGGCACTGTGCAGCCTTGCTGTAGGAGTGTCGATTGCAGCTCAACTATCTTCTGCGTCAGCAAGTCAACCTGTGAAAGAGGAAGAGGGAGGGAGAGAGAAAGATAGAGAGTGAGATTGATAGAGAGAAGAGAGAGTAAGGTGAAGGTCAAGACAGTTAGCTTTTAACAGTCGTAAGTTTATAGAAAAGAAAATACATATTACTTTTAATTGAGCCTATGTAGTAGTGATGAGCGACATACCTGAGCGATGAAATGGTCCTGTGTTCTATGCATCTCCCACAATGTCTCGTGCATGTCGGAGTGCAGCTGAAAACTTTCTAAAGGTTAAACTAATCAAGGTATCAACTAGTTTCAATACCCGAGCATTTACTACAAGAAACCATTGGGTTTTTTGCGCTGACAAAGCAAGATTTTGTTCTTGCTTTTTCATTTCAACCAGCTTACATTTTTCAAAGCCGCTCTTTAACAGGAATTGGATACCTTGAAGTCGTACAGAACAAATCACGGTTGACATTTCAATTTTAAGCATACGTTCTATCAAAAGCAGGAAGTCATAGGCAGCATATCGAAAGCGCTCCGTGTCACACGGTATCGGTAATAAAGCGTTTGAACTTGGACGTGAATTGGTCACTTTGTATCCCAATATGTTTTTGTTGCAATACCTTGAAATAATTTGCTGGTATGACTGAAAAAAATTTTTCACTCAAAAAGATTTTCCCAAGCTTTTTAACAACTTACTAAACTGCTCTCTAGCTGAGGTACTATGAGATCAGACATGGAGTCACCATGCTCGTGGCTACGGAGACGGAATCTCAAACGGACAAACCTTTCCGACATCCAACAAAGTGTTGCCCTTCTCTTGTAGTTTCCTCTGATCCCATTTGATCCTTCGAAACTCGTTGATGGAGTGCAGGAATCGACGCTGATGATGGCGCAATCGCAGGTCGTCGCCCTTGCTGAGGGCCTTCTTGTACTTGTGGATGAACCTCAAGTCATTTCCTTAATTACTTCCGTTTTCTGGGAGACTGGAAAGTTAGATTTTTATGCTTGAGAACATGGACTAAATTACTAAAATTTATTAGGTTTTTATTATTAGGACCTCGACTAATGAAAATCTCGACTAGGGAGGACCTCGACGGTAAACGTCTCGACTAACGGAGATTTTGACTGGTGGTAATGAGGCTTTTGCAGTGTTGCTCTTCTCGCAAAAAGAATGTACGTGCGGAGGAATTAGGCAAAAAATGGAGGGTTTTTTGAAACTCCTGTCTTTTATTCGTTCAAAATCCTGTGACCTGTTATTCATAAAATCTACTGCTACGTCCGCATCACGCACGGACTTTTTTGTCGGCAGACCAATTTACGGAGAACCTCAGAATCTAACACAGAAAAAAACTCAAACAACTCAGAATCTCAAACTCACGCCTAAGATAATTTGTGACATTACGCACCTGGTTTATAAACAAGAAGTTAGTCTAATAAAGCAAACTGTGCAACCAACCAAGTCTGCTGGAGCACGCTCGCAGCCGCATTTTTGCGTTGGTTGGTGAGCTTAGAGTCTGCCATGAAGTTGTTGACATGCTTCTCTGCTCGCGAAAGCTCCAACTTGCGAGAGATGACAGCAATGAGAGCGGATGAGACACCGGCTCCCTTCAATTCAAACCATTTTTTTGGTTTTTCTTTAGCATTATCAAACCCCTTTTCAGACAGTTATGACCCTCAGCAGTACAATTACACCGTGTTTCAACCATTCTACAACATTCTCTATCGAACATTCAGTGCCATTTTCAGACAATGTAGGCTTTTTTCAGACATCTCGGATCTTTTCCAATCCAATACAGATTTTCGATTTCAGTTTTCTCTTGTACAATTGTGAATAATTGTTTGCTTTGTGTTTCATTTCATTCAGACCCCGATATGTAAAATCACTGGAGGAAGGTCTTGAATCCGAGCGGCAAGCGGTGACAATAGGTCAATCTCTCACGAATATCTACTTTCCTGCTTATCCTGGACTTCTCTCAATCTTCCTATCTTTTCTCTTTTCTTTTCTTACTGGATTTTTCTGTTTCTCTCTCGTGCGTGAAGTTATAAAGAAGTTATAAAGAGTTGGCTTTATCAACCTTACTTTTGTTGGCAACTGTCCAAGTTATCCTCTGTCTTTTCTATTTATACAGAAAACTTCATATATTTATTATATTATGAGTGAAAGCAATTTGAACTCTTTTTTACTCTCCCGTTCTATCTTTTGAATTTGTTTTCACGAGTTCTCAATCCTTCTCAACTATAATCCTGTTTATCACACTTGACCATCTTTACGCCTTCACATCTCTTTCTCTCTCTCTTTCTCTCTCTCTCTTTCTATCTCTCTCTCACTTCGTCTCTTTCTATATTTCTCTCGTTTACTCTCTCTGAACTTCTCTTCATATCTTAATTTTCTCCCTCTTTTTTCCCGCTTTTTCTGCTACTTTATTCTCTTCCTCACCGTGGTGGAAACTCGGTGGCAGACGTTATCGCCGGAAAAAGCCTTGAAAATTTTAACAAAAAAAAAATTTAACGTTAGAAAAACGTACCACAATTCCGGTGGCTATAGAGAGTGTACGGCCACAGTATGTATTTGGAACGATATCGCCGTAGCCAATTGACATGAACGTCACCTTTAAATGTAAAAAAATTGAGTCAACTTGGGTTTCGTAAGAAGTTTTTCGCCATCACCAAGATATCTGCTAGAATTCCTTAATCATGTTTTATCAAATTTTCTCACAAATTCCACCCTTCCTTATATTCCGCAATGCAAGTTTCGTTTCAAGGCCATTTAAACATGACTAACTCCACGCAAACCTCTGAGTGCTTAAAGTTAGAAAAACTCATTCACTCACCATTATAAACCACATGGAGTTTAAGTAATAGTGTTGAGTCGCCAGCTTCCCGTCGTATCTGAACCATTTTAATGGTCTTTATAAAATCGAGAAAGATCAAGTGAAGGGAAGTTGAACCGGGAAGACTCTTAAAAACAACGTTCTTTATATTGTACGCATTCGTAAGAAGTTACATTTTTGTGAGATATTTAGCTGAAAAATGTTGAAAAACGTCCTTGTGCCGCAGATATGTTTAGGAGAATGGATTAAGCTGTTTGAATTAATTTTTTTAAATGTAAATACATACATATCATGTATGTTTTTCTACTGCAGTTATTCAGACGATAGCGGAGGGACATAATTTTGTAAGCAGTGGAAACTGAAGCGTTTTGTAAGAAACTAACCGCTCGCACTGAGTGAACATCCAGCTCATGCATATCCAGTAGGAGACGGTGAAGACGACGAGAACCCTCAGGGGATGGTCCGCCATCATTGTCTTGATCACGAAACGGAAGTCCATTGATATCCGGTTGAGGGCGGCGATGGATCGAGTCGCTGCGTCCTAAGTTTTTTGCGCAATAAATCATCATGCTTGCTGATCTCATCACTGCATTATCCAGTGTTCCCGATGCTCTTGGCGGTCGCTATCTTTCTTGCTCTCGTTGCTAGACTTTCACCCTTCGGAACCCAGCTCCCAGTAAAAAGTGACTTTTTCAACCGTTAGGGTTTTATATTATTAGTTTTTCTTCTTTTTTGCAAGTTTCTCATTCCCCCACCTCTTCCGTAAACGCCTCTACAACTCTTAATTGAACATTTTTTTGGTGGAAAGTTTTCTAAATCAACAAAAAAACCCGTGCTTTAACCTGGAATTGTTTGCTGTGGAGGACCATAAATCGACAGAGCAGATAGGAACGGAGAAACATCGGAACAGAAAGAAGAGCATCTACTGGCACCGGTATCATGTTCACTTGACGCGTTTCCGTGGATATGAAGGGCCAATTCACATTTCCAGATCCTCAAGGCTTCTGTTTTGATTGATGTGATTAACTGACTTATCGATTCATCGATCGAACCATAAATGCATTCCTAACAAACGTTTAAATGACTGAGGACCTAGACAATCTATCTGGGAGATGTTTGGAAAAATTCTGATTATAGGAACTCATACAAAGTAGAACTCAACATCTTCCCCTTCTCAGCCAGAGTATTTCTCTTTACCCTGTGAGCTACCAGCGTACTTTACACAATTCCATTTGAAAGTCTCTTGCTCGTCTGACCAGGAAACGGACATATGGCGCATACAACAAGTTCGATGGCTAGTTTGACGACTCTGTCGAAACTCAGCGCAACTCTCCAGTCATCCGCTCCCGAGTCAATCAGCGCTATTTTCACCTGAGTGGATCAAATGGTAAATCTAAACCGTTTATCTTGGAACATCTATCGTTTCCAATCAAATAAGACAGTTCTCATTTAACCGCCAGAATACCTTACTAGATGAAGTTTCGGGTTTTTTCATTGTTTTTTCCCATGTGTTAAAAATTATACAATCTGTAACATACCATGTAGATAAATTTCGGTTATTCTATTTTTTCTCTCATTTTTTACGAAAGAAAGAACTCACTCAATTTGTCAATTCAAATGTTGTTAGCTATAAAAAAGCACCAATTCACAGACAAATTCTTTGTGATTTGAAGACTTTTTCTGAAGAATTACTGAACACTTTTGGGGACGTTGTATTTTTCATACTTTTAATCAGATATCGTGTAAGAGATGTATGCTTTTTCATACTTTTAATCCGATTTCGTGTAAGAGATGTATGTATATGTAGATAACGAACCTCTATGGAATGATACTGAATCAAACAGGCCATCAAGCAGAATGTGGTGAAGAGACAAAGAGATCGGAGAAGCAGCGAAATCGGATGACTCTAAACATTTACATCTTTTATCTCTTGCTCAAGGAAGAGGGCCCTAGTGTGTGAAGAGTCATTAATGAACAGCAATAGCTCGTCTCATGGTATTGACTTATATAAACCCTTTTGTTCTATTATCATAATTTCTATCGTTTATCGTCTTCTAAAACTGCAAGAGTAGAATCCCAGTATTATACTCTTGTATTATCTATGTATTACATGCATTTATATACTATAGCAATCTTCCACGTAATAAATCGATCCAAACATCTATTCAAAATGATCAATGAATTACCATCCACTGTCAAATATGAGTGAATTATAAACTTTATTATGAATTTTTTTGAAAACGACTTTACATTCAAACTTTTCTCAGACTCTGTTGAGATTCATACATATCGAATCCATGTTTGCTAAGAACAAAGGTGGGAACCTTGTCTATGCCTGTATCTTTGTGTAAGGCCGTCAACTCGGCGTCGATTATTATGAAGATGAGCCCAGCGATGGCGAGAGCAAGCGACAAGTCGCAAACCTCAACTTGTCAGGGGTTGGGCTCAGAAAAAATGGAACGACAAGCTTGATAAGTACAAACAGCAACGGTTTGTTTTTTTCTTCAGCTTACAAGCTTTTGAAATGGCCTCAGATTAGACCATTCGTTAACCACAGCCCGTTTCCTCATTTTTTCTCCAACATTTCTCGAAGGGTTTTAAAAAGTTATAAAAGTTGTGTTTGAAAACTAAAGTTAAAAAAGTATTATCCTTTGTTCTCGAAAATGTAGGTAAAACTTCCGTTCATTAAACTTTAGTAAATTTGCTAATGGTTTAGAAGTTGTAGAAATATTGAAAAACTACTAAGTTTAAAAGTTTTCTTTCTAGATAAACTTTGTTTCAATTATAAGTTCACTTAAAGATAGAGTTGTATGTTTCTGAGGAAACTTTTGAATAGTTATTAAATTGCTCAAAAACTTCCGCTTCTCTTCCAATCTTGTTTAGAATAATATAATTCTTGAATAGAAGACACCTGCTGAAGAATTGGATGCATTTTACTTCATATTGAGGAATGATGTTTCTACGTTAAGAAAATAGTAAATACGTTATATTTTGTATTTATTTTGCAAAATAATCACAGATCAATACCAATTTTGCACTAATAAGTCTTCATCGTAATAATTCCCACTGTGAGATCTCAACAGTCCTTCCCTAGCCCCAATACCTCAAAGTCGGTGGGAAGGTGTAAACTCACTCAGCCCTACTACCGTGATTGCCGGAATCACGACGTTCTGAGTGAGGCTAAAATTGGGCCCCCTTTGGACGAGTCCACTTCCGGCAGTGGTTCTATCCGCCAGTTGGCCAGGCGGAGAGGGGTTAGTCCAGGCCACACGAGTCGAGGCGTCTTTTCGATTAATCTTCTGCTTTTCTACGGTCAAGGATTAGTAGGAACTCCCGACAAACACGTTCCGCGATGCCAGGCTGGATTGACCATCCACTCAACAGGCCGATCGCATGAATACCCTTGTTGTAAACCATGGCTTCAAGTTCTTCAAGATATATCACCAAAGCTAGGGCGTCCCCCGGAAGCGACGCGGTCTTACCTTGTCCGCTAGGAC
Source organism: Allodiplogaster pararmata (assembly GCA_964056735.1). NCBI lineage: Eukaryota > Metazoa > Nematoda > Chromadorea > Rhabditida > Diplogasteridae > Allodiplogaster > Allodiplogaster pararmata. Next base: position 10,358,958 of record OZ057406.1, read on the forward strand.
CGTCAAATATGCGAGGACAGACAGCTACCCTTGGGCGGGTTATGTCTGCGCGGCGTACAGCCCAAATTCGCCTCGTCACATTGAATGTTGGAACACTGACGGGACGCAGTAGAGAGCTGGCCGCAATGCTAGAAGCAAGAAGGGTTGACATTGCTGCTGTACAGGAAACGAAATGGAGAGGAAGCAAGTCGAAGCCGATAGGAGACGGATACAAGCTGATATACCATGGCACGTCATCAACAAGAAATGGTGTTGGCATTATCCTCTCCTCGAAAATTGCTGATGATGTAACCGAAGTCATTCGCTCTACAGATCGAGTCATGGCCGTCCGAATTTCTTCGTCCAACAATCACTTCCTTGTCGTCTCAGCATATGCACCTCAACAAGGATGTAGCGACGCTGATAAGGAGGACTTCTACGACTCTCTAGAGGAAGTTATCAAACTCCGAGAGTCTCATGAAGACATCTTAATCGGCGGAGATTTTAACGCTCACATCGGTTCAGATCGACAAGGTCGTGAGAGAGAACATGGAGGACATGGAATCGGAACGATCAATGCTGAGGGTCAACGGCTACTTGACTTCTGTGCTCGATGCGATCTAGCAGTCGTGAACTCCTTTTTCAAAAAGAGACGATCTCACGGACTCACATACGAGAGCGGAAGAAATCAGAGTCAAATTGACTTTTGGTTAATCCTGAGAGCAAAGCTGCGGAACGCGAAAGATGCAAAGGTCATTCCATCAGACCATGTTGCATCTCAGCACCACCCTCTCTTTATGGACTACAGCGTATTGAAGTCGAAGAAACAGCCTTCTCGTAATCCTGAATGCACACGTGTCAAATGGTGGCGCTCGACTGGGAAAGCAGAACGTCTCTCTCTCATGCACATCATCCATCGCAATCTACTCCCTCCTGCACTCTACAAGCAGTTTCCAGAGGACATGAATGAACATTGGAAGCTTCTTGAAGACAGCATCAGAGCACCCGCCGCAAGCATCCTCGGAAAGACGAAACCCGGAAAGCCAAGAATCGAGAAAGACACCTGGTTTTTCACCTCCGAAGTTCAGGATGCGATCAAGGCGAAAAAGAATGCCTACAAGAGATGGAGGACGTCAAATGAGGCTGACGACCGCGCTGCATACAGCTCAGCCAAGAAAGCCGCCAAAAGAGCTGTCGCAGTTTCAAAAGCCTCCTACTTCCGCGATCTCTATGAGAAGATGAACCAACCAGGAGGCGATAAAGCCATCTATCGGCTTGCCAAGGCTCGACACCGCAACACCTTGGACATCCAGAGAGCAGCCACGATAAGGGACAAACAAGGGAAGCTCGTCACTGACCCTTTAAAAGTCAGAAACAGGTGGCGCGAACATTTCGAAGAAATGAGCGGCCAAGAGTTTGAGCACCCTCCCATCCCTACTTCCCACGCCATACAAGGACCGTGCCAACCATCACGGCCGAGGAAGTGAAGAAGGCACTCTCTAAGATGAAGACTGGGAAAGCGGCTGGACCGGACGACATAGCCACCGAAGCCTGGAAACTTGCGGGTGATGTTGGACTAGCACATCTCGTGCACCTGTTCAACACCATCGTAAAGCAAGGCCAAATTCCACATATCTGGCGCTACTCCACGACCGTTCCAGTTTTCAAAGGAAAAGGCGATGCCAGAGTGTGCAGCAACTACCGTCCAATACGCCTTCTCAACCACACTATGAAGATATTTGAGAGGATACTGGATTCACGCATACGAGATATCGTCGATATTCCAGCTCAGCAATGCGGGTTTGTGAACGGAAGAGGCACAACAGATGCAATATTTGCACTCCGTTTACTCGTCGAGAAGCACGCAGAGAAAAGATCACCTCTCCATCTGACCTACCTCGATTTGGAAAAGGCGTTCGACAGAGTCCCCCATGATCTTATTTCATATGCATTGCGCGATCATCAGGTTCCTGAAGAGTACATTCGATGGACAATGGCGATGTACGATGATTCAAAGAGTACTGTCAGAACTCCGGTCGGCATCACAGAGCCATTCGCAGTAAACGTTGGAGTGCACCAAGGGAGTGCTTTGTCTCCCCTTCTCTTCATTTTGGTTATGGATACCGTCACGCGTCCTCTACTGACTCCGGCTCCGTCAACCATCGCATACGCCGACGACATTCTCCTTGCTGCTCCTACACGTGCCGAAATCGAGAAACGCACCCAAGAATGGAATGACGCTCTTAGTAGGCATGGCTTACGCCTCAACATCAAGAAGACCGAGTACCAGGAAATCGGAGTGCAAACGACGGGAACTGTTCACATCAGCGGTGAACCGCTCCCGAAGACCTCCGAATTCAAGTACCTTGGTTCTGTCATCTCCTCAGACACGTCAAAAAATGCAGCGGCACGCCAAAGAGTAAATGCAGCTTGGATAATATGGAGAGAAGCTGCAGGTGTCCTCTGTGATAGGAATATCACAGCTGGCATACGCGGAAAGATGTATAAAACAGCAATCCGTCCCGTGCTTCTCTATTCGACGGAGACCTGGCCTACAACGCGTATAACCGAGAACATTATCCACACGAATGAGATGAAAATGTTACGCTGGACACTAGGACTGACTCGCCTAGATTGTGTGCGTAACACGATTGTGAGAGGGAGACTCGGCGTTGCCCCAATACAAGACAAGATGCGAGAAGGGAGAGTTAGATGGTATGGACACGTGATGCGAAGAGACGCGACCAACATCGCAAGACACGCCCTTGACATGGAAGTACCAGGCAAACGCCCTCGAGGCAAACCGAAGACAAGATATATGGATACGCTCAACCAAGACCTGCGCCTTGCAAGACTCCACTCGGAAGACGCAACGGACAGATGTTTCTGGAGAGCTAGAAGCCGTACAGCGGACCCTACTCCGACCTCGGCCGGCGCGGGACAACGCTAAGAAGAAGAAGAAGAAGATCTCAACAGTAAAGCCATATCAGAAACTATGCAGAAAAACCATTTTGTGTCAAAATGGTAAAGAAAGTGATGAAGGAAGACAAATAGTGACAGAGAACAGAGAAAAGGGATAACTTGAGAGACGAGAGCGAATAAAATTAAGAGAGAAAATGGAGGCAAAAAGAGAGAAAGAATGAAAGAGTAATAAAGAAAGATGGAGAGAGAAGAGGGAAATATAGAAAGTGAGAAGAGAAGAGATAGAAAAAGAGAAAGATGGAGAGAAATAAAGACAGAGAGGTAACGCAAAAAAGAGAGAAGAAGGGAGACACAACATCACAGTCCAACCTTGTTTCGGGATACGAACAATTGTTTCCGTTGTCTGCACCGCATCTTTGCTGTGCTATCACTGAAAATTCTTCATTCAATCATGAAAAAAAAGAAATAGGGCTGAAATAAATGACACCAATTGAATTGATCCATTGATGTTTATCTGGCTGGATGTCTTCCCAGTTCCCCTCTCTTTCCTATGATTATAACTATTAATTAGATGATATAAGTCAATTTTCGCATAGAAAAAAAAAGAAGATATTTTAAAGAAAAGGCTAGAGCGGCGACAGTTCAAGGGATGCTCATATGTAGCTGTTTTTTTCCAAAGCACTTCTTCAACTCTGACCAATATAGGAATGGTATTCCAATTTAGAGAGTCTATTACTGCTAGATTCAATTATTTTGGTATGCGGGTTTGCCGAATGTTCGTAAGGAATTAGAGTGAGAATTCAAAGTGAGGGAGACAAAATACCTTCCTTTTCAGTCGATCGTTTCAATAGCAAAATTCATGAAGGAAATTTACTGGATAACTTATGTTAAATAGCAATAATATATTTTTTCATTCTTATCATTGATCTTTTTGAACTGTATTCAATATATTTCACATTGGGAAATATCAATTTCAATTTCAATTCTTTATTTCCATGTACACAAAAACAGTTTCACTTCAACATTTAATGGTCACAAATTAAACATGGATTATGATTCTACTAGGAAAGAATTGTATTACAGTGGCAGTGTGTCTACAAAAAGTGTTCTTCCTAGTTTAACTTAGTCGCAGACAATTGGCTCGGGTAAAATACAATTTATCGGTAGTTTTCTGAGTTTATTCATAAATACTTCGCTGGAATGGTTACATACTACTTCGCTAGGTAAGCAATTCCAAATAGTGATCGACCTAGAAGCACACGTAGAAAACCTAAAGGAGTTTAGAGCATATGGTGGGTATTTCTAATAGCTCTAGTAAGAGGAGCTATAGTAAATAAACGAGAGAAGTCGAACTCTGAGTAGTCGTGGACTCTCTTATGTATAAAAACTAAATCAGAAACAACCCTACGATATTCAAGAGATTCTAAATTTAACATTTTTAAACGTTCAGAGTAAACTAGACGGGTAAGTCCTTTCCTAGCCAAGATTCTTTTAGTGAAATTTCTCTGTACCCTTTCGAGGTCCTTAACTAAGCCAATCGCTGTAGGTGACCATACAACCGAGCTGTATTCGAGGATCGGACGAATATATGTAACGAAAGCACGGGTTAATACAACCAGAGAATTGGTTTCGAACGCGCGCAAAAAGAGATTGGCGAGGTTTGTAGATTTCTTACAGACATGCTCGACTTGTTTATTGCAAGAAAGATTACTCGAAAAGACAACTCCTAGATCTATTATTTCGGAAGAGTTGGCCATTGTATGACGATCTAGCTGATAATTTTGCATGGGGTTAATACCAAGATGCGAAACTATACATTTTTGAGCTGATAGTTTGAGATTGGACTGTTGACACCAGTTGAATACATTGTCTATGGCAGTTTGGAGGTCAGACGAAAAAGTTGGTACTTCACTAAATAATTTAATGTCATCGGCGTAGATAGTATAATTTACATTGGGAGGAATTACATGTTTTATGTCATCAATAAACAGTAAGAACAGTTTCGGTCCAATAGCTGAACCTTGTGGTACACCGCTGGTAACAGAAGATTAGCTAGAGAATTCGTTGTCAACACATACAGTCTGAATTCTACCAGTCAAGTAGTCCGCAATCCATTGAATGAGGTTACCGCAGATTCCTAACTTTTTTAGTTTAAGAAGTAATAATATAGTATCTACTGTATCGAATGCCTTTGATATGTCAAGAAAAATAACATCGACGGCTTTACCATGGGAGAGTATATCAGCGAAATAGGAATGAGATTGCACCAATGAAGTCACAGTTGACCTTTTGTTTCTAAAACCAAATTGATGGGGAGACAGTAGATCATTTTGCTTCAAGTAGGCATCTAATTGACTTATTATAACATTTTCCATCACTTTGGACATTGAACAAGTTAGGGAAATGGGGCGATAGCTAGACAATTGATCCGCTTTAGATTTAGACTTTAAGATTGGTTTAATAATAGAAGTTTTCCAAAGAGAGAAAACTTTTCCGACTAGTAAAGAGTTGTTAAACAGAATAGAGAGGGGCTTGAGAAGAACAAATCGAAGTTTTTTAATTACTACATATATTAGGTATATTATCCGGAGATGTGTTGCATTTATATTTCAATTGATTCAAAGCTTTAAGTATCATATCTACATCTATGACATCGAATTGCATATGTGTGGAAGTTGATACATCGGTATTAGGTATAATACTGCGAGGTGTAGAATAAACAGAAGAGAAATATTGTGAGAAGGCGTTAGCTTTAGACAACGAAGTATGGACTGGCAAACCAGAAGGGTCTACTGGGTCTACTAAAGAGGGAATCACAATGTTACGGCCTTTTGTACGACTTCGACATTCAGAAAAAAAACGTCTTAGGTTTCCTTTTGCCACAAGTTTGGCTTCTCTCTCCATTTGAAATGCATATAGTTCTTCAGAAAATTTGGTAGATAGAGTATTGCTATAAACGGAATTATGGGAACGAAGCGATGCGCGTTGAAGCTTGTCATACATCCTTCGCAGCTTCAAAGGATACTTATCTAATTCACCTTGTTCGGTAGAACAAGGCACAAAACGATCTATCAGAGAAATTATAAAATCAACGATATAATTATTAGCGGTATCCGGGTCGAGGGAAGAAAGAGCAAGTGTCCAATCATGAGAAGAAATCAGAATTTCCATCATCGCACGCGAAAAATTCGCACGCGAAAAATTTCTAATGAGAGACTCAGGAGTCTTAGACATAGTTGCAAAAGTTATTCGAAAATCAACAGTGGCATGATCACTGTTTGAGAAAGGAGCAGTGACAATACAATCGCTTATAATTTGATTATTACAGAGTACGATATCTAGAACATTAGGGCCACGCGTAGGGTGGGAGACATATTGGAAAAAGTGTTCATCGCAAGCAAAGTTTAAAAAGAAAGAATGGCTTTCATTATTGGAAGTGGTCAGATTTTCCCAATCGATGTCTGGTAAGTTGAGGTCTCCTACTATGACTATTGGTGTATTGGTTATAGAGATAGACTTGATAAATGACAGTAATGAGATCATTATCGAATGAGAGCAAGAAGGTGAGCGGTATATGCACACACAACGTATATGACGTGGGAAAGCGTTGGGGTTAATTAGATCGATAACAATCACTTCTACGCCTTCATCACGGAAGGAAGTTACAAAGAAAGATGAAATACTAGAGGAGACAAAAACAGCGGTTCCGCCGCCCTTGTTGGGGTCATCTAACGAGCGATCACAACGATACAAAGCATATTTATGATTTCTTAAAAATTCACGATCTGACTCAGAAGAAGTTAGCCATGTTTCCGTAATAAAAATCAACTCAAATGATTTGCTACTCAACAAGAAATCGAGATCAGTCATTTTATTACGTATGGATCTTGCATTGAATAAGCATGCTTTGACAACAGGACTATCAGAAGAACTAACACTGCCACTGACCTAGTGAGACTTTCTTTGAGTCACGTATGTGTACGTTTTTGGCTGCTCTTCTCTGAATGGCCTTGCCTTCGGTAGCCGGAAGAGCTGCGTCCCTCTGACTGTCCACTCTATCTGCCCTGCCTGGAGATTCCGTTCCCTCGCGACCTGCCTGCATTGCTTCTCCAATTCCAATCCAGTTCGAGTGAGATCTTCTCTGACGAAGACGCGGGGGTGGGACTGGATAACTTGGGGTCTGGAACTTCTGATCTTTTGAAGAGTGACAGAACGTAGAGCTGGAGATGGGAGGTAAACTTTCAGAATCCTTCTTTTGTTTTCGGCTCTTCCATGTCTTTTGTGCCTGACATCTCCCTTTCTGAAAGCATCAGAGAGTTCTTTGATGTCAAGCTCATCGACAAGCTTGGCAATAAGGGCTTCATCTTCAGCGGCAGTATTCGAGTCCGAGTCCTTTTCCTCCAATCCAACGATAACGATGTTTTTCGATTTTTCTTCTATGATGTCCTTGTCTTCCAACAGACACCGTCTGACCGCTTCGTAGGCAACGGCATCGGGTGAGAGGGATGTTTGGTTAGAAGAAAATGTCGAACTTTGTTCCTTGGTGAGTGAAATGATCTGTTGATTTTGAGACTCGATAGTTCTAGCCTGAGTTGCGATTGTATCCGCTTGTAGCCGAATAGTTTCGAGAAGAGATGGAATATCCACATTGTTGGGAGAGAGAGACATCTTAGGTCAAATATGCGAGTTGTTCGATATGAGACGTGGTAGATCACCGACTGCTCAGTGTGAGCAAAGATAAGGGAATATCGATAAAATTAATAATAAAAAACTTAGCTTCGTGTTTTTTGCGTGACTATTTCAATACGCTGGTCCAATTTTTTATTTTCGTACTGCTTACGTTTAGGTACTTCCGAAAACTTTCTCTTTACCCCCAACGGACTAATATGTAATTTTTTAAACAAAAAGTTGACAATTTTTTCCACTTTCTAAGAGAAATGCATGGAATCGAATATCTCAAACACCTGCCATTTTTATAAGTAACATACCCAATGAAATCTGGCTCTCTCTCCAGTAATTTTCAAGGTTTTACGGAGAGGATTATGCCATATACTTTGGCCAAACATAGTTGTATCGTAAGAAATTAGTAGTATACCATTTTGTTAATGCCTCGAGGCAGAGCTGCTCGAATTTTCATTACAGACCCCACCTAATATAAATTTTCATTACAGACCCCACCTAATATTAATTTTCATTACAGACCCCACCTAATATAACGATTTAAACTGCTTCTTTGGTCTCTGCTAGTGTTTGTAGCAGATGTGAAACTCTGTGAATTGCAAACATGTCACCCCCTTGCCCACTCCTGGGTTCTGTTTTGCGTGAATCTGCCCCGTGTGGTAGTCGTGCCACACCCGGACGTATCATTACACGTATGTAGATGTAAAGAACAGAACAAATGTGAAGAATGTAAAGAAAAAAGCAAATTCTGAAAAGGTTTAAAAATCTTATTGACAGCTTGTTTCTCCCATATTTCAATATCCAAGCTACACACTGTTCCTTTGGCATTAAACACTGGCGACCAATTCTCATTTGCCGAAGCGTAGTTTGAGGTTTGCTCTTCAACCAGCTCGGTTCGGAAGAAATATATTACTCATCTGTCGACTCAAGATGGATTGTTGTAAATCATCCACTTTTTTTGTATTATGTAAATACTCGTTTTTACGAAGCAGTCATCCCTTTTAATTGGCTTGTGTCAACGTCTCTACTGGAATAAGTTCAAGCTAGAGTCATCAAAATGGGACACAATGACTACTGGAATAAGTTCAAGCTAGAGTCATCAAAATGGGACACAATGACTACTGGAATAAGTTCAAGCTAGAGTCATCAAAATGGGACACAATGACTACTGGAATAAGTTCAAGCTAGAGTCATCAAAATGGGACACAATGACTACTGGAATAAGTTCAAGCTAGAGTCATCAAAATGGGACACAATGACCAAACTAGAAAACTACCCATTTCTCTGGAAATTACTATTCAACCCAATATAAATGTCCGAAAAAAGACGTGCAATGAAAAATGAGAGAAAAAGAACGACAGAAAGAGGTAGAAAGAGAGATTAGATATTAATAGGTATTCCTGAAAGTGATGCGAAAAGAGATAATATGAGGAGGAAAAATACCTCGAGGTTTTAAACTTGACTCAATTTCGAAAATCCGTAAAAAAGGTCCCGTATTGATAAGCATTCTTTTGAATTTACCAATGTGTTTCCCCGTCCTCAAAAAAGGTTTTCTACTTCTAATATCATATTGAAACCAGTCCCAAAACTTTTAAAATTCTTCTGATAATGTTCTCTTTTGCTAAACGTGTGAAAGAAATTGATTTAACTTCAAAGGTTGTCGCATAAACTTGAAATGAAATTTCAAATTTTTTTCACTCTCGACTCCATATGTTTTGGAAAGGCGGATTTGGGAGGGATAAGACGTTGAGACGTTGTTAGAGAGAGAGAGAGAGAGAGAGAGAGAGAGAGAGAGAGAGAGAGAGAGAGAGAGAGAGAGAGAGAGAGAGAAAGAGAAAGAGAAAGAGAGAGAGAGAGAAAGAGAAAGAGAGAGAGAGAAAAAAGAAGAGAGAAATAAAGATTCATATATAACGAAAAGCTGAAGCAACAGAGAGAAAGCGGCATAAACGAGAGAATTACTGTTTACTCTGTCCTTTTAACCAACTAAAATAGCCACAATTTCTGAAGGCAATCGCTAAGTGAGCGGCTTTGTTGCGAATTGTGAAAAGAGAAGTGAAATGTTTTTGTTATCAAAATAAAGTGAGAAACGTCTTCGACCGAAGAAAAGACAGAAAAAATCCAGGAAGAAGAGTTATGCTAGATAGAAAATTTGAATGTCACGCAGCATTCACAGAATTTGTCCTGAAAACTTAAGTCGTGATGAATGTTCGGGAAAATTTATACACCTCAGAGAAGAAAACAATCTGAGAAAAACAGATTCTCTGCAGCGTCTATTCTGAGGTACCGATGTTAGAAAAAAAGAATGAGGCAGTTAGTTAGGATCAACACAGAGTACCAGCCTCCATATATAAAAAGAATGAGGCAGTTAGTTAGGATCAACACAGAGTACCAGCCTCCATATACTTCTTTCGATTAGGATCAACACAGAGTACCAGCCTCAACACAGAGTACCAGCCTCAACACAGAGTACCAGCCTCAACACAGAGTACCAGCCTCCATATACTTCTTTCGATTAGGATCAACACAGAGTACCAGCCTCAACACAGAGTACCAGCCTCAACACAGAGTACCAGCCTCAACACAGAGTACCAGCCTCCATATACTTCTTTCGATTAGAAGAATAGCTTTAGAATTTTGACAAACAAATTTTTTAAACATCCGCTCTACATAAATATATCTGGCATGAACTTGTTAACTTTTCCTATTATTTCCACTTGTAGAGAGATTATGAAACAACTCGCTTACTCCATCCTGCCGCACGTTCAATCTCTGTTTTTACTAGGTGACCGGTCGTCGACCGGTCACCTAGCTCGTTGCTTGCAACATAAACTTTTGCTTTTCTCAGTGTAATTAACACAGAAGAAATCAAAAAGTCGCACAGGAGAGCGTGAGCTTGTTGCTTCGTTTACGAACTCACTCTAAAACTATGACGTAAACAACGAGCAGTGCGAGAGAAAGAAAAATAGCGCATAAAGTTAGAGAATTATAGATATCATATGCCAGCCTATTTTCATTACGAACAGAATGCAAGATGTTAACAGGCTGTAATTAGAAGCAGTTTGTACAATAAAAGTTCAAACTACAAAATTCCAATTCAGGGGTTAGCAAAACGGATTTGAAACTCAATGAACGTGTCCTAATTGAACACTACTAAATGTACTGAATTTAAAAACTGGAAAATTCGGTTCAGGACTCCATAATCGATGATTTTTGATTTAAATTAATGATATTTTTCTCGAGGTGACGTATGAGGTCACTATAGATATATTAAGCGTGCGGCTGGTCCTTTTTCCGGAACGTTATTCTCTCCTCTGTTCTAAATTTCAGCTCTTACAGGGTAGAACCATGGGGTACCGTTAGTGTGTGCAGCAGAGAGCCGTGAGTAAAGAAGAAAGTCAAACAGTCGTATCTGTACTCTCTTGATTTGGGTGAAACGTTCCGGGTGATGTTCAAGTTTGAAACTCAAGTGCAGTATTCACCCACACCACACGTTACTTTTCAGAGAAAATAATACTTGTTTTACCTTGAACATTAAGAATGTTTTTTTTCCGAATAAGAACTGACTTAGTTTCCTGGGTGAACCAGTAGGTATGAATCATTGTGAGGATAATCTTCAGAAACGGAGTGTCACAGAACGGTTTGATGAGTCTACCAAGGCGGTAAATACCAGGCTCATTTCGGAGTTACAAAAGATTTTTTTTCGTAGCCCCAGCAGAAGCCATCTAAATCTTTCATGGGAGTTTTTCTTGAGTTGCTACGATAAAAACCGGAAAAAGAAGAAAAGATGTGTTGAACAAATTATTAACAAGGTATGAAGTTTATCAGGCCAAGTTAAGTTCTTATAAGAAACTTTTTTTCAGTTTCTGATGATGAACTTTTGTATAATTCATATTGAACTTCTATGACGTTAGCAAGAGCTTCTACTTTGGACAAAGGTTTCTTGTTTTCGGTTAATGAGGCTTAATTTTGTGCGGCATACGAGGTTTAAAGAAAATTTAGACGAAATCAGAAAGAAGAGTCAAAAATTCAAGTTGGAATTGGACGCAGTTAGGCAGTTGGAGATGAGAACAAATTCACTTGTATGTTGTGAACGCTGGAGGGAAGGAGAACCCCGGTTGATTATAAAACAAAGATATGGAGGAAGCGAGGTAGAGAGAGGGAGAGAGAGAGAGAGAGAGAGAGAGAGAGAGAGAGAGAGAGAGAGAGAGAGAGAGAGAGAGAGAGAGAGAGAGAGAGAGAGAGAGAGAGAAAGAAAGAAGAGAGAGTAACGGAGCAAGAGATGTGGATAAAACTAAAGATAGAGAGGTATAAAAAGAGTTGATAAAAATAAACAGAAAGAGAGGGATATTTCAAAATAAACAGAAATACATGGAGAGGGGTATATGTAGAAATATGTGTAAAAGTAGAGAGAAAAAGAGACAGAGAAGTAAGCAAGGCTTGCTTAAATATCAGGAAAGTCTCACATGCTTAAGGGATTCGGCGTGAATGAGAATAAAAAGATTCTCACTGGTTTTGAGAATAAGGGGAAGTCCAAGACTAAGGTGCAGATTGCTATGAGGAACGTTGAGATACATAAGTTAGGGAGACCGGTAGTAGGGAGAAAAGAGTAAGAGAGGGTGGAGATACATAGAAGATGAAGAGGGTTTAAGATGAAAAGTAGGAGGAAAGAGAGAAAGTGAAGAGAGAAAAAGAATAAAAAAGGGAGAGCAAGAGAGAAATAGAAAGAGTTGGAGGTGTTTTGATTTCTAAAAGAGGTCAGAAAGAGTGAGAGAGAAACGAAGGCATGATATAAATCTATCACAGAAATGAGAAGAAGGAGAAAAGATAACAAATACTACGATGGTTACTCGTTTCCCTTGTAAGGCTTCTTCCGCATTTTCCTTCCACAATTCTGATTGAAAGCAGTGAGAAATTGACTCTGAGGTGGTCTTCGGCAAAAAATTTCCACCAAAAGAATAAAATTGTTTAGCCGTGAGACAGAAGAAACAAAATCTTGAAAAAATTTGAGTTAGTCTATTGTTATCTGGAAAAATGAAGAAAGATATAATTAGAAAATGAAAAGATATAAACAATGAGAAAAAGAGAAAAGAATAACGAGTAAACCTGATTTTGAACGAGAACATAAAGACAGCATTGTAAGCCTCTGATGTGAAGCTAAGGAATATGGTAAAGCTTCCAGAAGATATCATTCATTTCCAGCCCCTGACACGAAATGACCAAGATGCAACTCTGATACTTCAATTTTTAAAGGTTTTGTATTTACTTGAGACTATCTGAATGGAATAAAAAGGGTTCACAACCCATCATTTAGCAGAAAAGTCACATGCTCTCGACGTCACATACGAATCAGTTGTTCTTCTCCGAATCAGTTGTTCTTCTCCGAATAGTGTTCAGACAGTACAATAGAGCGCAAGGTCCTTAATTTGCAAAAGTCGAAAGGCCAAGATAAATAAAAGTGTTTTTTCTAATTAGCACTGAATCAAAATGTCATCGGATTGCATTTATTAACAAACTTTTTTATTTTCCTTACTTTTTTGGAGTGAGAAAACTTGATTAATTTGCATTTTAGTGAGAATTTTATGTGATAATTGGTGAAGTGGCGTGATTGTATAAGTAAGGAAGAAAATAATAGGAAGTGACAGAAGAAAAAAAAGACAGTTTTCACAACTTCCTCATTGAAATGAAGTGCCTAGTCGAATATGCAAGAGGATTCATAGAAATCAGCGATTAAGAATGCTCTGAAAGTAAACAGCTCGAAGCAGAAAAGAGAAGGTTAAGAATGTCTGAAAGAGAATGTTAAGAATGTCTGAAAGAGAAGGTTAAGAATGTCTGAAAGATAAGGTTCTTTGGGTAAACAAAAGTGAATAGTTTATTAAATGAAGAACAAACATGTTATTTCTCTTGAGCTTATCCAATTTGAAGTGATTATGGAATTTCTTGCGAGAAAGTTATTTGATCTCACACTTGTATTACTATAATACCTAATGGAAAAAAAAACCGAAATCGCTCTCATTGCTTTATAAAAACTCCAAACTTAAAAAAAGTTTTCTGACAGAAGTAGAAAAAACAGAAAGGGAATTCAACGATGAAGAAGTGAATACAATCTGCCTCCGTGCGAAATAAGCTTTACCAAATTCAGTGATGAATAGAGACCGAAAAATTGATATTTTGATCTTGAGAAAAAAAGCTCTTTCTGGAACAGGAATTGTAGTTTCCGTTCCTTCAGCTAATTTTCGCCTTAAACTAGTTATCTTGCATTCTCACAAAAAAAAGTCAATAATCTATCTTTGTTGAAATAGGAAATATATAGGGAAATATATACAGCAAGTTACAAGAATTCAAGTATTTTCAATAATGAATTACTCGATATGCATACATATACAGTGTTTTGCGTTGTGCGCTTTCTTAATCAAGTTTTTTTCATGAACATGCATAATTTTTTTAAATCATTGCACTAACTTTCTCTATCTTTTATTTTTCTTATTTTTTTTCTGTTATATTTCTTTGTTCTCTTTATCCCTCATTCTTCCGGAGATTGCGCTTCCACGCTCTTCATCGTTTGTATACACATTTTTGCTCTATTTTCAAGGTTCGACATAAGTCCTCAGTTAACTTCTACTTGAAGAGCGCCTTCATGCTAACTGCTTTCTAAAGATACAAAAACTAATATTGTAATTTGAGACTGTATGATGCTGACAGTACCTACCTGCCATGGATGAGATCGAGGATGAGACGAGGCAAGGAGATTACGGGAAAACGCCGGTTGTTTGTTGGCATCTTGCCAAATCGTAATAAAAAACTGTTAATAGGAACACAGTCGCAATTTTCATTGAGTTACAATAGAAGAAGCGAATTGAACATGCATATAGTAGAGAAGATATAATCACGAGGGCCTATACTGAAGAAGCTCGGAACCGTAGCTCGAAAAATCACGCACGACGTTCAAAATGGAAATCCAAAATGACATGATTGAGTAAGAAACTTCAGTAGAAAATCAGAAAAGAAGTGCAAAAAAATTTCTGATTTTGGAGCATTCTTTCTGATGAAAGTTTGAGTGTCAAGCAAGGTTATATCATGAGCTCGAGTTACAAAAAAATCGTCCCCAAATTTAACGCGGAAAACTCATATCTTGATTCTATGCGGAAAAGTACAAGTTTTTCCTCGAGAAAGTTATTTTTCCTCACAGGCGCTAAAAGGCGATGTGTCAAACGAGAGCGAGAGAGGATGCTTTACAAAGTCGCAACAATGAATTGAGGATCCATTCTGACTCACTCGTGAACTTCATCTCCCCGACCTCATCATCAAGACCACAATGGGATAAAGTAGGATAAGACCGAAGGATGTGGGTAGCAATGAATAGATGGGTGGAAGACAAAGAGAGACAGAGAGAGAGAGAGAGAGAGAGAAAGAGAGAGAAAGAGAGAGAGAAAGAGAGTAAGAGAGAAAGAGGAAGAGAGAAAAAGAGTAAGAGAGAAAGAGAGAGAAAGAGAGATGTGGTAGCAAGAGTATCAAACATGAGTCAAAGATTTTAAAAAAGAAAATGCTTGTAGATAGATATTCATGAGAGGAAAAACTTCTTTATTGAAATAAAAAAACCTGGAAGCTTTTAAGAGAGAAAAGGTTTTTGAAGGGTCAAAAGTGAGAGGAAAAAATAAAAAAAGATGAAAAAGAGATTGTGTAAAGACAGGGAATCGAAAGAGGAAAAAAGAAAAAAAGATGAAAAAGAGATTGTGTAAAGACAGGGAATCGAAAGAGGAAAAAAGAAAAAAAGATGAAAAAGAGATTGTGTAAAGACAGGGAATCGAAAGAGGAAAAAAGAAAAAAAGATGAAAAAGAGATTGTGTAAAGACAGGGAATCGAAAGCTCAAGAGAGAACAAAAGTGGCAGAAATGTAAAGAATGAAAAAAAACAATGAAAGAGGTTTTCGAGATGAAGGAACCTCTTCTAGTAAAAGTACTTTAAAGATAGAGATTATAAGAGAAAGAGAGAGAGAGAGAGAAAAAAAGGGATGTGAAATAGAGAAAAATAAAGGAAGATTTAAAGAGAGAGAAAGAGTGAAAGAAAAAGAGTAGTTTTCTTTTTTCTCTTTTATTCTTGCGGTTTGAATGCCTTATATTTGCTCAATGTCTTTTCTCGCGAATTTCCGGTCTTCTCTTTTTAAAACACGGAAAACCCATCATGAGGCCTGAATCCTATTCCGGTTATCTTTGGAACAAATAATGCAAGTGTTCCACACAAGACGCCTCAGGATGAGAATTTTCTTAGCAAGCGAATGATGTGGGAGGAAACATCAATTTCTTTGAAATCCACTGCTTGTGAGTAGATACTATTATTATCAGGATAAAAAGTTGTTAACCTCCTTGCTATTGTTAAATAACAGAAACGTAAAAAAAGGCTAAATTACGGAGGGAGATGTTGTGCTGTATTTGAGAAGAAGGCAACTCGAAATTAGTAAACCAGGAAAGGTTCGAGAGAAAAAACCAGGAATGAGCATGGAAATTGCTTCATCTGGTTGGTAAGTCAAGAAGAAACCTCCGATATTGCGTATTCCGGTAAATCAACATTATGAAATGGTATGGCCACCTAAATTTATTGCATCGCCTTCTTAAAAACCTGGCCCAACTGTTGTTAGGTTGATGGGGTTTTATATGAGGATTTGACTTAGTGTAATATCCATAACTGATAGGCTGATTCACGTATTCTGTTATGAATACCTAGAAAAATCGATAAAGCCTTATTGATTTTTTTAGCGAAAACAATAGAAAAACGGAGTTCCCACTGAGAAGAAGAATCAGAGGAATTTGATATTTCTCCGAATGATAGAAAAATGATGATAACAAATGCTCATCAAATTTCAAGCCTTTTATTTAGGCTTTGTTAACTTATCTGCTCGAATTTTTATCCTCTATGATAATTATCTTTAGGTTATATTTTCTCTTTACTTCTAGCCTTTCTCTCATTTCCCTTTCTCAATCTCTTTTTTCTCCTTTTTCCTTTCTAATTCTCTTTTTCTTCGTCATTCTTACTCTTTTATTACTTCTCTTCGCCTTTTTTCTCTTCCTCCTCCTTTGTTTTTCTTTCTGTAATCCCATCCCTATCTTTCTTATTCTCCTTTTCTTCCGCCATCGCGACTTGCATCAAATTGTTCAACGTCTCCTTTATCCACAGCTGGAGATGCAAGCGCTCACTTTTCACCCTTGTTTTTTCAATCCCCATCACTCCCTTTCTCTCTCCCTCTCTCGCCATTCTGTCTCTCTCGCTCTTTCTCTCCTTCTTTTTTTCTCTATCTCTCCCTTCCCCCTTCTCTCTCCTCCCTTCTCTCATATGCTGACCTCTGACCAACAATGTATATGTAAATATAACCATCAACTTTTTTGACAAGTCCTCATTTTGACGCCTCCCTATTTAATGATTGCTCCCGGGTCGAATGGGCCATTTAAATTTTACTTTTTTTTCGCGTTCTGTCTCACTGCTATAACTCTCTCACAAATATTTCTCTTTCTAGCTAACTCTCTTTTTTGTAATGTTTATTTCCCTCACAAACCCTAGTTTTTATCTCTATCCATCTTTATCTTCCCTCTTTTTTTCTTTTTCTATCTCTCTCTATGCTGTTTGTTATTTCTCCGCCTGTTTCTCAACTTTATTTGTTTCATGCTTTTCTCTTCTCCAGTTATAATCTCTTACATCTCTACCTTCTATTTCGATACAGCCTTTAAATCTTTTCTATCATAGCTGTTCATTCAACAAAAAAACTCTAACAATTTTTCTAAATCAGCAAGACAACCAGAAGCAGCAGAGAAAAAAAGGGGAAAAGAGCGAAATCAGCTAAGAAAAGAAACACAAAAAAGAGAGATTAAACAGAGACAAGAGTCAGCGAAAGTCCCTAAGAGAAGCCACATCAAAAGGAAATTCAAAAGTAAACTTCCGTTAGCGGAAGCGAATGAAAATCAAAACTTTTTTCTACAAAAGGCATCGAAAGGCACTCTTCACAAATAATGTTCAGTTAAATAATCATTGAAATGAGGTTGTTTTCAAGAGAATTCGAGGAATCGTTTCTGAAGCATGAAAATAACGTTAGAAAGAGAGAAATTGAACGAAGAGACTGAACAGCCTTAGGCTGAAAAATATTATATTTAAAGCGAATTCCAGAATTTAAATGTAATGGTGAAAAAAGTGGAAAAAAAGACAAAAAACTTACTGCAAATCATTTATTCTTTCTAATAGCAAGCTATCTTGAAAACGAAACGCATAGTTAGTTTGCCGATCAGGACTCAATTCTAAGCTTCATGAACTACTTAAAACCGTCCCAGAAAAACACGAGTGCTGAAAAGGTTGATAAAGTAAAGCGAGCGAGTTGGTAAGCGAGTTTTCGAGAGGAAAAGCAAAAAAAGTTGACGAGGTTCCTTATAGTTTTAGAGTTTTAACTAGATGATGAACTTGACAAAAAACTACTTTTTAGCCAAGACAGCCTCAAATATGATGGAATGTACAAACTTCTTGATAGGAATAGTTTAAAAAAAAATTCTTAGGGTATGCAAGTCGAATTGAGGACATTGATTATTCCGACATCAAACTACAATATTACGAGAGTCTTTCGATTCCACTTGAGAATCATACCGAGAACGTGGCGTGAGTCTAACTGATGCGTTCACATGCGCTCACTGGCTAACGTCAGAACCCTATCGTCATTGAATCTTCATAACATTCTTCGTATCCCGTCCCCCCACAAACATAGAGAAGTAGAGAGATAGAGAAAACGGAAGAGTACTGTATTGAGAAAATGAGAAAATAATGCATAGAGGACATCGAAATAAACGAGATAGAAACAGAAATAGAGAGAGAGAGAGAGTGATAAGAGAAATAATAAAATATAAATAGAAGTAAAGCAACTTCCTAAGTATGAACTCGATAGAGGAGACATTTGTAACAATGAACATTAAGCGAGGGGAGTCTTAATAGATTCAAGAAGTAGTCTTTACTGCAACTAAAAAAGCAGCTGTGAATGACTCCCGAAGGAGTTTGTTCGCCAGTCTGCAGGCCAGTAAGCTTGAGATGCAAAATAAGGCTAATGTTAGGCTTCTGAAGAGGCTTTAACGTTTCTTCTGCAATCCAACGTCATAGTCTTTCATGAGTCTTGGAGGAAAATTATTCTTCTTGAAAAAATGTTCGAGAAATTTTGTTTTCAAATTAGAAGGCATTGGGTCGTGTAATTATGGAAGCTCCTGTCTTTTAAAATGAACTTATGTTCAGAGTTTTCTTGCTAAAGAACGACTATGTCAGCATACAATCTCAAGCTCTCATTTTATGATAGTTTAAAAAAAAAATTATTGTGTGCTTAATATGTTGGAATTAATCACAAGTTCGATTCCCAACTTATACATATGTATTAAATCCGAGAGTTAAAAAATGGCACTGTTTGTGAGTATCTTCTCAGTTCCGCTACACACACCATCCATGACCAAGGAAGCAGCCAATAGGTCTATCAGAGTAGGTCTGAGTTTCCTCTTAGAGAGCGCGTACATTGCCACAAGGTGGGAATAAGCACGAAGGAGGTTTCTCTGAACGAACTCATTGACAGCTGCGGTGCGTATGGATGCCTATGAGCAAGAACGATTCCGATCAATCGAACCAATTGCTTTTAAAAAGAACAAGTGCACAGGATATTCTCATTCTTGAGATTCTGAGAAGCGGGTATTTTCAGGACTTTACCCAGAATATTTCAGAATCCTCCTTCACTAATTTTCAGGAAACTGACCTGGATATGGTGATGCCGTATCTGCTCTGGCGTCGCCGAATGACGCGGACAGCGGCGGCAGAACGGGGTCGCTCGCCCCCCGCACCTCCGCCCCCTTCACCTCCGTCACATATGGAATCAAAGCGGACGCCACCGTTTCCAACTTTTTCGTCTGCAAATTCAATCAGTGATTGATTATTTGCTCTATTCAGTTGCATCTGTAGGTTGCTTTCTTTATCAAATACTGGAAAATGAAGTTTCATGATTCTGAATCATTCGAGAACGAATGGTTTTGCATTTTGGCAGTCAAGGGAGGCATTTTGGCAGTAATTAGGCATTGGTTGGCAAGTTGAATGGTAACCGAATGAATAAACTTCGGACTGAACGACTGTTTGAGTTTTCATCTAGTATTTCATTCTGGATGTTTAGATTTATTTTGGAATTAGAGCTCTTGATAAATTCTAAGAATTACAGAACTCAGAATGGTCTACATATAATAATAGCATAACTTGATGTTTCGAAGCATAACCTCTTCTACTGCAAACCTTATTCTGAAGGCTTTCAAGACCAAATCATGCGAAATGCTCATGCTTGCTTTTAATGTATACGTTAGACCGATTCTCGAATACGGGACTGAAATTTGGTCCCCTACCACGAAATACCTCATCAATGATTTAGAATATGTACAACGTAATTTTACTGGAAGGCTGTTGTATAGATGTGGTAATGTAAGCCTGCCTTATTCTCAGAGATTGAAACTGCTCAAAACTGAGTCATTAGAATATCGTCGAGCATTCAGAGATCTATGTTTTTTGCACAAATGTTTACATAACAAATGCTCTCTCGATTTTTCCTTTCTATACATTTTATCTCCCCCCAAGTATAATACAAGACAAGCGCACTCTCTCAGAATTCGTCTGCCTATCGTTTACCCGGCTAGGTTGTCTACGTTTGTCTCTAGATCAATAGCAATATGGAACTCCCTTCCGGAAGATATCGTTGTAATCGAAAGTTCTTCAAGTTTTGCGACAAGACTAAAAAAATTCCATTTGAAGTTGTGCTTCCTTGTCCGAGTGTAACAGATTGACGATTATTTGTATTTACATACATATGTATAGGACACAATCTTCTGATTATAAATAACTATAGACGCTATTTCATATCATTTTTTTTCCTTAGATGATATTTGGATTAGTTGAATGCCATTCAGCACTTTTGAATGAATGATTGTTTTTTTTTCTTTGTCTCCCTATCCTACGCGTCCACGCTAATTGGAACTACCATTCATAATTGTATTACAAGTTGTTGTTCTTGCATGGAATAAATGAATTGAATTGAATTGAATTGAAGCGAAAAAAAAACTATTTTTCAACGCGAAGTTGTTTCGGTTTAAAAAAAATGAGTAAAAACTGTATTGATTTTAGAAGTGAATGAAAAATGTATTAATTCGGAACTGTATTAGTTTAGGAAAAAACGCGGTAAGGTCGTTTTGAGAAGTCGATTAAGTTTTCGGGTTTTTTTAAAAGTTCAAACTTATTAGGCGAGACCAAATATATTGTAAAAACTACTTATTCCAGCATCAAGCTTTTGGAAATAGCTATTTGTTTCCAGAAAATTGCCCTCTTAAGTTAAACTATCAAAATAAATTTTCGTTCTTTGGTTAATACATTCCCCTCTCCCTAGCACGTTTTGAACTTTTTTCTTTAACAGTGTTTTTGATTAATTTTCTCATTTATTGTTACTAAACCTCATTAGTTTTGATGAAGAAGCTTCTCTTTATTTTCACGCTAGAGTACTCGTTAAAGTTTCACGATAAGTTTTGATAGTAAGTAGTTTTGGAAAATCACTAGCATAGGAGCATATCTACATAAATATGTGTATAAATGAGTCGGAGTCGTTTCAGACAGGACCTGATAACATTCGGTCGCAAAAAGTTAAAACTTTTGTGAGAAACTATTGAAAATCAAGAAGTCATTGAAAATCAAGAAGTGAACTATTGGAAAGAAGGAATTATAACAAATAAGAGCACGTCAAAGCCACTGACTAGTTATTGAATCGATAGCGGATGAACTTGTTTCTTTCAAAAATTATTTTTTTATCTTCAAGCGGAGATATAAAATAGTTATTCAATTATTTTTTCTTTAAGAATAGTGAAATCCTTACAAGTCCATGAGAAATATAAAAAAGACAGTGAGAACAGATTAAAATAAGATGAAACTAATTTTATTTTTGAAACATTGTTCTTCGAAAATTTCAAAGTGCTACTTTTCCCTAGTTTTTGCATATGAATAAAACTAATAATAGCTGTTTCGAGTTTGCGAACAGAGTTTTCAAAAAAACTTACAGGCATAAGTACGACCCAGCACATATGTGTGTACTACAGAAAAAAACTTCATTGAGGCGTCTCGAGTCGATCGATAAGTCTAGTCGACTGAATTGTTCAAGCCGTTGTTCGGGACTTTTTCGTGGTTTTTTGGCCTAGGCTAACACTACGTGGAAGAGGCTTAACGAGACAAACAAAAACAACGGCTTAGGAATGATATGGAAAAATCAGTAAAACTTTTTTTGAAAACAAAATAGTAAAAAAAAACCTTGCTTAAACCGTTTCAATCTACTCTTGCTGACAATATTATTACTCAGACGGTCATTAAAGGCTCACTATAACTTTTTTCCATAAAAAAATTTAGCGGGAATACTATTATGAATTGTCGCCTTATCCTTATTACGAGTCTTTCTGACCCTTAAACAATTCTTCTCTGAATCTCGCCTTGTAGCTCAGTGCGCTTCTCCTTTTCAGTTCGGGGTAAGTAGTCTGAATGGTGTGGGACTCTTAGCAATAGTCAACAGTTACCCCGACATGAGTGTACGAAGCGTTCCCATACAGTCCGTTTTTTCAACCTTTCGCCATACCCCTATGGAATCATCATACACAAATCAGCAGTGATGCTATCTCAGGCTATCTTTTTTTCTCCTCTGCCTAGAGCCATGCTAAATCTAAGTGGCGTCATCATCGCATTACAAAGTACAAAAAACAAAGTTATCGTCTTCTGAATTCGTCGGCTCTCCCTCAAGCGGGTGTTTTTCAAAGAAACACTAACCAGAGTTGCTTTTTTACTGTGTACTCTTTTGTCTTCACTACCGGCATCGATCGGGTGTGTGTGTTTTGATAGGCGTCAAGAAAATTTGTGCTTGCGTCATTGTAACGCGATTGGTACGACACTTCAATGTCTGAATCAAAAGCCTTGAGGGAGTAGCCCTCAATCTCGAAGCTAGCCTCGTCTACTCAAATTCCCTTAGAGAAGAAAGAACACGACAAAAAAGTTCGCTTGAAACAGAAACAGAGGGAGAAAGAGGAAAGAAAACGATAAAAAATAGTTCGAAACAGAGAGAGAGAGAGAGAGATAGAGAGAGTGAGTGAGAGTGAGAGAGAGGGGGAGGGAGAGAGAGAGAGAGAAAGAGAGAGGATTAGAGAAAGAGAGAGAATCACTGACAACAGAGACTGAAAAGCGAGCTTTTATTACTGATACTGGGTTACTTATACGTACATATGTAGATTAAATTATTTTGCCTCGCGCTGATTTTTCGATTACGAAATTATCATTCAATTCTTATGTTATTGTTGAACTAACTGGTTTAAAACTTTGTTCGTTTATTATATAAAAAATTCTAAAATTAACAAAAAAATTGAGATCTGTTCGGGAAGGCAGTTCGAGTTGATTATTTTCCCTATGGCTGTTCGTTGATATGCCTCACACTTTCTACTTCTCCACTAGATTCGCGCGTTTGAAAGTGCCCTTTTCAAGAAATATCATCTTCGAATTTTGTGACTGAGCAATTGTTGATTGCCTACTTGCTGAGATAGCAAGATGAAACAGAAGTTAATTTTAAAATTTGTAGTTCAT
Source organism: Allodiplogaster pararmata (assembly GCA_964056735.1). Classification (NCBI taxonomy): domain Eukaryota; kingdom Metazoa; phylum Nematoda; class Chromadorea; order Rhabditida; family Diplogasteridae; genus Allodiplogaster; species Allodiplogaster pararmata. The sequence goes on from OZ057406.1 coordinate 10,382,175, forward strand.
ACTTATACATTGTACATGGTGATCAATATATTTGATGACACGGATTTTACCGCATATTTTCCTTTAATGCGAGCAAAATTCAACTTTCTTCTCAACAAATTTTATTATCTGTTATATGATAATATTCTAAACTTTCGCTCCAAATGACCTCCTCTTTTGCAAATGAGCGCTTCCAGAAGACGGGGTTGGCAGACACCCCGGATCGCAAAACCTCCTGGGCAATTCGGTCCCATGCTCGCTCAAGCGAAGTCTTGAGACCCGACAACGAGTTTTGGGTTTTAGCGCAAGCTTCACTTTCCAGGATGGACCAGATGGAGTAGTCCATTGGATTCAAATCTGGACTATAAGCAAGCCATTCTTTGGCGGCGATGAAAGAGGAGAAGTTTTTTTGATATCCACGCTTGTGTCTTCTTGCTGGTATGATCAGGAGCGCCGTCCTGCTGGAACCTCCAGTTCCGTTTCCCAAAGCGCCTCTGTGCCCAAAGCTTCACATGATGTTCGAGGATCTCCCAGATTTACAATTGCGTATTTATTTGTGGTTTTTTCTGACAAAAAAGAGGTGAGTTCTACCCGTGGAGTAGATGCCAGCAAAAACCATGATAGATTCCGGATGGGAAGCACGTGAGAGTGTTCGGACTTTTCATCACGCCGTGCTTCCTGCTGCTTAAGAGTTAGACCATGACACTTCTTATACCTGCATGACTTCATACCAAGCTTCTTTCAAACATCATTTCACATCTCACCGTATGACGTATGACGTATCCAGTTTGGTAGCCATTTTTCTGATGCTTCTGCCTTTGTTGCGGATCAGGAGATCGCTTGAAGATTTTTGTGATACGGGAAGTGGCAGCGGAAGTGGGACGACCACAGCGTGGACGGTCAGTGAGTGTACCTCGTTTGAGAGTTTGATGCACAGTCTCACGGGCGACTCCCAGCTGACGAGAGATCTTCGAATGAGGGTGTCCAGCACTACTAAGCGACAATATTGCGCCCCGACTAGGATGAGAACGCACCATTTCGCGATCATAAAATATTAGAAAACGAATTTTGGTTATAGGTGGATCAAAATTCATCGGAATTAGTGGTGTCATTTAAAATCTGCAGATCGACTCAGCTCGCGCTCGACACGTACCCAAAGTTTGTCAACAAATATACTGATCACCTGTAAGTATGTATAAACAGTACACTGTCTTTTTCTGTATCTGACTATGTTTCATTTAATTTTGATTCAAAAGATAATAAATGGTAGGGTGCCTATTTATCTCAAGTTCAGAGTCACTTGCTTACAATTAAAACAAAGGTATCATATATGTATTCAAATTTTAGACTTTCCATTATCGTTCGCAATTCCATGTTTTTCACCTGCATAACACTTCGACCACCTTGCTTTTTCCAGGCTATCTGCATTTGACTTGCTGGCTACACGCTAATGTGCTAATTTACTTGAATCATTTGGCTGTTTGAGAGTTACAAAGGTGAGGAACTTTGAAATCCTCAGATGTGCGCGTGATTGAACGAGTTATTTTTGCAAGTTTACAATATAAGTACATGGTGAATGAGATTCTTTTTGATATATATATATATATATATATATTATCGTGTTCCTGGCTTCTTTCCCATATTTGTAATGCTCCTAATTGGATCTTCTTTGCCATTCGTTCGGTGATAAATATCTTTTGAAAGTGCTTGTATATGCATTCACAAATAGAGAGAAACTGAGAAACAAAAAAGAATGGCAGAGAGAGAGAAGAAGAAGAGACAGACAGACAGATCCGAGAGAGACAGAGAGAGAGGCAGAGAGAGAGAGAGAGAGTGAGGGAGAGAGAGGGAGATAGAGAAAGAGAGAGAGAGAGAGAGGGAGAGAGAGAGAGAAAGAAAGAGAGAGAGGGAGAGAGACAGAGAGAGAGAGAGACAAAGAAAGAGACCGAAAGCAAGAAAAAAGTCAAGTTTTCTTTGTTCCATGTTCCGTAAAATGTTGTAGGAACGAATTTCGTATGGACATTCCAACTTCTCCATAATTAAAAAAGTTTTTCTTCCATTCATATATAATTGTTTTAAAAATGAGGTTCCTTCATTTTTATCTTCTCAAAATATCCACTGAAAACTTCTACTAGTGCACCCGGAAGACGATTATTATCAATTGTGGCTGCCCCGAGCGGTCCCTTGGTTGTTGTCTTTCATCTTCACTCAAACTGACGTAACTGAATGATAAACATAGGGCACTTTGAAGCCGTATACTTCTAATACTTAGTTTTTTTCTCTTTCGATACGTCAGATTTCAGTCAAGTTTTTCACGATTGTTCAATTGAAATTAGGCCTTTTGAAATGTTTCAAAATGCTATCCATCGAATATGCACTTATGTATCTCTCAAAATTAGAAAGCATGTAACGCCGTTTGATGTTAGTCATATGTAGCATTCCAGCTCGGACAGCAATTAATGGAGAAATACATACATAGAGTGTACCGAACGGCCCCAAAACGCAACATTCATTCCGGCCGAAACAATAAAATATTTCAGCTATTCAGAAAATAATTTTACCGGAAAAATTAGTACTTGATGTTCTTGTATGGGTTATACACAATGCTCTGGTTGTTTCTAAAGGAATAAGAGTCTTTATAACTAGTTCAAACTTCTTTTGAAATGTATTTATAAAATATTACCTACAAAATAAGCCATGAAGGTCTGTCTCAATGAACAACAAGGAGAGAAAGTATAACAACAACAAAAATTCAAAGCATTTTTGGGTTGGAAAACTTTAATATATTATGTTACCAACCAAAATGTAAATTTAAAAAAACAATAGAATCACGCTTATCAGAAAACTTAGTTTAACGAAGAAAAGCTGAGTCTCATCTTAAGTTGAAAATATTATGAAGAAGATCGGCCGTGTTTTCAGAAGCCCGAAGGATAATCATGGAGAAAAAAAACAAGACTCCCCCTCGAAATGGATAAGAGTGACCCAATAAACCGTTGTTCTGACTCTATCGAATACGAACAGATTTCTTCAATAAAGAATCTATGATATAGCATTAACTACTCTAACTTCATCACATACAGGGTGTACAGAAAGTCCAGGTGTACATTATTTTTCCGATAAAAACTTAACGGATTGAGCAAATCGAACAAAATTTTCATCAAAGTTTATTCAAATAGTTTGGGATAAAACTACGTTTTCAAATTTCAAACAGCCCTCCTTTCTCCTTGACACAGGCGCGGAGTCGCTTGTGGAAGGCACCCATCGTGGTGGACAGGTAAGCGACGTCAATATCATCCCACGCCTTCTGTAGGGCACGCTTAAAACTTTCCGAATTCTTGTGTGGGGAAGCACAGGCCTTGTTCTCAAGGACCGACCACACAGAGAAGTCCAGAGGATTCAAATCAGGTGAGTACGGATGCCATTCGGTGGATGTGATCATGGAGGTGAAATTGGTCTTGCACCAGTCTTGCACCACTTTAGCCTTGTGGGCGGGCGCAGAGTCCTGCTGGAACGTCCATTTGCATCCCGCGAAGTGAGCCTGGCTCCAGGGAAGTACTTCCTCTATAAGAATGTCGTTCTGGTAGTTCTTGGCATTCATTTTGACTCCCTGCTCGACAAAAACGAGCGGAGTCTTGCCAGTCGCGCAAATCCCGGCCCAGACCATGACAGAAGCGGGATGGCCCTTTCTCGAGACGTAACAGCCACTCTTATTGGCATCTTTGACCGATTTCGACCAAATCATACCGTTCTGGTGGTTGAAGGACTGCTCAATATTTAACAATTTCTCATCGGTGAAGAGAAAACAGTCCACCAGCTTGAACCGCTATGACAGTTCACGACATCTGCAAAGACGGGTCACCTTCATCTGGTCCGTCAATGTGTGACTCTTCTGCAGCTTGATGAGGCGATGTCCAATGCGGGATTTGACGATCGTCTGAACAGAACTAACCGAGACATTCAGCTCCTTCGCGAGTTTCCTGAGACTCCGCTTGTGGTTATATCGAATCTTGTCTCGGATGCTTTTCACGTTGAAGGAAGTGGTCGCGGTCACTGGTCTGCCGCTCCTGGGACGGTCATTCGTCGTACAAGTCTCACGAAAGCGACGTATTGTGTTTTGAATGGTCCTGCGGGCGAATCCAGTGGTTCTGGGAATGTGCTTTTGAGTGCGACCGGACTGGCTCAAGCGCAGAATGTAGCCTCGGTCCCCGCAGAATGTAGCCTCGGTCCATACGAAATCTCGGCTGTTCAGCGTTTCACTCGGCATTCGCATCCTCTAAGACTTATTCCTCCTCACCGCATCAATAAGACCTCTTTATCGACATGTGTTTCCCGTCAAATGTCTGTTTGGAACTCTCTTCCATTTGATGTTATAAACGAAGCTAGTAGCCTTAAATTTAGAAAGCAACTTCTTTCGTTGCCTGTGAATGTGATTGTGCCAGTTAGTCTTGTTTCTGATACTTAATTAAGACTTGTTATTTTTCATCATTATCACAGCCCACTTTTTTCCCTTTACACACCGCCACTAAGCTTTATGTGTAATGTAGTCCATGCATACCTCTGTTTATATGTATGTAATTTGCTTTTGTCTTAAATACCTACATGCTTGGAATAAAGAATGAATGAATGAATGAATATCAGAGAGCTTTATGTTAGCAACATTATGAATAAGATACAAGCGAAAAATCACACGACCGCTACGCCAAACAAAAAAAGATGCAAAGTGACAAAGTCGGGCACCCGGACGTTCTGTACACCTTGTACATCATTCCTTGAACATGATTTTTCAATAATATGTATCAGTTGTTGTTATGGAGCTCCTTCTAACCAACTCGCCCGAAAACTTTCATTTATTTTTTTTTTTGCACTTACACTTTTAAGTTTGGTTTCTTGACTCAGCTTCTTTTTTTGTCGAATCCCCGCTGCCGCGTCTGTGATTAATGATGATATAGAACTGTGCAATAAGAGTTTTCTAATTTAAGAGAACTTTGCCCGTAAAATAGTGTGGTAAAATCCCATTTTTAAGGCAATCGTGTAACCATATGCCGCCTTAATAATTAATAGCATGGTACTGTCCTAGTGGCAAAAGAAGTGATGTTCAAATAGCAATCAGGGGACTATTCGTTCAATACGGTTTTGCTCTTTAGCCGTAAAGCCTCTTAAGCGGGAACTCAAGTTTGAGTGAGAACATTATTTAAAGCATTTGTAAATTAGTTTTTGTGTGAGTGATTCACTACCATGTTCAGAGTTTGTAACTTCGTTATGGGATTATACGATAGCTTTTCAAAAAAGTTGTCCTGCTTCATTGAGTGCGACAAATCAGCCTTTTTGAACCTTTGTGACGAATGTGACGAGCGAAATGAAACATTCTTTGCTTCTTAACTTTAGAAAATCGAAAAGCAACTAATTTCTGCAAAAAACCTTGAGCTAAAAGTAGCAAAAAAAATAATGCCAATATTTCAACCAAGATACTATAATCCATTTCATTTTTTATGCTTTGGGAATATTACTTGATGGTTAAAATATCGCATAACTAGACGGAGAAGCACTTTGGAAGTACCCGTTGAAGGTTGAATGATATATGAAAAAAACTCACATGAAAGATCTTAAATCACCAACAATTATTAAGTAGATATATGGAAGACAATAGTTGGTGAACAAAGCTGATCTTGAACACAGCAGAAGTTACCGCTGATATTCTTTAAGTGGACTAGCCATGTGAAATATTCCCACCGAAAAAGGCGTCGAATACTGCGGAACACAGTTGGCCTACAGCATCTTATTTCCCGTACACGTTATGCAATAAGCGATTAAAACTAATAAAAAAGTTAGAAATACTCTTCTAGTTTATCGTTATTCTAATTTTTATCTTTTTTCGATTATCGTTATTCTAATTTTTCCACTAATCGGATTAAACTTAAAATAAAATCAAACTCTATCAACTTGTATTTGAATTGACACACATCGTGGAAGTACATATCCATATGAATTGTTGTTTGAATTGTTCAGAGTTTCCCTTGCATTCAATACTATTAATTACACTGCTAATCACGGCCTGAAATCCCATCCAAGGTGATGTGATGTCATTTTTTCGGAATTGAAAAGAGCGCAAAGTGAAGAAGAGAACAAACGCTCCTTCTCTCTATTGGCGTGCACGTAATGGTTGTCATGGCAACATGTAAATATATGTTTCCAAGATGACTCAAGGATGATTTTGCTCAATTTACTCAAATTTTTAGCGCTAAAAAGTCGAGAAGAACAATGTCTTTGGGTGTAATTTGCACAGAAACAAAACAAATTCTAGGCAGTCCTGTGATTTTTGTCTTCGGAAATTCATTAGAAAGAATGCACGAGGTTAAGAAGAAAAGGAAAAAGTACCACTGCTATCCGAGTGATATCTAATGCTTGCCGACAAGGTTTGCTAATACATGCTGCCCTGTATTGGGTTACGCGCCAATACAAATTCGACATCGATGAGAATATGTTCGCTGTTTTTCCCCCAAAAACAATCAAATGGTGATGAAGTGAATTGCTGCATGGTGATAGGGGAATGTCTCATACACACAAACATGGAACAAAGGAGGGATACGGAAAAAAATTAAATGTATTTTTGTGTTAGAGCTCTGGCTCTTTCTGCATTCTTGGCTCTCAATTGGAACAATAAGGAAAGTAAGAATGAACTTAAAAGAACAAATTGAATGTTAATGAAAGAAGTGAATGCAAGGAGAGAAGAGCAAAGATAAGAGATTTCTGAGTGGAGGAGGAAAATATGAAAGGGCCATGCAGAAGGTATTGTGGACCACTTCTTCTAGTATTCACTTAACACAAACGCTCCTTCCTTTCCTCCTTTTCTCTCTCTATCCCTCCACTCTCTGAATAGCTTTGCCTAATTCTACTCCTTATTCACACTGATTCCCTTTTCGCTCAATCTTTTCATTTCCCTGTTAGTCCATACAACTCTATAAACTGTTTTAAATAAATTTAATATTTTGAGTAGCAACCTTCTCTCCGCTATTATGTTCTAATAAAAGTTCATAATTTTATCTTTTAGCTACTTCATACGTAATATATTATATGAAATAGAAACGATGTGAAATGAACTTACTCTTTTTTTCAACAAAAAAACTGCTCTCTTTGTTGGCTTAACAAACTTTTCCTAGAATTGCATCTACGCCTCTAAAACTCAAGTATGATGTACTCGGTCAAAAGTTAGTAAGCGTCTTTTGCTCATCAAAGTTCGGGTTTACATTGTATTGGCCAGCCGAAACTCAATTTCACTGGAAGTTAAACATTGAGTTCTGTTCATACAACAAGGCATCTAGACCTGTTCGGTGGGAGAAGCCTGTGGAGAAAGTTGAGCAAGTAGAGGAAGCTGGGGGACCGTGCATTGACGCGCATTCTGCACTACTGGAATCAGAATGACAGAGAGACTATGTCAGTGAGGGAGAGAACAGAAGAGTGATAGAGAGAGGTAGAAAGAGATAGATAGAGAGAGAAAAGAAAGAGTGAAGAAGAGCAAGGAAGAAAGCGAGAGAGAAACGAAAGAAGAAAATGAAAGTAATCTGCTGACCTGTAGCGACGACTTCGTTCTATGAGCGGTGTGCATTCATCAGCACCACTGGATTTTCTAGGGTTTACTCTTTGGAACTGTTTATGCCTTCTGCCCGGCAGCTCGTAAGTATTGGCAGAAAAGGAACTTGGAAGAGTAACCAAGAGAGGATGTCTCGGTGGCTTCCGAGTCATCATCTGGTCAGGCGTCATGAATGTTGATGGCATACTGGGACTAGGGCCCAGAAGAAAGTGCCATCCCATCAGCGAGATCGAGTTAACTGGGTCCGGGGCCAGGACAATTTGGTGATCCGTCTTTCGACTCCTTCACAAAAGAGAGAGAGATAGAAAGATTTGAAAGAGGAGATAATAGAGGACTCTTAGAGGGCAGAATGAAGAATTGAATCGGTTGAGCAGATTTTAGGGTGACGAGAATGCGAGAATGTGTTGAGGAAGGCGGATAACAGAGAAGAGATCAGGGGCATGCCTTTCATGCAGATGATGCTTGAAACTCTCGTAGTATCTCGAGGTCTCCTTCGAAAGTCCAGACCTCTCCTATTAGTCCTTTTTCAACCCATCTACTCAACTTTTTCTTCTAATTCTTCAAGTTCTTCGCTCGCTCCTTAAGCCTCTGTATCTTTTGAACTCATTTGTTGTCTACTTCTCTCTCTCTCTCTCTCTCTCTCTCTCTCTCTCTCTCTCTCTCTCTCTCTCTCTCTCTCTCTCTCTCTGTTTTGTGTACTTTTTTGAGAAAAAAAAGAAAAGAAACAGTAGTGTGTATTAAGAAAGAGAAATAAAGAGTGGGGAAGAAAAATTAGAGACAGAAAGATAGATTCTGTGTAAAAGAAGGGAAACAGAAATTAATAGAGAGAACGAAGAAAGCAGAGAGTTTTCAATAAAAAGGGTTTTCAATAAGAAAGCAGAGAGTTTTCAATAAAAAGGGCGGGGCGTATTTCGCCAAAAAAGAAAGAGTGCGAGGTTGTTGAAATGGTCGAAGCAGATATGAGAGTCTCCACTTCCATTCGTTATCTACTAGTTCATCTCTACTTTTATCAACCACTTTCCCTCTCTATTAACGAGTTCTATCGTATTCTTACTTTCTTCCCAATACTCTTCTCTTTCACAAATTCTCATTCTCTCACTTTCTCTTGGTAAATTTCTTGAACTCTTCTCTCAGCAGCCTTACATATCTCGGCGCTCTTGATAATCACTTATTGTTTCTTTTTCGTTAACTACATATGTCTTTCTCTTTCTGTCTTTTTCACCAGGAAATTGGGTCTTCTTAATCCTCTCGTATTCTCCTTCTATTTGACAAATCATCCAGTTCATATTCAGTTTAGCTCATCCTGCACATGTTTTCATGTGTCCTTTCGGAATCTCAGGCGGAAAAAGTTGAGACTCAACAGATGAGAAAATTTCTGGAACAAAATAATCGTGGTAACGCAGGAGATTCCTTGAACTCCTAACGCTTCAATTATTATTTTTTATTCTTCTTTTCAACTATGATATCACCAATTAACTGACCCTGATGGGGAGACTCAAAGAGTAGCCAGTGAAGAAATTCTCAGAAGTCTTTAACGGTATCAGAAAGATATGTATGTAATAGAGAGGTTGAAACAAATTTTTTCGGAATTTTTAGATTATTTACCGAAAAATTAACCGATTGAGACAATAGATTTTCAGATTTTCTTTGCATCACTTCATGAACTAAGTTGCACCCTCAACATATCTTGCTCGACCTTTTAAGATCTCATCCTATAACGATTGTTGAATCATCTTTTCTTTCTTTCCTGTTACATCAAACATCCATTTTTATCATATCTGCTGCCAAACTAATCATTTCTCGTCTTGGGCTAAGTCATTCGTTAGTCAGTACCAGCAATAATTGTATAAATTTACTCTCAAATCAGGTTAAATTTTACTCAAAACCCCAGCACTTTTAGTCCCGCAGATGTACAATAGCCCCCCACACAACTGAAAATTTATTTTGTGGTGGGCGAAAGTAAAATATATAAAATTTAAGAAGTGTGGGAGAAAGTATAATGTCAATATTTTACAATATCCCCCCACCACAGAAAATGGATGGTTAAAATCCACACCTGGCAGTTTTTTACATAAGCTCCCCCCGAGCTCAATTTCTGAAGAAAAAAGTTTGTACTACAAAGGCCCACCGCAAAGTTTTTTTAACCCCCTCCCTCCCATCACACACACACACATTTTACAAAAGCACATCGCATAATTTACTTTTAAAACACACTCTCTAAAATACAATTAATTTAATTATTTTTCCTAAGCCTAAGCAATCACTTCATAGAAAAATCAACATTCGTAAAAAAGGTAAATTCAATCACAAATTAAGAAAAAAAAGGCCCATAGAAACATAAAACAACATAATATATGGTGATACAGCATTCTATAACTCCCGGGTTCAAGAGAGTGGTTGGGGGCTAAAGTATCACAGAACATTCCTAGTGCATTTTGTCCCATGCGAGGGAGAGGGGGGGGCTAAAGTATCACAGAACATTCCTAGTGCATTTTGTCCCATGCGAGGGAGAGGGGGGGGGGCTAAAGTATCACAGAACATTCCTAGTGCATTTTGTCCCATGCGAGGGAGAGGGGGGGGCTAAAGTATCACAGAACATTCCTAGTGCATTTTGTCCCATGCGAGGGAGAGGGGGGGGCTAAAGTATCACAGAACATTCCTAGTGCATTTTGTCCCATGCGAGGGAGAGGGGGGGGGGCTAAAAAATTTAACACAAAACTTTTTTTTTTAAAAACTTAACCCTCAAAAAAAAGTTTACGTGTAGTTTTTCGCTAGAATATATTTGTTTTTAAAAGGCAGAATTAAGCGTTCAACAGTGCAGTAGAAATTGGTCTTGATAAAAAAGAATCTTCCATATAAAAATAGCACACAGAAATGGCTCTTGTCGAACTCGAAAAATGCGAGTCCATTCGTAGATGTCTAAAGCCTTCTTCTCTTGAGATCAAGGCTCTCTCTGGGGATCAAGGCTTTGAATGTCTTATCATAACAACAACAGCAATAACAATAATTTCACTCGCGCTTGTTCCCGGTTGATGACAGGCGATGAAGAGCAGTAGCAGCAGTGGGAAGAGTCAGGTTAATGGGAGCGCCAACTCAAACCACTTTTTTTCAAGTGGATGAAAGAGTTTGACCTCAAAAAACGGTGGCTACGGAGCGGCTCTCCTTATTACCTCTCCCCTCTTCTATGAAGCCACTCTGAACCGTTGTCATCATTCTTCCTTCTCCCTCTCCTCTCCAATGGCTGGTTTCGAACGGCTATCAATGATCTGCTCACCACTTTTCTGCTTCTATGTACTAACCATCAGAAGCTCTTGAGCTTTTTTTGAACCATGTTTTCTTACCTTCACCTTCTTATAGACATACATAACATCATGTAATATCAATTTTCTTGTGATAAGTATGTTTCGCGTAATAAAAGTCCAAACTTCAACTTATAACCCTTCGCAAAATATTTAGTCGCGCACATAAACCTTACATGAAGTGTACATGAAAACATAGACATGTTAACTATGTTTGTTACTAAATTCCGGTCATCACAAAAATAGCATTTTTTATTTTGCTATTCGATTGCTCAAATGACTTCAATATAATACCAAATTACAACCCGTAAAATGAGCTATCGTCATCGTTTTTGTGGTAACGCAGAATGCATACAAAGCTTTCTATTTTTGTCTAATTTATATCTATGTCTTTACATACTCTCTTCTTATGTATCTTTCTCTCCTCCTCTTCCTCTCTCTCTATCCCCCTCTCCCTCCCTCTCTCTATCTGTCTGTTTCTCTCTCCCTCTCTCTGTCAAATTATTCCAGACACGTTTCTATGGTTTTCCTCGTGAAAACATCCATAACAAGTGTTCCTATCTTTCAGCTAATCCAGATTCTCAGTTTACTAGGAATCGGTGAAAACCCAACACAAAACAAAGATTTTTAATGCGAATTCACATGGCTCATTGTTAACTCGCGGTAAAAATAAACATGTGTAGTTTAAAATATAATAATGTATTTGTTTCTAAAAAACATGTTTATGATAGAAAGCAGCTCGGCTCCAATCTCTTGTCTTTATCCTTGATATTTCATTGAACTTCATGAGGAGATGTATCATCATTGAACTTCATGAGGAGATGTATCTATCATACATCTATATCTATAATTTTTTCTCCACATATAAGCGGCCGCTCGTCTTTCTTCTATCGTCCAAACCGGGCTTTTAGGCCAAAACACTTGGAATTCTTTCCAATTACGTACATTGGTAAGTTTCAGGACACTTTCCCACAAAAAATTTTAAACTCTAAGAGTTCTTGCCTGCAGCAAACCCATAAGAGGGTTCGGCGAGTTTATCGGTACAGCGCTAGATTTCAAAACAGAGTATAATAATTTTTCCATTACGGGTTTTATCACGGGGGAAGTGAGTTGCTGTTTTCTGACCTCCGCAATTATTCAGAGTGTTTTGACAGCATCAAGCTGCTATCTAGCAGATTTTAGACATAACCCAGACACCGTTCAATCGATAGTGGCCATTCCCAATTCTACTGATCTACGTTCTGGGCATAAACTTCAAAAACGAACGAGGAGAAAACAGATGCAGCATTCCACGATAAATCGCCCTTCTTCTCTAATGAATCTGATCAAAAAAATGGTGAAAAAGAAAAATAATGAAAAATCACGAACATTTTTTGAATTTCTCAGATGAAAAAAACACTCTAAATGGAAAAAGTTCTTGTTTGAAGCTCTTTATCATCATTGTAAATAAAAATTTCCACTTCACACAATGTAAATTCTTGAAACAAACTGACCGTCTTTAGAACCGATTCCCGCAGTATCTTCTCCTGCGAGAGAAGAGGGACCACTATCTTTCCGCGGCGAAAGTCGGGCGGTCAAGAGGGACCGGAACTGGTTCGAATAGCCGGAGACGCGTAGGATATCGGATGATACCTGTGAAGATCCTTTCGGTAAAGAATGGAATACATGTTTTTTCCTTAAAAAAAAACTCATTTTTCTGTTTTTGGAAAAATTACTTACTGTTTTTCAAGAGTTTCTGAAGGAATGTTTCAAGGAAATGAAGTTTTCATTTCTCTTTGTTCCGGGTATAAAACTAGTTTTAAGGAAATGAAGTTTTCATTTCTCTTTGATCCGGGTATAAAACTAGTTTTCATTTCTCTTTGATCCGGGTATAAAACTAGATGACCATATCATTCCATCGCTAAACGATTGTAGTGAAAAATTGCGGGGATAAATGATATTTTCATTTGTTTTTTGATCATTGACTCATTATTTACATACTTAAATGTTTTTAAAATGATTTTCTAAAAATATTTTGTATGAAGAGCGATCTGCAAGCGTATTTTTCCGAATGCGGTGAACGACGAGATTAAAGCTTGACTTCTTAAGCAAACCTGATCTCCTTTTTATAGGTTCACCTTCAATCATCACAGGGCTTATATGTAAAGCAATTTAAAACTGTTTTTTGTAATGATTTTTTGTTACTCGGAAAAATTACCTTTTTTTAGAAAGAAGAAAAACATGCTTTCAAATCTAAAAACTTGCTTTAAGTAATCACTTTCTGCTCAAATCATACTTTTTTTAACGTAACGAACTGTTTGGATGTAATTTTGTTGTCTAGGAGGTCGTCCAAAAAAGAATGGAGGCGGAAACATGACCCGACAGGCCTCAAATGCTTATCCAGCACAGTCTTCCGACAGAGACAAAAACCTAAGTTTTTCTTTCGCTCCACAACAAATACAAGTAATTATGGTAAGCTTATTTGAATGAATCGATATGATTCGGAAGTGACGCAAACAATTATCAGATCAACTCATAAATCATATTTAATGCATAATACAAAATTAGGTCAGAAATTCAAACCGAGGTGGGCAGCGATCGAGTTTATAAAAATTTCAATAAAGTGCGTTTTATGTCGACGGGGAAAATTTGAAAATACTAGTCATTTGACTTGTAAATTAAAACATGATAGAGAAGTCAAATCATCAAATTGACTAGAAAAATCAAGAGGAATCTATAATACTAGGTATTGGGACAAATGGCTTCAGAAATGAACTAAATAACTGCAGAAATGAACTAACTAAGAAAGGGACTACTTAAGGAAGGCTAGAAAGGATTGACTAGGTGGTTTTTCTGTTGACTTGAGAAGGTCTAATCAAGTAAGAATTGAACGGTTGACTTCACTTCTGACTTAATTTATCACATGACTATTTTGAACTAAAAGAAAGTTTTATGTACATACTGATGAAGCGTAACTGAGTGAAATAACAAGTTGATGAAAAGTAGAAGAAATTTTTTATTGTTTTTTTAAAACAAAACAGAATGAGTTCTGGATCATACAAGAATAGAGGAAGGGATAAAAAGAGAACGTGGATAGAAAAAAACACAAAGAAAAATAAAAAGTAGAAGAGACAGAAAAAAGGAGAACATTTAAACAATCTGCAGGTATTAAGCCTCATCAGACTCTACAGTCATCCTTTCATTCCTGTGTACATATGTAGTAATGGTTCTAAGATAGAGATTAAAATTCTTACTTATTAGTGTTTATCTTTAACATCATTCGAAAGATATCACTTAAAGACTTGTCTGGATAATTACCAGATACGGAGAAAACCTGGTCTTGGCGTATGAGACAATCCTCTTCGCCACCTGGGACTATACTACAAATCATCTGTCTCGACTAAGAATGAAATAAGATAGAGAAAAAGGGGCAAAGATAAAGTAAGTGAGGTCGATTGACACAGAGATATTACAAGAAAAGGGGAGAGCAAGAAATCGGTAGGAGTAAAAGACAGTTTTCAAAAAAAAAAAGAATTCTCAAATCTCTTGCGTTCTCGAATTGTCTCCATTACGAAATTTTCAATTTTTCGCACCAGGTACAAAACGATGCTTTTTCCCTTACCACCAGCTTTCGAAAACATTCTTCCACAAATCATTAGGGGGTTTTCAGCGTTAAAGAACTGAGGTAACGAAAATTCTTAAATTTCAATTTTTCCTTTTTTCAGAAACAGAGTATGTACTTATATTCATACATATTATAAAGTTCAGATTTCATTTATATGAACGAGTTCAAACTCAATATAACATACAAAACCACGCGCATTGTTTAAATTTTTTGCCAGACTTTTCGCGAGTGTTAGTTTTGCAGGTGAAAAATTATTTCCATATTCGATCGAGACCTCCTTTCACAAGAACAGGCACCTAATCTTTGCTTTTTCTTACATATTCAGTAAAAATGTCAACCATTCACCAAGGAGAAGAAAATAGTAATTTACCCTTAAGCTGCATGAAATAAGTATCTTTCGTTCCGGAGCTCAGACAGGCGTGTGAACCCTGACAAATTCTGAAAAATTTGTTCGAACTAAAACCTTTAAAAAAGTTTAGAGATTTTTTTGTGTTTTTCCACATCGTTGAACATCTGATTCAACATTTCTAAAAACACTACGCTTCTTGCGCATGATGATACTACTATTTTACAGTCCTGATGCGATTTTTCATGTCCTACTAACAATTCCTCTCCGTTAACTAGCCGAAAACATAGAAGCGGCGCGGTCGCGTCGCTTGTCGGAGCATCGCAGCTCCAATCGGTCGCGCTTTGGCTCCGTGCGACGTCGTGGGATGTTAGTAGACTCGAGTGGTAGGGTGATCGGAGCTCCCCCGGGCAGGGACGGGTGGAGAAGATGACGATAAGACTCTGGAGGTGAGGGGCTGAATCGGATCTGCGGGCAGGTGCTGGGAGGAATCGGCGTGGAGACTGGATGATGGTAGGTGGCAGGGACGGAGAGGGAACCGCGAGGTTGGCCATGAGTCCGTGGCAGACCAGGCGAAGGCCAGTCTAACTGGGGCATTTTGGACAGTAGCAGTATTTGCCTGCATTTACCAGACTGCTTTGAGAAATTTTGTGAGCGCGAGCAAAGCCTTCGCGTAATATCACATTGATCAATAGAAAAATGTTATTAAAAAAAAATTAAATGTTCGACATGAAATCTTTATTTTCATTATCAGTTCACAATTTTTTGTAGGTGAATATCATTTCTAATCGAAAATTTGACCTTTCAGCAAATACTACCAGTAATATTCGAGAACCGAGAGAAGTGACTAAGTAACTCGATAATTATGTCCATGATAGTAATTTTATTACTTTACTGACTTAAAACTACCATAATGGAGAGACGGATTAAAACAACTCAAAGAAAAATAGTATTTTTTTCAAGAGTAAAACAGCCCGAGAAAAGATGAAATTGGATCAAAAATCATTTAATTAAATTTTTTAAAACCCATCAGTTTCATGAATAATTTGCTCGTTAATTTACTGGAAAAGTTTAATCAATTAGGTAATCATGGAACCGAGAAACAAATGCAAAACAATCTAATCAGTGACTTTCAGATAAACTTGGCATGAAGGATGCAACACTTTTGGGCTCGCTTTTAATGTGTAAATATAATGTATGTGACAATCTTGATTAAAAAAGCTACATCATAGATCAAAAAAGGTTTAGCGCCTCGTATTCAAGTGGACAATAACAAGATTGACAGAGAAGCGGAATAAGTGAATTTAAAGTGGCTTTGAGAACCCCTGTTAAACCGCCTTATGTTTGAACCTGTTTAAATATAGGCCAAGTACAAACTAGAACTCCACAGATGCGAACGAATCTCGAGCAGTTAACCTCAAAGGTGTAGTCCAAGATTTTTTGAACTGTTTGAATTCTATCGAAGTATTTTTCCATGGTTTTTCTAAGGTTTTTAGAAAATTGTTGAAATAAAAGTAAAGAAGTTAGAGAGATAGAGATCTACAGTCTGAGTCATTATTTAAGTATCATATGTTTGTGCGCTGATTATGTTGAATGAGTTGCGAGTTCGAAGACTCTCTTGTAAACCGGACAGATTCATGAGGATTGTGGACTTGATATAATGTTGTGCGTGAAGCTAAATCTCTGCTGAACACACTAGCAGTGACCCAAGAAGGAGCCAATGGTTATACCAGGTTCGGTCTCTTCTGCATCTCAGTGGAACACACACCCTTCCGCAAGGAGGGAATAGGCACGAGGATACGCATCATTTAACGAATGTCCAGAACAATAAGAGAAAGAAGAGAAAAATAATAAGTTAAGAAATACTGAAAAAAGGGAGCAAAAAGATAAATTGTGAGAAAGTGATTCCGGCAAAAATGTATAGAGAGATAGGTAGACAGATAGATAGAGAGAGAGTGAGAGAGAGCACGCGAGAGAGAGCACGTGAGAGAGAGAGATAGAGAAATGGAGAATAAAAGACATAGCTATGAAGAGAGTGAGAAGAGCTCAAGAGATAGAAAAAAATCAAGAGAGAAAGAAAGAAATATAAAAAACAAGAATTAGAAAGAAGAGAGAGAGACGAGACATGAATAATAAATAATGTTGGCCTTATGAAAATACACAACTCAGATTAGGCAATGGAAACGTTCCATAGTTTGTGGTTCTAAGAGATGTTTGAAGCAACTGATTAATAATGATTATTTTGAAAATAACTCATTTGGTAATCATCGAACTGTCTTGAACAAAATCATGGGAAATTTAAAAGAAAACTAGTGAACTCAATACTTTGAGGTAGCGTCAAGTGAATGGAAGCGAAATGTACACAAAAGGACCAAGCTGCGGTCTAATCGCATTCTGAGACTACGCATAGGAGAGCAAGCAGGTGTTCTCGACCTGTTTCCTTTTATAGAAGAGCGTAATGAAGCTCAACTTTGTTCTATTTCTTAGACTTACTGTCTGGAAAATAATGGATGCTGCTAAAAATTATTTTTGAATAGCAAATCTGATGTTCTGTTTTTTTTAAAGCCGCTAAGAATTTGCCCCAATCAACGTACATTTAGTAAGTCAGTTGACAACATTTTTTTATTGTTTCATACGGTCTCGTTCCTAGGCCGTAATGATTCCTTAGCGTAAGCTTTACCTGAGCCTAAGCGAAAAAAACATTGTTAAGTACGCAAATTGACTCATCAACCGCCGATTGGCTGACTCAATATATACATGACATTTAAGCGTCCAAAGTTCGAAGTCCGTCGAAAACGCAAACAAATGTATCGAAGGAAGAATACATAAGCTGATTTAACTTTTAAAAGTTTTATATAGAGCTTAGAAAAGATAAGAACAATCAAATTCGGAGAAGAGAAATTGTTCTTGACATTGAAGCCGAAAAGAGAAGAGGAGGGCAGAGAAGGAAGGGAAGAAAGAGCTCGTTAACAAGGCGTACTGAAGATGATTCTCCCACCTGCGTTACTTCCCGCATCAAATAAACTGAGGAGGAAAAAGGAAGGATGACTGAGGAGGAAAAAGGAAGGATAAAAAAAGGTTCAGTAAAATATGATTCGAACCTTAGGCGAAGAAAAAGAAGGCGAGCGGGTCGGTACTGGGGTGAGGAAGATCAGAGAAAGAGCGCTAGATAAGCATTCAAGAAGAAAAAGAGAGGAACCAGTGAAAAAGAATCAGAAGACAGTAAAGAATAACATAAAAGAGATAAAAAAGAAGCGAAAGATAGAGAAAAGAGGAATTCTGTACGGATGAAAAGAGAGAAGTAGAAATATAGTCAAGAGGAACAGAAGCTGCAGACTTCAAATTCGCTTAGTCTCAGCGTGCCGTTTCTTCCGGTTATTCTATTGAAGGAATAAAAGCTAGAGATTGAGAAAAATGTTTGGGTGAGAAGAGACGGGGAGAAAAGGGGACAAATGGTGAGTTATGAATTACAACAAATAAAAAAAGGAAAGAAGGCTTTCGCATGAGTTGATATAAACGTATTCGCCGTTTCCAGATGGATTTTCCACGTCTGACAATTAATTCAGACTCGGCGGAACAATAACATATGCCTCTTCAAAAAGAAGAATAAATAAAAGAATAACATATGCCTCTTCAAAAAGAACAAAAAGTGCCAGAACACATAATTTTTCACAACATTGAGATTTGAAAGAGCAATCGTTTAAAAAATTCGTTAAGAGGCCAACTTGAAAAACTGACTTACAGTTGTAAGTAAAGAAAAGTAGAAGAAGTAGTAGTTTTGAATAGTAAAAGGAAAAATAACTGAAACTTGAAAGAAGAGTAAGAAGAAAAACTATTTGAGAAGACAGGGAGGAAAAGAAAGAAAAAAACGTACATATTTCGATTAATTCATTAGCTCGAGATTAGAAAAGAAACAGAAGTGTGTAAAAAAAAGCAGTTAGCATCGCTGTTTTCCATTCGCAACTTCTTTTTTGTTTCTTCTACTTTTTTATTATTATTTTTTGTTTTTCTTTTTCTTTCTCTATTTTCTTTTTTGCGGTACTTGTTTTTTCCCTCACGTTTTCTCATTTTCTATTATATTTCCCGTTTTCCACATAGTCTCCTTTCGACTTTCATTTTTAGTTTTGTTTTAAAGATACTTTAATTTAATTTTTTTTTCTAAATGTATGCGTTAATTTCAAAAAATCGCTAAACTTTAGTACCGTTCCAAACCTGTTACCATTCAATATTCAGAATAATACAGATTTTTGTTTCTTTTTTGGTGTTATTCATAATGGAAGCATAGATTCACATGTAGACGGCAATTTTTTGACGGAAAAGCCTGTTTTTTTATTCTTTGAAGCACCCTTGGAACTTTGTAGCTTTTTTAAAATCTCAATCGTCATCATTTAACAAATCGGCAGCGTATGAGTATTCCAATAATCCAAAATTAGTTTTCATTGTGTGAGGTAATGGAAATTTTTTCCCATTACCTCACACAATGAAATTTTCAAACTCTCCGTTATTAGTTTTGTTCATCTAGGAAGAGAAACTGATTACTTTTTTGGGCCGAATTACTTTAGTTTATTCACCAAAGGATGAGTTGTCAAGAATAATCTGCTTATATGGGGAGCAGGGTTGCAATTTTTTTCGTTTTTCCGTTTTTTTCGACAATTTTCGAAAACAAAATTTCGACTCGACTTAGTCGAGAAAATCGAAAAAGTTTTTCTTCGTTTTTTGGACTTTTTTTTCTCGACCTCTTCCTTCTAATTTTTGCTTTTTTTCGCTAGTTTTGTTTTTCGTTTTTCGACTTTTTCTCACGAGCAAGCCTGATGGGGAGTACACAGCGAGATGAATTCCAATTTCGATAAAGACCGCGAATTCTTCTCGTCGAGATTTTTCTGAGCAAGTTAATATACGAGTATGGGTCATCCGAAAAAAACTGTATGAGGCGAAGACTGATTATTATGTATATCGGGCGGAACGTCAGTTAGAAGAGACGACCATCTTTGGAGAGTGAAAATGAGAAGAATGATTGGAAATGAGAAGAATATGTATTTGATGAAAATTTAAAAAAAGTACGGAGGTTTTCAGTTGCAATTTTTTCCGCCTTAAAACTGTTTTTCAAAACTTTCCACGCAAGGAAGGCAGTGGATATGGCGAGGAAATACGAAGACTGGATAAATGCAACTTTTACACTCTTTCAACTAGCATGATCAAATATTATAAGTGTACTTCCCAAACTATAGATTTGTGACACTTTCTTATTGAAAAATTCGCCGAAAGTATTATCAGCAATCTTGGATCATCTGGTATTTATCCGCCTTCTTATCTACATATTTATGTACTAGATTCTCTCTGGTATTAGCAAAAATCTTCATTTCAAATTTCTCGTTTTTGCTTTTTTTGCTCTTTACAATTGTTCTCAATCTTTTTACCTCTCTTTCAGCGAATTTTTATTTATCATCTTCTTTATTTCTTCCATATTTTCCATACCAACTCTTTAAATTATCTCTATTTTCCTCTTGATCTGTCTTTCTCTAGTTTTTATTCTTAACATCAACGTCTTTCTCAGCCATTTTCTCAAAATTTATTTCAATTTTAATATTATGTTACTTTTACCAAAGTTCTAAAAACACCTGCTTTGCAAATTTAAAACTTATGGAGCAAAAAAATATTTGAAGGCTCGAAAACATCGGTTATTTTTGGAAGCATGTTAAAGTATTGTACCAATACACTTCATTAAAAGTTGCAGAACTTTCTCATGGAGTGATAAGGATATTTGTCGGAATTTTTTAAATATAACCGATGAAAAACTTGTAATTTTTTCTTAGAATATTGTAATAACAGGTTCAAACCGAGTGAACATTGCGTCATTGTACTCAGAGGCAAGACTGGAAATCATTGTACTCAGAGACAAGACTGGAAATCGATTTCTGATGTTAAAAGTTTTCCGAATACTTTTCTTCGACAATCTCAAATCCTTCAACAATGCCTATACAGAACGTGAGTAGTCCTTAGGTGGAGAAAAAAAATCGAATTAGAAAATATTTCTGATAACATGATACTTGAAGCGATCCATTCTCTCGAAAATAAAGTCACTACTAATTTCGATGGAATTCCGAACTTTCTACTTAAAACAATCACAGATAAATATCAATAACAGCCCCACCACGGTATCCATCCATCCCATCATATTCGAAAACTTCCATAGTCAAAACCGTGTACAAAACGATTTCTACTTCCAATTTTGAGAATTATCGACCGATTGTATCGACAGAGAAAAATGACCGATTGTATCATGAATAATGATGAATTCTGAAATTTTTAGTTGATTCTAACTGTCGGGGACATAATTCATTGGCCTTAGAAATTATTAATTTGCTTGAAACACCTAGGAATCGGGTTTTCACTATAAATTTTTCGTTTTGTCATTTGAAAATTGCAAACATAGTACAAGCTGTCTATGATTACGTATTATTTTACTGATCACAATTTTTTTTAATTACAGAAGTTTTTTCTCATAATTTTTCTCAGAAATTATTCACGACTCAACGACCTTAGTAGAAGTCAAGAATCTCAGAGCAAACTTGTAGTAAAATACGAACGTACTCGCTTTGAGGAGACCTCTATTCGTCTCAATAACATAAACATCGGAGTAACTATAAAGCAGCCGCGACATTAATCTCTAAACGATGAGATCATCGGCGCGATGATCTCATCGTTTAGAGATTAATGTCGCGGCAGATAAATTCAGATTTTTCAAGCGAGTGGTTGAAATAGTCTTAAAACAAAAATTCAGCCGAGCTCGTACCCAGGAAGCTCTTATCTTAGACCTCAAAGTCATGTGAGCGCTCATAATCATCGCGCCGATGATCTCATCGTTTAGAGATTAATGTCGCGGCAGGGTGTTTCTTAGCACCCGCCAAACTTTTTTCAAGCGCATAGAATTTTTAAAAAAAATTACAGAGTTCTACATTCAATTTTTCCAATGATTTGGACATTCCCTACCAAAAATCCGAGAAATTTTTTTTACAAGCGCATAGATTTCAACGTTTTTCGGGGTTTTTTGAGAGCGCATTTTTTTTACTCGAAGTGCGGGTCAGAGAAACACCCTGCTATAAAGTACGTCACAACTGTTCGACCCGAGTCACCGAGCTCCAGTGAGGATCAAAAGGGCCGCTGAATATCTAGAGAGAGAGAAAATAAGGAACGGCTACGCATGTCATCGGAGTGATGATGATGCGCGATGTTAAAGAGAGTGGATATAATGAATACAAGAAATCAGTAGTGAGTCATTTCTTTTTCAAAAATGATTGAGTATCAAGTACTTTCCTTAGAAAAATTAGTAAGTAGTTTTTTTTTTAATTTTAATTTTTTTTCAGAAATAACTTAGTATTTATCACTTTCTCACCATACTCTCTCTTTGAGAGAAGCTCACCAGAATTTTCAGAAAATGTCTCCAACCAATTACGCAAACATCCAACGCATGTCAGGGAAGATTTTGAGGCTTGGCAGAAGAGTTTTCGACTGAGAGATGAAGCTATTGGAGAGTCCCAGAGAGATGGAAAAACAGTTATTAGAGAGAAGAAAATATAAGGATGAAAGAGATGGAAAAGTCGTACACAGAGAGAGAGAATCAAGCGTATTCAAGGAGAAAAGTAGATCTGAAGACAAAAAAGTTTAACATAATACAAATAAAATTTGTTGAGATGAAAGAGTAAGGGTTGAAACATAGGGGTCAAAGAAAGAAGAATAAAGCAAAAAGTTGCAATGAGAGACAAATATTGACAATGCACATAAGGTAGACTCAAAGAAACAAACTACACAAATGGAAGGATGAAGACAGAAATATTGAGAGATACACAAGTCAAGCTTGAGTTAGAAATAGGTGTGGAAGGGATGAAAAAATTGAAAAAAAGTGAAGAGAAATGGTAAACGAGAAATTTTGGACGCCGGAATTCAATTCGAATTCTAGGAAGATGGCCCGAAAAATAAACAGGAAAATGATGATATATGTACATATATGTATGTGAAGAAAGTTATGGAGCGTTAGAATATCACTTTTCACTTTGCAATCTGATTTTCTGCAATCTGGTTTTTTTGAACGCTCAAATGTCTCACCACGAAAACATGCCTACGGTAAGAAGAAATAACACACGCATTCTAATAGAGTGTCAGAATTCGCGAAAACAAATGAAACATAACGATATCCCGTTTTTTCGAATTTCGTGAACGTCTTGTTCTAACCTAAAATGTGTACAATTAGTGAGAGAAATATAACGTTCGAGACATGAGCAGCGATGTCTTTTTTTCTTGCAGCGAGAGAGTTCAAACGGGATATCGTTATGTTTCATTATGTTTTCGCGAATTCTAACACTCCATTAGAATGTATGTGTTCGTTCTTCTTACCGTAGGCATGTTTTCGTGGTGAGACATTGGAGCGTTCAAAAAAACCAGATTGCAGAAAATCAGATTGCAAATTGAAAAGTGATATTCTAACGCTCCATAAGTCGGACGAGCGCTGGTTGAGAAAGATGATTCAATAGTAAAATGTCATTTAGTCAATCAAGAAGCTTCAGGAGGATTGATAAGAGACTGACAGTAAAACTATCTGACATTGACACTATTCCTCTTCAAATAATGACTAGCCTTAAGACATTTTAGAGCTTCGACGCTATTCGAATACAGAAAGGTCTAGAGGTCACGCGAGTTTTTTTTTTAGTATAAAGGTATAGAGGACATTCCGCAAAAAGTCATATGAAGGTTGTCACCATAAAAGATAGTCAGTTCCGCGATCGAAGGAAAGAGCATCTGATAAATGGTTGTTGAGTTTTAGCTTCGTCCGTTTAAAAAAATTTACTGCTGGGAATTTTTCAAAAACCTATATTTTCGAAAAGAGATTTACATTATTTTTGACATGAGTGATCTTATTGAAACTGTGAGTATCATTGATTACTCGTTGTGCCTTATAAATCTGCATTGAAAACAATAAGAATCTGGATTGGTCGCAGTTAGAAAAAAATCTACAAGAACTTTTGATTAAGAAAAAAAAACGAACTAACCTCAACTACTCAAATGTCGAACTTTGAAATGTTTTCATGTTTTTGATGATATTGCTCTCAAATACACTAAAAGCTCTGAACTCTTGGTTTCTTTTGCCAAACAATAGTACAACTTTTGTTATGTCATTTTCTGACTTATACAGAATACCTAATTGAATTCAAAATTAAAATTTTTGTTTTCAGTGTCTAGGAAAATCAAGCGAGTAATGGTAAAATCGTTCAAATTTTGTTGATTGATTGAACTGAGATATGGCAAAAAGTACCAACACCTTTAGAATAGATATCAATTTGATTCATCAGTTCAATCTGTTGAACACAAAAAATAAATTTTTTTGATAAAAATTTTGATGTATTTGTTCGGAAAATGCTTTTGCCATGATACGTTCGAGCGTTTTAACTGAACGGTCTGATATGTTTAAAGATATAAAAATCCAGTACGAATTTACAAGATTCCGGATTTTTAGTCGCTCGCGCTTTCTATATATAATAATATATATAATAATAAAACAGATAATAAAAATTTTTCAAGAATTTCTCCTTTTGATGTTTAACTTGAATTTTTTCTCAGAACTGTAGCTAACCATTCTAACTACATCGTAAAAAACCTAATCTATAAAAGGAATGAGACAGCCTGAAGCTCACTTGAATTTCATGCTTTTTCATGCGTTGATGATCTTGCAAGGTCAATAAACCTACTCGTCTTTTATGAATGTATGAGTGTATCGAGATAAATCGTAGTTTTTTTTATATAACTGACAAGATATGAATTTTTTCCTGCTTAGCTTGTTGATAAGATTGTATTTGATGACTAAACTCCGTTTCCATTCGGGGTTCAATTAATGTGAAGAGACTTGAAGGTTATGAGACAATTTTCATTCCATTAACAGTGATTACGGTATCATTTTCATTCCATTAACAGTGATTACGGTATCATCAAAAAATTTACCCTTGTAGGTGAAATAGACGAAGAAAAAAGTTTTATTGGTACGTTTTTACATTCACAATTCGTTTAGCTGACTTGATGCTGAAAAATAACTCGAACTAAATTTGTCCCCAATATGTTTTTTTCCTTTTGCACTCTTTGATATATCCGTTTTGACATTCATCAAACAAACGGGCTCGTTTAGTTTATGAATTTTTTATGTTTTCGAGAGCAGCCAAACATTATTAGAGATAATTTGACGGTTGGCAACTTCTGCTCTCGAGCTTACATATTTCTGCATAGTTCCTGCTTGACTGGGTCTGAAGTGATGTCATCGGGAAAAAGGAGGGGGGATGGCCTTATGCCTTCAAGCGTGGTGTCTTTTTGCAACCCTTTCCATCGATTCGAGCAACTAATTAGATATTATATGTATGTACATACAGTGTTCTTTCCGCAAATATTGAAGATAGAAAAGCGTCATTGAATTTAATTCAGTTAAGTCTTCTTTGTATTTCCCGACTTAAATTGATAAATACCTGGAAGTCATGAAACTCAAAATTATGATCAGTAGCAAATAAAAACTTTATATGGTAAAACTGGTAACTTATTCGGTCACGTTAATTAACCTGATTATCATGCATAGTACTCATTTACAAGTCTATTTAGAAGTGTATGATTAATACGAGATACCTTAAGTATATTGATTATACACTTATTGAAGGATTGTTGGTTTCCAAAAGACGATTCATGTCTAAAACTTCTGAAATCTCATTCTAATCTAAAGCACATATTTTATTTTAATCTCAATATCCAACCATCGAGACAACGATATCATTGAAAACGGGGAGAAAAGGATGAGAACCTGGCGGTTCAGCTTGACATGTATTCTCATTCCTCTTTTTAGAGTATAAAAAGCATGATTTGTGAATAACTTCCCGAAGGAATGTTATGATCTTTCATGGACGAAAAAAACCTTTGCTGAACATAGAATCAGGCCATTTAGCCGACTATAAAAAAGCGCATGCTTTTAACTCCCCCGTTCCCCCCTTTAGGAAAATAACGCCAAAATGTAATCCTGACTTGAGCGATGGGATTGTTGTGGAATCGGCCGCCGAAGTCACGCCCACTGACGTCTCCCTCCTCACTCACAACTGCGTTCAGGTCACAACTGCGCCCATGGCGGCGATCCAATGTAGAGGCCAAGTTGCTCCTCAAAACATCTTTGTTGGAAAATGAGCTTTTATGTTATTTATTCACTCTTTTACGACTATTTACATCCACGTTAGCTTGCTTTCTAATATTCAAACGAAAAAAATTTGACTTTTAAAAAGTTAGGTTTAAAAAAAACTTTGTCAAAAAAGTTTTCTAAATTTATCGTCCTCCTCACAACTGTTTTTCAGATTTTTTCGTTTGCAAAGTAAACTGCTTCGCTGTCGTTTTGGCGTAGTTCAATGATACGCATTACCCTGGAATGAAATACAGGCCTATCCTTGTATAACTAATGACTGTTCCTTGAGTGTAGTGCGCATAGAAGAGAAGAGCCACACTTATGTAAGCATTACTCACATTACTAAACCTCTTGGTTCAAGAACATTTGTAGATCAGTTCGGGTGAGAGGCAAACTTGAAACTTTCTGCTCTTGAATTCCGATCTTGGAAAACATTTTTTCTCTCAGCATACTTTTTTCTTCTATTTGAGGTGAAATGGAATGTTTTCTTCATAAGCTAACTTTATCTTTTAAAAGTGACACGTTATATGGAGCATATGTTTTTTTCCTGATTTAAATCAACTTCTAAGGCTTTTTTCTGTGAATTTTTGATGTTTTAAGCGAACAATCGAGTTCAAAGCATAAGGAGAAAATTGATTCGCTAAGCTAATCGTAATGTGATTTTTTTTGTAGCTTTCAACAGAAAGTACAATTTTTCTGTCTACCAAGAAATGGGATGGAAAAGAACCATTTGGTCACAGCCCAAAGTTGTAAATACTTTTTTTTCTTGCCTACGAAATCGATAAAACTGAGAACTTTGACTAAGCTTTTTCGTCGGCAATGATTTATTATTTACCTATAAATATACTTCAGTCAAGAATTCATTCTTTACCTACAAGATTGGAAATAAGCTTACGACTGATTTAATCTAACGGTAATTCGCCAAAAGAAACTAAGTTAATGTTCAGAGTACTAAAGTTATAGTAAACATTATACTGCATATCAAATGAGTATTTAAAGTATGAGAAACCTCAGTATTTATCAATAGAACCTTTTCTGGGATTCAAAAAAGTAACAATATTACTAGCATGGTGCAGACTGGATTTTTCTCCAAAAAGCGCACAAAAACATCAATCTCGAAACCAAAGCCTACAACTCTGCCCGCGATGAGACCAGGAGGGGCTGATAGGAATAGTGGAGGATGGAGTCGGAGAACTTGTGGGAGCGGGGAGAGCGCGGACGCGTGGAAGGCGGAATGAGTCGGAAGGCGGAGGAGTCTGTGGACTCCGCGCCCAGCGGATTCATTCCCTGCGGTGAGAGGAATACGAGCGGTTCACTCCGATGAGAGGAATGAGTCCGATGAGAGAATTAAATAGATTCAAAATAACGAGTATGAAGAAAAAATAAATCGAGAAGAAAAAATTTATAAAAACAGATGAGGAGATGATAAACAACTACAAAAAAATTTACTTCGTTATTCTTTTTATAATCAATAACTTTCACACAGACGTGAAAATTATGTGAAATAGATGTAATGTTAAATTTGGTGGTAAATTTTTTAAAGGTACATTAAATTTTTTTACAAAATTGAGTTCATAATCAATATTTTCTAAGATTTCTGCTGTTCTTTAGCGAAATTGAGTTGCTGAAAAGCTAAAACTATTCACGAAACTTCGTAAATAGATTTCACTTGAAGTGAAATGAAAGAAGATTCAGTGAATAATCATGTTCAAATTACGTGAGAAAGTGATATGAATTCTCACTTTCAGAGAAGAATTCACTTTTTTACTGGTCTGAACTCGAGATTCAACGTTAAAATGAGTCAAATTATTCAAAAACTTTCAAAGTTTTAGAATACTTGTTTGGCAATCAAATGTCAAAAGTTGGAACAGTTATTCAGTATGTAAAACGCCCACAGAGTTCACGTGGTAATAAATTTACTACACGACTCATTAAAGTTTGTAAATTGATCTCCAATTAGTTATGATGACGGAGGACTTTAGTGTAAACAAGAGAGGAAAGAAGTTACTACTAAGTTCATAACAGCCATTCCTTTGGGCAGGTGGAGCAATTCTAACAAATAAAAAATCTACTATTTTCAAAAAGAGAGAAAAAATGAAAAGGTTGAATCCCTTAACGAAAAAAAACTTTCAAAATTTCAGTTTTGAGTTTACTTACAGTACAATAAACACTGGTGAGTTGCGTTAATGCCAACCCAGAAAAGTCAGAGGGGTGGCAGAAATTATTTGTTGCATTACCTGCATATACTCAATCTTTTTTTCGGTAGCAATCATTTGAAAAGTTTTGAAAAAGGAATTTATATATACATAAATACAATGGGTAAAAGTAGAATGCGGAGAAAACCAAATAGATTGAACTCGAATTTTCAAGAACGGGGGGAGCTTGGAATACTGGGAAGAGTTGTTTCTCCCTCCACAATTCATTCGGACTCCGTTCAAAAAGCTTCTCATCGAGCTTGAATTATCTAACGCAGATTCTTTACTCAAGTTGTAATATGCGCTATTTTATATAACAAAAGCGCTGAATGAGAAAGAAGAGAAAAACGACAAGAAGAGAAAGAAGAGTGTTTAATATGAACAAAGGAACAAAGGAAGGCACCGAGATTATCAGGAAAAGTAAAAAGAAATCAAAAATGAAAGAAAAAAGAGGAAAACATAGATACAAAAAAAAGAAAAATGAAGGATCAAAAGAAAAGTAGAAAAAGAGCAACAAAAAAAAGAAAAGGAAGAAAAAGATAAAAAGAAAATTTAGGTCCCGTAAGAGAAGAAAAGGCGAGAAAAAGAGTAATCAGCGGGGAAATGAATAAATAGACAAAAGAAAAAAGCAATCAAAAATACTAACTAAAATACGTATAAGAAATAAAATGGAAACAGGAAGAGGAAACAGAAAAATACAACATGAACTTTATCAAAAAAGGAACAGATAAATAGGACTAAAAAAGAGAGGAAGAGGAAGAGAAAAAGATGACTGTAAGAACAAGAAAAGAAAAAGGCAAAGGAAAAGATAGAACTAAAAAAGAGCAAAAAACAGAGAAAAGTCAGGAAAAGAGAGGGCGAGAGAAAGAGAGAAAGTAAAGAATTATAAGGATAGAAAAAAAGGCAAACATCAAAGCGGAGAGATATCGTAGAGAAATGAAGAAGATGAGTGAAGTCAGACGAAATTGAAAAATTCAGAGAAAACGAGGAAATAAAAGAAGTAAAGAAGAAAGAAAACAGAAAATATTACCGAAGCACAATTAAGAACCGAAATGAAGTTTCTGTTCTGAAGTTTTTTTGTCTCGTCCTCAAAACATTTCTATATTTCTTAAAATACTTCTTCAGTGTTGAAAGCATATATGGAACATTTTGTTCGAGGGCATATATGTTGAGGGCATGTTGAGGGCATATATGGAACATTTCGGACTTCTAGAGCAGGAGAAAAGGAACGCTAATTTAGCTTTTGACGTTAAATATGTGTTATTACGAAGCGCTTCCCTATTTCCACATCGTCATAACTGTTTTTGAGCCAATTTTCTGACTCATTACTGGTCATCATTTTCTCACAGTTCAAAATCACCTAGTCATACAAGACAGGGTTTTTTTTCGATCCTCGTTTTTTTCTGTTGGTTTTTCCGGTTTTTTTTCTCGATATTTTCCGAGAAAATTCAAAAAAAAAAATTTCGGTTTTTTTTGTTGGTTATACCGGTTTTCTTGTTTGAGTTTTCCGGTTTTTTGACACTTTCAAAAAAATTCGACTTTTTTTTTCGAGCAAGCCTGATCCCATACTAATCATGTATGTAAATCAAGAGATTTGGACACTTTCGGGACATTTAATTTATAATCACTGCTCCTTAGAATTTTCAGCCTTGATTGATCCATTTTTCTCTAACGATGATCCGATCTCTTAACGTAAGCATATTCATGTTTATAAGAAGACGGATTTACTAAGCCAACGGATTTACTAAGCCAACGGATTTACTAAGCCAACGGATTTACTAAGCCAATTCAATTCGACGTTGAAATTGAAATCACCTTTAAAAAAAACTTAGATACGATACGTTTCATGTACGTAGATGTACATTAACTTTAAATTTTGGAGTATGAACTTTTAATTTTTAAACGTTGAACGGAAAATGAAAAAGACAGAATATCATGACAGAGAGTATGTACTATTTATCGACGGAAACAATTATTCGATGGTTTCTAGGCTTCATTCTCCTCACAGAATAAAATCCGAAGTGAAAGAAAGCTTAGCGAAGAAACTATGCAGACGAAATGTAGACGAATTAAAATGTTATTCAATTTGAGGAATTGACAGGTCAAACGTAGCAAAAATGGAGGATTTGCTTGCAAAAAGAGAGAAGGAAAGTTTGATGTAAAGCAATGAATCTTCCTTCTCAGCGAATTCAGAGAAATAAATATGCGGAGAGAGCAGGAGAAAAAGATAAAAAATTAAAGAGAAAAATATTGAAGAGAAAGAGAGAAAAAGGGATAGGGAGAAAGGGAAAATATATAAGGTGAATCCCTAAAAGAGAGAGAGAAAGAGAGAGAAAGAGAGAGAAAGAGAGAGAAAATGGAGAAAAAAGAGAGAAAAGGAGTAAGATAAAGGAAGAAAGTCTCCGCGGTTAGTAACAAACATTTTGCATGTCATCAGATCCCATAGAAAAAGAGTAGTTACAAAGTAGTACGAGTAATGCCTCCCAAGCTACTACGTTCTTTCAATTTAGAATTACTTGTCCAAGATATATCAATGAATAAGGCTTATTGAAGTGATGATGATAGTTTTTCAAGTCGTAATCATCAGAATAAATACTAACGTCTAATGAAAAACCACTTCAATGAAATGCTTTTTTTCTCAGTTAAACCCTATTCGCATGTAAAATGTTATTTTAAAAATACAGGGTGCGACAAAAAGCTAGATGGACAGTATTTTTCCGATAAAAAATTAACGGATTGAGCAAATCAAACAAAATTTTCATCAAAGTTTATTGAAATAGTTTGGGATAAAACTGCATCCTCAAATTTCGAACAGCCCTTCCTTCTCCATGACACCGGCGCTGAGTCTCTTGTGGAAGGCATCCACCTTGGTGGAAAGGAAAGCGACGTCAAGATCATCCCACGCCTTCTGTAGGGCGCACTTCAGACTTTCCAAATTCTTGTGGGGAAAAGCACAGGATTCGATTTCAAGGACCGACCTAACAAATAAGTCCAGGGGATTCAAATCAGGCGAGTACGGAGGCCATTCGGCGGAGAAGGGAAATTGGTCTTGCACCACTTTAGCCTTGTGGGCGGGCGCTGAGTCCTGCTGGAACGTCCAGTTGCGTCCCGCGGAGTGAGCTTGGCTCCAGGGAAGCATGTCTTTCAGGTAGTTATTGGCATTCACTTTGACTCCCTGCTCGACGAAAACGAGTGGAGTCTTGCCAGTCGCGCAAATCCCGGTTCAGACCATGACAGAAGCGGGATGACCCCTTCTCGAGACGTAACGGCCACTCTTATTGGCCTCGTTGACCGATTTCGACCAAATCCTATCGTTCTGGTGGTTGAAAGACTGCTCAATATTGAACAACTTCTCATCTGTGCAGAGAATATCCAAACAGTCCACCGGCTTGAACCGCTTTGACAGTTCACGACATCTCCGAAGACAGGTCGCTTTCATCTGGTCCGTAAATGCGTGAGTATTCTGCAGCTTGAAGGGGCAAAGTCCCATGCGAGATTTGACGATCCTACGAACAGATCTATTCGAGATATTTAGCTCCTTTGCGACTTTTCTAAGAGTCCACTTGGGGTTATAACGAATCTTGTCTCGGATGCTTCTTACGTTGAAGCCACTTCGCGCTTACTGGTCTACCGCTTTGATGACGGTTATTTGTCGTACCAGTGTCACGAAAGCGACATACTTAGTGTGTTTTGGTCCTGCGGGAGAATCCAGTGATTCTGGCGATGTGCTTTTGAGTATGCCCGGACTGGTTCAAGCGCAGAATGTAGCCTAAAGAGAGCTGAGAACGAAAAAAATATATAAATTTCCAATTTTTCAGGGTGTGTTCTCAACGTTATGAATAAGGTACAAATGAAAATTCACACGACTGCGCCACCTAACAAAAAAGATAGAAAGTGACAAAGTCGTCCACTTAGATTTTTTGCGGCACCCTGTATCATCTTAGGTTATTCCATTTTAAGAGTTTCGAGTTAATGAAGGCAATGAATTCGAATCCTAGAAGAAATGTCTTTCGAGAAGAATACAGCCAGTATAACGGAGTAGTATGATGAATACAGCCAGTATAACGGAGTAGTATGATGAATACAGCCAGTATAACGGAGTAGTATGATGAATGCAGCCAGTATAACGGAGTAGTATGATAAATACAGCCAGTATAACGGAGTAGTATGATGAATACAGTCAGTATAACGGAGTAGTATGATGAATACAGCCAGTATAACGGAGTAGTATGATGAATACAGTCAGTATAACGGAGTAGTATGATGAATACAGTCAGTATAACGGAGTAGTATGATGATTACAGCCAGTATAACGGAGTAGTATGATGAATACAGCCAGTATAACGGAGTAGTATGATGAATACAGCCAGTATAACGGAGTAGTATGATGAATACAGCCAGTATAACGGAGTAGTATGATGAATACAGTCAGTATAACGGAGTAGTATGATGAATACAGCCAGTATAACGGAGTAGTATGATGAATACAGCCAGTATAACGGAGTAGTATGATGAATAGTATGATGAATACAGTCAGTATAACGGAGTAGTATGATGAATACAGTCAGTATAACGGAGTAGTATGATGAATACAGCCAGTATAACGGAGTAGTATGATGAATACAGTCAGTATAACGGAGTAGTATGATGAATACAGCCAGTATAACGGAGTAGTATGATGAATACAGTCAGTATAACGGAGTAGTATGATGAATACAGCCAGTATAACGGAGTAGTATGATGAGTACAGTCAGTATAACGGAGTAGTATGATGAATACAGCCAGTATAACGGAGTAGTATGATGAATACAGTCAGTATAACGGAGTAGTATGATGAATACAGTCAGTATAACGGAGTAGTATGATGAATACAGCCAGTATAACAGAGTAGTATGATGAATACAGTCAGTATAACGGAGTAGTATGATGAATACAGTCAGTATAACGGAGTAGTATGATGAATACAGCCAGTATAACGGAGTAGTATGATGAATACAGTCAGTGTAACGGAGTAGTATGATGAATACAGCCAGTATAACGGAGTAGTATGATGAATACAGTCAGTATAACGGAGTAGTATGATGAATACAGTCAGTATAACGGAGTAGTATGATGAATACAGTCAGTATAACGGAGTAGTATGATGAATACAGTCAGTATAACGGAGTAGTATGATGAATACAGCCAGTATAACGGAGTATTATGATGAATACAGCCAGTATAACGGAGTAGTATGATGAATACAGTCAGTATAACGGAGTAGTATGATGAATACAGTCAGTATAACGGAGTAGTATGATGAATACAGTCAGTATAACGGAGTAGTATGATGAATACAGTCAGTATAACGGAGTAGTATGATGAATACAGCCAGTATAACGGAGTAGTATGATGAATACAGCCAGTATAACGGAGTAGTATGATGAATACAGTCAGTATAACGGAGTAGTATGATGAATACAGTCAGTATAACGGAGTAGTATGATGAATACAGTCAGTATAACGGAGTAGTATGATGAATACAGTCTGTATAACGGAGTAGTATGATGTATACCAGTTCATTCATTCATTTTATTCCTTTGCACATGGTTGATATACAATGGATAACTGTCACAGGGTGATTCAGTTCGAGGCAATAAGATAATACATATGTATGTACATTAACCGTAATTTTTGCATTTAAATTACAATTGATCGAGAAGTTCAAGGTGTGAGTTCATAATTAATAATTGGTGAGAAATACTCAAATACTATGTGAGTCTTAGTTTAGAAGAGGGTACAATTACATCAATTGGTAAACTAAGAAGAGCATTTTTAAATTGTGACGAGGATGGCATTGAAACAAGAGGCGAGGGCAGGGAATTCCAAATATCAATACGGCGAGAAACACACGTATCATGACCTTCGGGCATTTTGAAGGGCAGTATAAGTCTGAGAGTGTGGGAGATTCTTTGGCTGTAGGGGGAAGGCCTGATCACAAAGAGATGTGTGGTTCCAAGCACAACGTTATTGTGGATGGCTTTATGAATGAAAGATAGGTCAAGTATGGTGCGCCTATACTCCAAGGTGGTTAGGGTTAATAATTTTAGACGGGCAGAATAATTTTGAGAGATTTGGCCAGCTCTAGCGAGAATGCGTCTGGTGAAGTTTCTTTGTACCCGCTCTATGTCGTTAATGAGACCGACAGAGACAGGTGACCAGAGTTCGCATCCATATTCCAGAATTGGTAGAACGTAGGTTTTGTATGCGCGAAGTAAGACCGGGATGGAGGGGGTTTTTAAAGACCTAAGAAGAATGTTAATAGCTGTTCTGGCTTTTTGAATCATTGTAGTAATATGATGGTTAAATGAGAGAGAAGATTCGAAATGAATACCAAGGTCTTTAACGATTGATTGTGAGGGCAGGGTGTGGTTTTCTAAGGTGTAGGGTAAGTCAGGGTTGTTAGGTCCGCAATGAACAATATAGCATTTAGGGAATGAGATTGTGAGTGACCAAGTTTGAGCGTATTCAGCGATTATGTGAAGAGCATTTTGAAGGGAGGACGAAGACTGGGAGAAAATTTTGAGATCGTCTGCATACAGAAAGCTAAAAACATTTGAGGGTAGAAGCTCTACTATGTCATTAATGAAAATAGAGAAAAGCAGAGGCCCGAGGCAGCTACCCTGAGGAACCCCAGTGGTCACTGCTCTATCTGCAGATTCGAAGCCGTCAACAGAGACGCGAAAAGACCTTTTAGAGAGGAATGACTTGATCAGCAGGAGAAGGGAGGAGTCTATACCACAAGAACTAAGTTTGTAGAGTAGTGCCCTATGATCTACAGTATCAAAAGCCTTTGTGAAGTCAATGAGACATATGTCGAAGGCTTGTTTTTTGAACAAAAGAGACAGATAGACTGAGTGATCGTGTACAAGGGAAGAAACAGTGGAATGTTTGGAGCGAAAACCAGACTGATTTGGGTTGAGGATGTTGTTGCTTTCGAGGTGATTATAAATAAGGTGAAAAATATGTTTTTCAAAGACTTTCGAGAAGGAAGAGACGAGGGTTATGGGACGATAGTTATTGGGCTCTGATCTTTTACCTTTTTTGAAGATGGGTTTGATAATTCCAGATCTCCAAGCACTGGGAAAGTATCCAAGGGTAAATGAATTAGAAAAAATTATTGAGAGAGGATTGCTTAGAGAATTTATGCAGTTTTTGATAAGTATGTTTGGTATTAAGTCGGGAGAGGAGTTCACTTTTGGGCACATTTTAGATATTATTCGGTGAACTTCAAAGAGCGAGACATTGTGGCTAGGGGACATAATGACTTGGGGTGTAGGTCTGGGTAGGGGGCAAGTGACAGGATCAGACACATTTGAAGAGAAAAGAGAGGCGAAGACGTTGGCGCATTGCGTAGGACAAGTTATGGGAGTATTGTCAACTATCAGAGAAGCGGGAGTAATTTTAGGTTTGGTTCGATTCGCGATGATACGGTAAAATGACTTGAAGTTTTTAGGAAAAGCAAATGTGTCTTCACGTTTGCATTCAAACTTGAAAATTTCTCGATGAAGCATTTTACAGGCTTTGAGGGTTGTTGTGGAGTTAGAGGAGCGTTTAATGTTTCTTTGTAAAAAGCTGTATATCTTGCGGATTTTTTTAGGATAGAGGAGATGGGTTTTTTTGTGCCTTGAATGCGGAATATGAAGGGAGATAAGATTCTTCAAAAATATGGTTATATGTTCAACACACTGGTCAATCGTGAGGGAAGAGAACGTTATGGTCCAGTCAACAGAGTTGATCGCTTCGTTAATGGCTGTCCAATTAGCATTCTTCCATAACGGATGGAGTAAAGGGGAGAGACCATTAGAGATGATGGAGGACACAGAGACAGAGAACGTTACAGATAGATGGTCACTAGTCGAGAAGGGATGGGATGTGGCACATTTGGATATAAGGGAGGCATGTGTACAGAGAACATAGTCGAGAATGTTAGCCCGACGGGTGGGTGTCTTAACCAGCTGACTGATATGCCTATCAAGGAAGAATTGCAGAAAAGAGTTAGAGATAGGGCAGTTAGATGGACACGTGAGGTTAGGCCAGTTAATGCTTGGAAGGTTGAGGTCTCCACATATAATAGTGGGAAAATACAGAGATATATGCATAGAGAGAAAGTCTAGGAAGGGTTGGACACTGACAAAAGGGGAGTTGGGAGAGCGATAGCATGATATTAGGCGCAGAGAGGGATACGGGAAGGAGAATCTAGAGTTTGGATGAATATCGGATACAACACATTCAACGGAACCATGAGCAAATGAATCAATAAAGGCTGGGGACAAGTGTGAATTGATAAGCAGGGCTGAGCCTCCTCCTCTATCACTGCCTAATCGATCGGCTCTGAAAACTTGATAGGGTAGGCCATCATTAAGTAGAGAATCAGGATCAGATGATGACAGCCAGGATTCACACAAAAAAATTATATCAGGAGAGGAGGAACGGAGAACGTGATATAAGTCGTATAACTTGTTCCTAATGGAACGTGCATTGAATGAGAGGCAAGTAATGCTACATGAACTCACACCAAATCTGTCCTATTTAGTGGCCCTGGCTGCTCTCGTTCTGGGGGCTCGATTCGCTGGCAGAGTTGGCAGTGGAGCTGAGTGCGTAGCCGCTCTTCTGGTGACACGAGCCAAGACACGAGCCAGGGGCGACGAGCGATGAGCGACGGGCGACGAGCTTTGAGAAGCAGGAGAATAGGGAGTTGCTGTAGACTTCTTGGATGTGGAGTTCAGCGAGGGGAACGATGCTTCGTCATTTGGATGGGGAGGAGATTCACTGGGAGACGATGATGAAGGCGAGGAGCGTGTAGTAGCTGCTGGTTTAGGCATGAAAGTCGTCGCAGAGAAAGTTGAAGAGGGAGGGTATGTAGGTTGAGTCGGGGGTTTTGCGGAATAGGGGACTTTTCGGTAAGACTGAGTGGCAGGATGATTGTTTGGTGAGGCTGGTTCAAGGTGTGAGTCGATAACTTTAACCGGCGGATGGAGAGGGTTGAGAGCGATTCGCTTGCAGTCGCGCTCGGCGAGAAGTTCGACAGGGGAGAGATCGGCACGAGCAGAGGAACCAGAAGGGAGGCAATTCCTGGTATTTTTGGTCAGAGCAAGGAACTTGTTCCATGTAGAGCTGTTTTCAAATGAAATCTTGATGGGCCGTCCTACTTCAGAAGAGAGTCGAGGCCGGTCGATGGGATGGCGGTGATGAGTAATGGCCCCGTCTTCGAGTGCCTTCACAAGATTATCTTGTTTCAGGCACACGAATAGGTGGCGGATGGTGTTTCTGTCACTGGCTTGGGTATTTTCAGCATTGTCTTTTCGGGAAGACGAAGAAGTACCGCTCGCTTGGCCTTTCCCTCGAGCATTTCCCTGTCTCTTAGTGTGGATTCTACTACAGCTGAGTAGATATGTGGCCGTAGAGAGGCGGGCGAGAGAGACATGTTGATCAGGGAGAGTTCTTTTTCCAGACTTCGTAGCTGTAGCGCCTGGGCCACGATTTGTTGTTGTAGGGGGGCGATGGCTTGTTGAATGACATCTTTCAAAAGTGAACTGACGAAGGGAAGGGGGACTGAGGGAATGTTGATGTCAATGAGAGATTGGGGAGATAGGGTCATTTGCGCTTTTGGCAGGATACGGTCGCGGAGATAGGAATAAGTCACCTACTCCTATGAGCGTAGGAAGGGATATGAGCGTAGGAAGGGATATGAGCGTAGGAAGGGATATGAGCGTAGGAAGGGATATGAGCGTAGGAAGGGATATGAGCGTAGGAAGGGATATGAGCGTAGGAAGGGATATGAGCGTAGGAAGGGATATGAGCGTAGGAAGGGATATGAGCGTAGGAAGGGATATGAGCGTAGGAAGGGATATGAGCGTAGGAAGGGATATGAGCGTAGGAAGGGATATGAGCGTAGGAAGGGATATGAGCGTAGGAAGGGATATGAGCGTAGGAAGGGATATGAGCGTAGGAAGGGATATGAGCGTAGGAAGGGATATGAGCGTAGGAAGGGATATGAGCGTAGGAAGGGATATGAGCGTAGGAAGGGATATGAGCGTAGGAAGGGATATGAGCGTAGGAAGGGATATGAGCGTAGGAAGGGATATGAGCGTAGGAAGGGATATGAGCGTAGGAAGGGATATGAGCGTAGGAAGGGATATGAGCGTAGGAAGGGATATGAGCGTAGGAAGGGATATGAGCGTAGGAAGGGATATGAGCGTAGGAAGGGATATGAGCGTAGGAAGGGATATGAGCGTAGGAAGGGATATGAGCGTAGGAAGGGATATGAGCGTAGGAAGGGATATGAGTTTATTGATAAATCATAAAGAAAATAATAAACCAGCAACAAATTATTTTCCTTCTGAACAGAAAAAAATAATCTTCTTTTAAATGAAACCAGAGACTAAAGACGATTATATCTTGGACAAGTAATTCGGCAGGCGCTTTCATAGAACTTGGTTCGATTTCAATTCAATTCAATTCTTTATTCCGCTTGAAACAAAACATAATGTTAAGTGACGAAACAGATGACACTGTCACAAGAAAAGTGAATTCAGTGAAGGTTATGAAAAGTGAGATCTAAATATGACAAGAACAATGAGGAACATTTCATTTTAGGAAAATAGGAAAGCACACAAAAAAAAGCAAAGAAAGCAAAGCTTGTATCTTCAGTTATGAACTATTCATCAGCAATTAAGAACTATTCATCCGCAATAATAACTTGAAATTCCAAAAATTCAACTCACTCTTTATCATTCGAGAGCTAACTGAGAACACAAATAAAATTGAAAAAAAAGAGGAGAAACAGAAACAAAACATTTGAAGAAACAAAGCACTTGAATTAAAAATGTATTCTAGAGTTGGTGACAATGGTCTCACAATCAAGCTTGATAAGTTCATTTCTAAAAATGCTAGAAGAGCTTGTAGAAACCAAAGAACAAGGTAACTTATTCCAGACATTAATCATTCTTGAGGCACAAGTGCTTGTTCTGCTTTGAAATCGCAAATGGAAACCTTGCAATTGCGGACACTCAGCACCTGGCATACGAGAGCAAACTTCTTCCATTCAAAGAACACAACCTCATGCTCAGCAAACAATTCACCGCCAAGGCCAGGCTTCAGCCCAACCATCCATCTCACCGCATCTGCACTGAAGCAAAACCGCCCAGGGCAGTCAGAAAGCACGCCAAAGACATAGACATAGTATTAGGTGATTCGGACCATAAAGTGGCCCTCAGAAAAATACACACGGAGACCGTCAGAGATTTTCTTAGAAATAGTCGACCCAACCCAGTTCTGGGAACTAAACCTCCTAGAATACATAAGTCCACGTCCCAACTATCCAGAGAAAATAAGATAACTCTGTCTCAATTGCTCTAGTTTCCTTAACAGTTACCTCCACCTAATAGGGGCCAATGAATCTCCCCTCTGCCCACTGTGTAGGATAGAGCCGCATACTTCGAGACATATTTTTTCGTGTCGCTGTAACCCCAATTCACTTAGCCCTATCGACCTTTGGAATAGGCCGCACTCGGTTGTTGATTTCATGTTCAATTAATTCTCTCCAAAAAAAAAGTGAAAGAGAGAAGAGAAGGAAAGAAGAAGAAGAAAAAGAAAAATAATAAAATAAATAAAAAGGAGAATAAAAAATAAATAAATAAAAAATATAATAAAAAGAAGAAAAAAAAGAGAGGAGAGAGAGAGTGTGGGCTTATAACGCTGGAGGGTCGAGAGCTTCAACGACTTCCTCCAGTGTCTCGCGAAGGAAAATCCACCCGTTGGGCAAGACAACAACAACAACATCAAGTCTCGTTTTAGAAGAATTCTCACAATTCCGTGTTTTTCTTACGAATAATTACATATATTCTCTAGATTCTATCTTTTTCTTCTATCTTTTTTCTTCCTTTTTTAAACTCTGTCTTTCTCTCTTTCTTTTCCATTATTTTCTTAATCGTTCTCTATTAATGTTTATTTCTCGTGATTCTTTCATAACATCGCCTGAATTACACTTCAACGAACCTTTTCTGGAAAGTTAACGGCCAAGCAAACAAAAGGCTTTCCTCCCAGTAAAAGTATAACTCACAACGATAAAAATTCCACATATTCATTGGTTTTGCGCGTTCGACGATATGTATGTCAACTCTCCACAGTAATAAGAAGTCACGAGATTTCTTTGACTTGCTAGTAAGCAGAACAAATGTTAGTATGCTATGAGTTAATTGTGCTCGCCGATAAATTATTCCCTAGGTACTATTTCTATAAAAAGTAACTGTCTATTAAAGAGTAAGGTATGAGTTAGAATACAATTGGAGAATCAATTTCAAGCGTATTCTTTCATATAACCAAAATTATCATTTCTAAACGCAATATTCCTTATTTCAAAGCAACAAACTGCGAGACAAGTTTTTAGTTCGGATGATTCCAAAACACCAGTTCTAGGAGATAAAGCCTTTGAAGGGTCGGAACTGATATCTGAAGAATATCGACGTTTCCATTTGAAAATTTTAAAAAAAATTGAAGAAGAAAAAACACTGTTTTAAAAATTTTTTTAAAGATTTTCTCTGCTTAAAATATTAAGATTTTCTCAGCGCGTGAAAATTTAGAATCCATTGACTTTAAGATCGTAACGTCTTAGCCAGGATCCATCTCGATGTTTTTGTGTAAAGTGTAATAATACTCCACTAAGAACCCGGAGTTTGGTGCTGGAGTACTCAATCAAACGGAATATACAACTCAAACTCAAGAAAAACTTTCTTCAGGTCTCCAAATATCTGTTTCCTGGGCTAAATATATATATTTAACATACATATATATGTACACTGTCATCAAATAAGATTTCTCTGATAATGCGATTGTCTACTCACAATCAAGTTTGACAAGAAGATTTAAGAGATAAACAGAGAAGAAAGCCAGTAGAGCCTCACATAAAGAACGTTTATACACGAGAAACGGAATCCAATAACAAAAACCCGTTCAAAGATTGCGCGTTAGGCATGAAAGAATTCTTAAAAGTTCTGGCTATCTTCTTTGCATCGAGTTATTTTTTGAAAAAATCGATTTTCGAAGTGTTTTTTTGAAACTCAGTCAACATTCAAGCCCTTAATCCATTTTTGCCGAAAAAACCGCAAGAATTGGAACCCGATAGAGTAAAAACGCAAAAACTATCTCGAACAAAAAAGTGCAAGTGAAGTAGTTTATTTAATTGTAATTTTTTGATTCAAATCGTAATTTTTGATCCAATTTTTTTTCACTATGTTGAACTCAAATATTCATAGCCTTTTCTTTATCAGATATCGGTGAAAATGCTTCAGATAAGATAGTACTAGCCTTAGATCTTCAGATAAGATAGTACTAGCCTTAGATCTTCAGATAAGATAGTACTATGTAGCCTTAAATCTTCATATATGTAAGATCGTACTAGCCTTAGACCTTCAGATAAGATAGTACTAGCCTTAGATCTTCAGATAAGATAGTACTAGCCTTAGATCTTCATATAAGATAGTACTAGCCTTAGTTCTTTTCATCTCGTTCCTTGATTGTGTAACATCAACTGGAATAAGTACACAGGAATTAGAGAAAATATTCAAATTTAAAATTTAAAAATCTAAAACAAAAATGGGTATGTATATTTAAGCAATTGGTCAGAAGGAAGATCTTCAGGATTGCATGAAACTAACTGGCAAAGCTCATCCCATGCTTCTTTCTCTGCCTCCTTCGCTCATTCAGAAGACTTCAATACATCTTCTTTTTATTAGTCTACTCAACTCTTTTGATAGTCTTTTTTTAAAGCTTTCGGTCGACTCTTTACTCAAGCC
The DNA here is from genome assembly GCA_964056735.1 of Allodiplogaster pararmata. Taxonomy (NCBI): domain Eukaryota; kingdom Metazoa; phylum Nematoda; class Chromadorea; order Rhabditida; family Diplogasteridae; genus Allodiplogaster; species Allodiplogaster pararmata. The sequence goes on from OZ057406.1 coordinate 10,424,215, forward strand.
GTTCTTCCTATTATTCAAGACCCTCTCTTTCTCTCTCTAAACTTCTCCCTTCTCTATTTTTTCTCTTTTCCTGTCTGTCCTGTTCTCTCTAGCTTTATTTTCCGAATTTAATTTTTCTCTCTATAAAATAGCTTCAGTTGAAACAACAAAAGTTGCATTTAGAACTCCAGTAATCAACTATTCACATAAACGTTTTGTAAAAAAAGCATTACAAATGTGAATTTTTGTTTTAATTCATCTTGATTCAAAATTTAAAAAAGCTCAGGAAAATGAGAACCACTCCATTTCACTAGTCTCCTTGATACCGAGTAACTCAGGAGAACTAAGAAAAAACCTGTATTTGTCCAAATTATTGCATAGCTTTTACAGTGTTTACGAGAATTATTTTTCCGGAAAAGCATAAAAACAAACCATGACAATTATAGACCATTTTGCTATAAATTATATTGTTCTATGTATTTTGATGCTTGATTTGAATCTCAGGAGATGGGACTGAGAGACAAGGTCTGATATGAAAAACTGCACACCATTACGCTAATTTCTAGCGTTCTTCTTCCTCATTGACACGTCACTCAGAAAATGTGTCGATTTGTCGTCATTAAAATACCTCTTCCAATACTCAATTTAAAAAAATTGAGTAGAGACTATTCTTGTAGTTCAACTTGCTCAACTGACCTCGTATTGTTCTGAGAGATCCAGAAAGCTTATGAAGTACTATCGCGTGGAACAGTAATGTGTGCCCGTGGTGTGATGATGATTCGATTAATCTCAGTTTGAGAAGAGATGGCTGGGTTCGATCTCGCCCGAAGGACTAGATTTTTTCCGTGCGATGATTCAATCATCGCACGGAAAAAAACAAGGCGTCACTACATTTAGACTGTGTAACTGAGCAATTAACGATTCATCATCTGGGGTCCTATCACATTTGTAACTTCGTTTCATTTCATAGTTTAGCGCATGATAAGCTGGAATCTCTCCAGTCTTGGAGAATACGAATTAAAGATTTTCGATTTTTAATAAAAAAGGGCGAATAGACAAAAAACAGAGAAGAAACATGGAGTTGTTAACAAAAAAAATTTATTATTCGAGAGTTCATAGGCTGGGTTTTTAGTGATTAGAGTTTTTGTTCAAATATATGTAGGTTGGAAGAGTGGAGAATCGGTCGATGATGTCTTGATGCTTTCTTTATTCGATTCTCGTGATATGTATGAGAAGATGAACCAATTCCTGATATGAAACATTCGCCATTCATTATGCTATTTCCCGGCGTTCTTTCTTTTCATTGACATGTCACTCAGTTTTTAATGGGTTGAGCTGCTGTCATGATAATTTTTTTTCTTTAAATAAGCAAGTCGAAAAATACGTTTGAGTAGAGAAAGGTGGTAGATAAATACATATAAATTAGGTAGATAGGCACTGAGAATAAAATAGAGAGTTTCAGGTAAAGATAAACGCAGAAATGATTAAATGTGATAGAGAAAAAGAGGACTCGAAGAAGATGTATGAGAAAATATTCACATTTACGTACGCAACTGAAGTTATACGCATGTAACTTTTGTTGGAAAATAAACTTGATTATAAATGATTTTTATCCTCTGTAAAAATGACAGAAGGTAATGAATTGTGTATAAACTTACACCTTATTGCGGAGAGAGTGAGTAAGTGCGATTCCAAATTTTTCTATCTTTTGAGAGGCTCTTTTCATAAAGCAACTAACTCCTCATCCAAATAGAAGTTCATATCTCAAGACATCGGAGGCAGCGGCTTTTCTGATGCAAAATATTAGACGAGGCGGAAGATCCAAGAATCGTGCGAGCTTGTAGATGACGTCAGAGTTCGCTAATGCAACACTAGTTAATCCTGTTGATCTCCAGCTTCAGACTGCTTTATCTTCATCTTCAAGGAACCAAAGTCGAGCTGATAACAGGCTAATTTTCTTAATGGTTGTATATTTCTAGTGAAAAAAGCTGAATAATCGAATATTCATATAGGACATTGAAAAAAGAGTTACGGTAAATATTCAAGAGAAAGTCTTAGCCGCTTGAGGGCTTTTCAGACACTTTTTGAAGCGATCTTCAAGCGGTGTTCTAAGAGTAAGGAAAATTCTATTTGTAAAGTGCTTTTGTAGTTGAATGTTATAACTCTCTAGATTTTATCACAAATGAACTTCAGTCAACGTTTATAAAGTGAAACATTAATGAACATGAAAGCTCAAAAACGAAGTATTCGGAAAAATCTAAAGTTGATCGCGCAAAAAACAGACCGCAGGTAATCCAGGCCTATTCAGACAGAACAAAGTGAAGTGCTTTTTCAGAGCTTTAAACAAAAAAGGCTTTGTCACTGGGAGGTCTGTTCTCCGGAAAGCTCCGTCAGACCAGCGTTGAAAAGTGGAGGAAAAAATAATTGTTTCTCGTAGTCTCGGTGAGATATACAGGAAAAGATTAGCCTGACTGAGATTCCATGAAGAAAAACCATGAATACTAGTGCGGGGGAAGAGAATCTGAGTAGTTGAGTTGGATTAGATTGACAGCAGTCGAGAAAGTCAGGTATCGCAGAAGAACATTGACAAACTTAAATATCCTGGATAAGACATATCTATTGATTATAAAAAAAAGAACAAAATTCTCTAGGTTAGCAAGCCGACACAGTAGAATCTAATCATTTCAGATAGAGAAATTTGTGAAAGAATCATTGCATCGACCGGAACTTTCACTAACTGAGAGATTTGCGTAAGTTTTTGTCAGATGAAAAGTTCTTCTTCCATAAAACGCAACAAGTTATCTTCATAGGAAGTTCATGACTTGATCAGACCTAAAACTTGATCAGATCTCCACACGAAATACATAACTGTTGGTCGGCGGAAGTCTATAGGTAAAAAGGTCCGGGTATGTATTTCAAGCCCCCGTTTTGTGTGGTGAGGACTCAAAATGGGTGGGACCTAAAGAAGCACTGAAAAAGTAATTTCGATCTTTCATCGAAACTAAAAAATTTGCGGAGATCAACCGAATAAGTAGTTTAGGGCAACTGTAGAACTAAGCGGGAAAAATGTGATGTGTAAAAATGAGGTGAGACAGAAAGGTGTCAAAGTCAATCATTGAGGTCTTCAATTTTTAGTGAGTCTGGAAAAAGGATGGGAGAAGCGAAAAAGATACTGGAGATGTTTATAAATTTGAAGGACAAGAAAAAGAAAAAAGAGAAAGATAGAAGAAAAATGAAGGAAGAGGAAGTGACAACTCAGGAAAGAGAGAAAAATGGCAAGGAGATAGTCAGACATTCGCAGCTAACTGATGCAGTCCAAATTTAGAGCTTTTAAACTTCAGTTGAGGACTCTTACTTAACTTGCAACTATTATGTTTAAAATTGAAAAAAAAATTTGAATAAGGGCATCGAGAGGAGGATTAGGAGCTGAGAGAAAAAGATAAAGAAAAGCAGAAAAAATTAAGGAAGCGAGTTCTATTGGAATGAATTGGGAAAGAGTTGACAGAAGAAAGGGAACGGGAGTGGCAAAAACAGGCAAGCATCTGATCTTATTTTCAAGCCAAAGGTTTTG
>OZ057406.1:10427964-10544246 GCA_964056735.1 Allodiplogaster pararmata
CCATCTTGTTGTATAACCCGCATCCATGCCTCCATCTTGTTGTATAACCCGCATCCATGCCTCCATCTTGTTGTATAACCCGCATCCATGCCTCCATCTTGTTGTATAACCCGCATCCATGCCTCCATCTTGTTGTATAACCCGCATCCATGCCTCCATCTTGTTGTATAACCCGCATCCATGCCTCCATCTTGTTGTATAACCCGCATCCATGCCTCCATCTTGTTGTATAACCCGCATCCATGCCTCCATCTTGTTGTATAACCCGCATCCATGCCTCCATCTTGTTGTATAACCCGCATCCATGCCTCCATCTTGTTGTATAACCCGCATCCATGCCTCCATCTTGTTGTATAACCCGCATCCATGCCTCCATCTTGTTGTATAACCCGCATCCATGCCTCCATCTTGTTGTATAACCCGCATCCATGCCTCCATCTTGTTGTATAACCCGCATCCATGCCTCCATCTTGTTGTATAACCCGCATCCATGCCTCCATCTTGTTGTATAACCCGCATCCATGCCTCCATCTTGTTGTATAACCCGCATCCATGCCTCCATCTTGTTGTATAACCCGCATCCATGCCTCCATCTTGTTGTATAACCCGCATCCATGCCTCCATCTTGTTGTATAACCCGCATCCATGCCTCCATCTTGTTGTATAACCCGCATCCATGCCTCCATCTTGTTGTATAACCCGCATCCATGCCTCCATCTTGTTGTATAACCCGCATCCATGCCTCCATCTTGTTGTATAACCCGCATCCATGCCTCCATCTTGTTGTATAACCCGCATCCATGCCTCCATCTTGTTGTATAACCCGCATCCATGCCTCCATCTTGTTGTATAACCCGCATCCATGCCTCCATCTTGTTGTATAACCCGCATCCATGCCTCCATCTTGTTGTATAACCCGCATCCATGCCTCCATCTTGTTGTATAACCCGCATCCATGCCTCCATCTTGTTGTATAACCCGCATCCATGCCTCCATCTTGTTGTATAACCCGCATCCATGCCTCCATCTTGTTGTATAACCCGCATCCATGCCTCCATCTTGTTGTATAACCCGCATCCATGCCTCCATCTTGTTGTATAACCCGCATCCATGCCTCCATCTTGTTGTATAACCCGCATCCATGCCTCCATCTTGTTGTATAACCCGCATCCATGCCTCCATCTTGTTGTATAACCCGCATCCATGCCTCCATCTTGTTGTATAACCCGCATCCATGCCTCCATCTTGTTGTATAACCCGCATCCATGCCTCCATCTTGTTGTATAACCCGCATCCATGCCTCCATCTTGTTGTATAACCCGCATCCATGCCTCCATCTTGTTGTATAACCCGCATCCATGCCTCCATCTTGTTGTATAACCCGCATCCATGCCTCCATCTTGTTGTATAACCCGCATCCATGCCTCCATCTTGTTGTATAACCCGCATCCATGCCTCCATCTTGTTGTATAACCCGCATCCATGCCTCCATCTTGTTGTATAACCCGCATCCATGCCTCCATCTTGTTGTATAACCCGCATCCATGCCTCCATCTTGTTGTATAACCCGCATCCATGCCTCCATCTTGTTGTATAACCCGCATCCATGCCTCCATCTTGTTGTATAACCCGCATCCATGCCTCCATCTTGTTGTATAACCCGCATCCATGCCTCCATCTTGTTGTATAACCAGCATCCATGCCTCCATCTTGTTGTATAACCCGCATCCATGCCTCCATCTTGTTGTATAACCCGCATCCATGCCTCCATCTTGTTGTATAACCCGCATCCATGCCTCCATCTTGTTGTATAACCCGCATCCATGCCTCCATCTTGTTGTATAACCCGCATCCATGCCTCCATCTTGTTGTATAACCCGCATCCATGCCTCTATCTTGTTGTATAACCCGCATCCATGCCTCCATCTTGTTGTATAACCCGCATCCATGCCTCCATCTTGTTGTATAACCCGCATCCATGCCTCCATCTTGTTGTATAACCCGCATCCATGCCTCCATCTTGTTGTATAACCCGCATCCATGCCTCCATCTTGTTGTATAACCCGCATCCATGCCTCCATCTTGTTGTATAACCCGCATCCATGCCTCCATCTTGTTGTATAACCCGCATCCATGCCTCCATCTTGTTGTATAACCCGCATCCATGCCTCCATCTTGTTGTATAACCCGCATCCATGCCTCCATCTTGTTGTATAACCCGCATCCATGCCTCCATCTTGTTGTATAACCCGCATCCATGCCTCCATCTTGTTGTATAACCCGCATCCATGCCTCCATCTTGTTGTATAACCCGCATCCATGCCTCCATCTTGTTGTATAACCCGCATCCATGCCTCCATCTTGTTGTATAACCCGCATCAATGCCTCCATCTTGTTGTATAACCCGCATCCATGCCTCCATCTTGTTGTATAACCCGCATCAATGCCTCCATCTTGTTGTATAACCCGCATCAATGCCTCCATCTTGTTGTATAACCCGCATCCATGCCTCCATCTTGTTGTATAACCCGCATCCATGCCTCCATCTTGTTGTATAACCCGCATCAATGCCTCCATCTTGTTGTATAACCCGCATCCATGCCTCCATCTTGTTGTATAACCCGCATCCATGCCTCCATCTTGTTGTATAACCCGCATCCATGCCTCCATCTTGTTGTATAACCCGCATCCATGCCTCCATCTTGTTGTATAACCCGCATCCATGCCTCCATCTTGTTGTATAACCCGCATCCATGCCTCCATCTTGTTGTATAACCCGCATCAATGCCTCCATCTTGTTGTATAACCCGCATCAATGCCTCCATCTTGTTGTATAACCCGCATCCATGCCTCCATCTTGTTGTATAACCCGCATCCATGCCTCCATCTTGTTGTATAACCCGCATCCATGCCTCCATCTTGTTGTATAACCCGCATCCATGCCTCCATCTTGTTGTATAACCCGCATCAATGCCTCCATCTTGTTGTATAACCCGCATCCATGCCTCCATCTTGTTGTATAACCCGCATCAATGCCTCCATCTTGTTGTATAACCCGCATCCATGCCTCCATCTTGTTGTATAACCCGCATCCATGCCTCCATCTTGTTGTATAACCCACATCCATGCCTCCATCTTGTTGTATAACCCGCATCAATGCCTCCATCTTGTTGTATAACCCGCATCAATGCCTCCATCTTGTTGTATAACCCGCATCCATGCCTCCATCTTGTTGTATAACCCGCATCCATGCCTCCATCTTGTTGTATAACCCGCATCCATGCCTCCATCTTGTTGTATAACCCGCATCCATGCCTCCATCTTGTTGTATAACCCGCATCCATGCCTCCATCTTGTTGTATAACCCGCATCAATGCCTCCATCTTGTTGTATAACCCGCATCCATGCCTCCATCTTGTTGTATAACCCGCATCCATGCCTCCATCTTGTTGTATAACCCGCATCCATGCCTCCATCTTGTTGTATAACCCGCATCAATGCCTCCATCTTGTTGTATAACCCGCATCAATGCCTCCATCTTGTTGTATAACCCGCATCCATGCCTGCATCTTGTTCTATAACCCGCATCCATGCCTCCATCTTGTTCTATAACCCGCATCCATGCCTCCATCTTGTTCTATAACCCGCATCCATGCCTCCATCTTGTTCTATAACCCGCATCCATGCCTCCATCTTGTTCTATAACCCGCATCCATGCCTCCATCTTGTTCTATAACCCGCATCCATGCCTCCATCTTGTTGTATAACCCGCATCCATGCCTCCATCTTGTTGTATAACCCGCATCCATGCCTCCATCTTGTTCTATAACCCGCATCCATGCCTCCATCTTGTTGTATAACCCGCATCCATGCCTCCATCTTGTTCTATAACCCGCATCCATGCCTCCATCTTGTTGTATAACCCGCATCCATGCCTCCATCTTGTTGTATAACCCGCATCCATGCCTCCATCTTGTTCTATAACCCGCATCCATGCCTCCATCTTGTTGTATAACCCGCATCCATGCCTCCATCTTGTTGTATAACCCGCATCCATGCCTCCATCTTGTTGTATAACCCGCATCCATGCCTCCATCTTGTTGTATAACCCGCATCCATGCCTCCATCTTGTTGTATAACCCGCATCCATGCCTCCATCTTGTTGTATAACCCGCATCCATGCCTCCATCTTGTTGTATAACCCGCATCCATGCCTCCATCTTGTTGTATAACCCGCATCCATGCCTCCATCTTGTTGTATAACCCGCATCCATGCCTCCATCTTGTTGTATAACCCGCATCCATGCCTCCATCTTGTTGTATAACCCGCATCCATGCCTCCATCTTGTTGTATAACCCGCATCCATGCCTCCATCTTGTTGTATAACCCGCATCCATGCCTCCATCTTGTTGTATAACCCGCATCCATGCCTCCATCTTGTTGTATAACCCGCATCCATGCCTCCATCTTGTTGTATAACCCGCATCCATGCCTCCATCTTGTTGTATAACCCGCATCCATGCCTCCATCTTGTTGTATAACCCGCATCCATGCCTCCATCTTGTTGTATAACCCGCATCCATGCCTCCATCTTGTTGTATAACCCGCATCCATGCCTCCATCTTGTTGTATAACCCGCATCCATGCCTCCATCTTGTTGTATAACCCGCATCCATGCCTCCATCTTGTTGTATAACCCGCATCCATGCCTCCATCTTGTTGTATAACCCGCATCCATGCCTCCATCTTGTTGTATAACCCGCATCCATGCCTCCATCTTGTTGTATAACCCGCATCCATGCCTCCATCTTGTTGTATAACCCGCATCCATGCCTCCATCTTGTTGTATAACCCGCATCCATGCCTCCATCTTGTTGTATAACCCGCATCCATGCCTCCATCTTGTTGTATAACCCGCATCCATGCCTCCTCCAATCGGACACGAGTTAGTGAGAAAACTAGAAAAAATATTAACTTTCATTTGACTCGCAGTAAATTAGGGCAACAGAACATGGTTTTCGGATGATTCTTCATAAAAGGGAAAAAAATTTGTTTCGTTTGAGCAGCCAAAACTTGTTAAAGTATTTGAAGCTTGCTTTTGAATTTTATTTTATTTTTAATATTTTATTTTTTACTATTTTATTGTTGAGCTTTGCGTATTTTAGGGATTCTAATTTTCTCATTTTGTGTTTAAAAAAATTTAAAGAAAAACTTTCTGAATAATACTTTTCATAGGTTATAAATTTTTCAGCAGTACCTTCATAATTGTCGTTTCAGCTCTCGAACATCCTATCTTTCTTCCCGTTGTTCCACAACATACCCAATAACATTCCCGAACCGAACCCCGATCTGATCAACACACTCAAGGTGCTGCATACTCTATAAATCTTTGAAGTCATTTTGGAAGTAAAAGGACACTATGGCTTCCAAATAGGGGTCTCACGCATTGACTATCTCAGTGTCTTTGGCATTACACGTAATTCGTGGTAGAAGGCTTGCTCCCGGTGAAAGAAAAACGGCTAGGTTGGTTCCCGCCCCATGCATTGAAGTTCATTCGTGCCATAGTTTTATCATATTTCGTTTCCTATCACTCTAAATTTTTGAAGTCATTTTGGAAGTGATCACACAGTTAAAAAAAGTTCTGATGCGTTCAGGTCTCATTGGATATCCGGTACAACGACGATGATATCTATCAATTGTCACTCAGACGAGAGCCGAGAACGCTCTTGACAGTCAGTTGTTGGCTCACATCTTATATTCAGAAGTTAGGTGAAATACCCTGAAAATTTTATGAATTACCAAGTCGATTCGAGTTATTACGACCTCATTATCAATTTTTTTAAATATTAAGTTTGAACCATCGGCGAAGTCGGTCGTGTTCGCTGACTGGGCTTCGGGTGTTTCTGCTTTACCGGATCCGGGCACTGTCGAGAAGCACATCTCCGCCATGGTGGACGCTGTATTTAAGCACTATGATCACGATAAGGTATTCCCGTCGCATTTTTTTGTTGTTCAGAACTTCTAGCCCCTTTTTTCTCTCTAATGATAACGTACATACATATAGCGTGAACTACTACTATTTGAGTATCACCTTTTATTTCACTATTACGCAATACCATCACTAGGAATAATTCAATAATTCACTGGTATTTGTATTTTACCGATAGTCAAACCACATCAATCAATAACAATCGTGAAAAAATAAGACAAGGTGATACTTACATCTTGAAGCGTGAACTGATTCACAAAAATTCACTAAGAATGGAAAATCGTTTCGCTTTGCTTTTATAACGATAAACCATAATTGGGAGAAAAGAAGATGGTTCCCCTTTTACCACTCTTTGATACACCATTCACCGATGTGATAGCTCAGAAATGAATGCAACGTTGAGTGCGTAACTCTAAGACTTTTAACTTCAGGACTCATATATAAGTCAAAGTGAATTCCGTCAAATTGCGGGGAATTTTCCATTTATCGATCCGTTCGGAACAATCGACGTGGACAGGTTCAGAACATTTTCAAAACTTACTAATTGAGAAATCACAAATGAGCGATTGAAGAACTCTCTCTCTCTCTCTCTCTCTCTCTCTCTCTCTCTCTCTCTCTCTCTCTCTCTCTCTCTCTCTCTCACTCTCTCTTAGTCTTTTTCAGAGCTCACGCATCAACTTGAGTGTTCTCGTTAGCCGAAAAGATAAACATAATGAGATTCGAGAAACTTCAACTCAAAAAAAAACTCAATTCACATGAAATGAAGAGTTTCCTTTTGATTTTTTTTGGAAACCTTAGTTTTTAGTTTACAAAAGTGGTTTATCCTCTTTCTTGGTCATGAAATCTCACGGATTGGTATCGACTCTAGATTTCTACGTTTTGAGTTCATTTCCAGAAACCGCGGAAGAAATGACTAAGAAACTCGGACTCCTATAGCAAAATTCTAGAGAATTTATCAATGTCGAGCAAAGAAAGTAACTTGACGAATTGTTTTCTGATGGCTGTAGCGGGAAGCTCAATGAAAACTCAAGTGTCAAATCTTATATTTCAGAGATGGTCAGATCAGCAAAGTTGAAATGAAGGATTACTTTGTCCGTATGAACAAATCCACTGATTTACGGCGGGAATTCAAACATGATTTTCATGAAACATCTTTCCTGGCGCCAACAACCTGCAGCCATTGCACAAGGATTGTCAGTTACTGTGCAGATAATATATTTCCATCTCGAAGAACCAACTTACTTCAAGTTGAATCACTCACATCACATGATCAATTTCTTGACATGATCCATAACTTGAAATGATCTAGAAAAAAAGGTAACTCTGTGGCTAAAAAACTTCAATTTTTTTAATATCAAGCTTTTCAATTCTGAGTAAGTTTTTTTCTGTAGTGAAGTTAAATAAAACTCGACTTCTAAAGAGAAAAAAACTTCTAAAGTGTACTTTTGGTCGCTAATGTATCGAATGGTTGATTCAGACCAGGTTCAATGTCCTTACACATATAGGGAGACTCATTGGAAAGAACATTGCGGCTATAACTTTTCTATGCCATTCTAACTTATGAATGAAAAAGTATGGACTATCTTCAAATGGATAAACTTTTTGTTGCACATATGACAAAATAAAAAAAGGCTTTTTTCATTGCCGGTTTAAGACATTCGAATGAGTTCATTCGTTGCCGGTTTAAGACATTCGAATGAGTTCATTCGTTGCCGGTTTAAGACAATCGAATGAGATCAATCCCGTTTTCTGAACGAGCTTTTTTCCTGCAAAATCTGCAGTCGTTTTCAGTTATGGGGAGTCATACGACATGGCTACAAGTGCACGGATTGTGGTCTTTGCGTCCACGACTCCTGTCGAGAGGATGCAGTAGCGGAGTGTCGCAAGAAGAACAGCAACGTTGCCAACTCGAGTGCCACTGGTCTCTTTTTTCATTCCTTCTCAAATTTACTGTTGTTATTAGTACTATGTATATCTCAGGGGAGCGCGTACCCTGCCACGAGGCGGGTACAAGCGCGAGGAAGTTTATTAGTTTGTATAGAAAATGAAGAATATAGGTTAACGCGAGTGATTTTATCCGTTGACCCAATTATATATCACTCACAGGATGAGATCAAAATGACGCAGAAAACCGAGTTTATGTAGATAGTTTTGAAAGGTTAGTTTTATATGTTCAGATAGTTGTCTTTGGTAAGTCACTTTTCCAAAAAATATTATTTTTAATTTAACAGTCATGCGAGAAATCGGATCGAAAAATTTGAAGACAAAATTTATATAAGAGAGAATGCATCAGCTAACGATTAGATCAATTGCATGGTTTCTGTTTTTCATTCGATCCGTTTTTCAAACTTTCCTATGAATGCAGTGCAGGAACTACCCTTTTTGAGTGAGACCCTTTTCTGTTCGAATTTTCTTCAAAAACTAAAGGTTAAAGGCAACTCCGTTGAATGTTTGCTTTGAATTATTTTAAAGATAAGTTTTGATCTTGTTTTTATGAATTTATTCCTTGCAACTACATAGTGAATATTTACAAAGAAAGAATGTCGCTAATGCTAGTTTAAAAGTACCAAATACAAGAGGAAGGGTTTTTTTGACGAGCTGGACTTCATCTGATGGGGTGTTTGGGAGCCGAAGTGACCTCATGACAAATTAGGGTGGAGTGGAGAAGAAGAACGAGGAATCAGAAGAAAGAAGGCGATGGAAGTAGTGACATGTGATTTAAAGTGAGGTCATGAAGAGAGAGGGAAGGGTATTGATGGTTTCATGGACAGTTCCAGAGTGGAGAATAGCAAACGCAACCATCTCTAGAGCAGGGGAAGGAAAATAATATGTTCCTAATTGTTACGATGTTCCTAATTGCTAATGACTTGAAAACTGGATGTTTTTCATATAATATATGGAAGGCCTCAAGGTGTCCAAGTCCTGCTAGAGACCGGAATCCGATCTCCAGTCAACATTCTCCATATGCCTAAACATTTTCCATGATGTAATGTCCGAACCATGATCGACACTCCAGTCAACATTCTCATTCTTCTGTACTGTCCAGAGAATCAGAAGAAGCTTTTAGATATAATGGCGCTACATGTCCCATGACAAAGAAGAAAGAGAATAAAGCGTTTGAATTGAATTGAATTGGATATGGAAGGGGAAGTGATCCAAAGAAAAAGAAGATCGCTATGTTAAAGGTAACACGGTGGCTGCCGGGGGCGTCGCTGATTTCTTCAGCCGAAACTCGAACTACAATTCTTCTTTCCGAAAGATGCTCAACAACTATAGGTCCAGACATACAGTTCAAAAAGATTTTCAAGAATGTAATCATTCTGTAATCATTCTTGAAAATCTTTTTGAACTTTTTCTACTTTTCCAATTTATATTTCGTGGCTATACTGCGGAATTTTATATAACTGAGAATATGAACCACATTACAGGGTGTTTCAAAAGTATTGGCACAGTTTTCGCGCGCGCCTCTCCCACGCCTCATGGATCAATTGACTTGACAAGACATCACAAATTTTTTTCTAGTCTTTATTGATTATGTGTTCAGAATTATAAATTGTTCCCTTTGTTTTGTAGGTGAATGGCACGTCCAAGTTCGAAACGTTCCGCAATTCTGACTTTAAGTCTTGCGGGACGCAAACCTTCAGAGATCAGTAACATGCTGGATGTTCCTCGCCAAACCGTCTATCACACTATCAAACGTGAAACTCAAGAGAATCGTTCACGCTCCGGTAGACCGGTCACCGCTACTTCTTCTCGTATCACGAAAATTGTCAAGAAGCGGATACAACGCGAAGGGCAGAGAAGTATGAGGAAAATGGCCGCTCAGCTTCATTTCTCAGTAGCATCGATGTGGCGAGTCGTCAGAAAAAGCTCAAGAAGTTTCCCTAAAAGTTACAAAAAAAACATGGCTTGACTAAAGCTCAGAGAAAAGGAAGACGGAAAAAATGTCGCTTGCTACTGGCGCGGGCCGAAAACGGAAACCACTTGACAACGGTTTTCTCATATGAGAAGCTTTTTTTCAGTAGAGGCTCATTACAACCGCCAAAACTCCAGAATACTCGCAGAGAGTTCACAGCAAGCGAACGATGCAGGTCGCGTTATCGAATGCGATTGTCATCCAGCACAAGTCATGGTTTGGGCGGCAGTCTCCTCCAGTGGTCGCACTCCTCTCGTTTCTGTGCCAAAAGGCGCCAAAATCGATACTAACGCGTACATTGATGAAATTCTTGAGAGGCATCTTCTACCTTGGTCCCAGGCTCATTTCAAAACAAACAACTGGACTTATCAACAGGACGACGCCCCAGCACACAGAGTCAAGAATACTCAAGAGTGGTGCAAACATCATCTGCCCGACTTCATACTGGCCAATGAATGGCCGGCTAATAGCCCCGACCTCAATCCACTCGACTTCTCCATCTGTGCTATTTTGGAGGCAAAGGCTTGTGCAAAATCTCACAAAATTTGTAAGCGCTCAAAGTCTCCCTTACCCGAGGATGCTATTCCACAAGAGACACTGCGGGCAACCATCGAGACATACCCTCGACGTCTCAAAGCTGTCATTAAGGCCAAAGGAAATCATATTGAGTGACTGTTGTAAAACATAATTTTTGATGTTGTTGATAAACATTTTTATTATATTAACCTGATTCGCTGATACTGAATGAAAATAGAAGGTAAAATCTTTGTGCCAGTACTTTTGAAACACCCTGTATAAGTATGTACATATATAGCGAGGGAGTGAAAAAGAGGAAAAAAGATGAAGAACTAGTGCGAGATAAATGAGTTAGAGAGATACATTGAGAAAAAAATCTCACAAAAACCGTAACAAGAGTAGAAAAGTTTCGGCGGGAAAAACTTTTAAATTGAAAAAAATCAGTAGTGAAAGAATAAAAACCAGAAAATTGTTATGTGTATGTATGGAGCTTCGGCATGCGCCTGAGAGCGAGTAAATAGATTGTTAGTCCACTTTTCCACAGGCAGTCGCGCTTCCGCCTGTCATCCACCCTTTCCACCTCCCCAGAACCGCATGCGGACCCTTCGCCGGTGCTGGACTTCCGCTCAGCCAGCGAAGACAAGAGTTCAAGTTAGTCGGTCCACTTTCATTAGCTTTCAAGTCAATAATAATAACAATTGTTGTTTTTCTCCGCTCTCAAACACTATTCCTGATCCTTTCCCAGAAGAGGGAAGTGATGACTTTGAGGGTAGTTGTGAAGACTCATAATGACCGCTTTTGGCTCTTATTTCCTCATGGGCAAACTAGACGAAAAGGCACTACTGCAGTTTGGCAGCGCTAATTGGCTTTAAACGTTACGGTTTCGAAAATTTTCTTCATAGGGTTTTGAGCATCAGGGATTCCGGTTTTTTTGAGCATGAGGGAAATTTTTTTACATCAAAAACTTATTTTAACATAAAAAAATGCTTAGGCTCAGTAAAAGTTTACGCTAACGAGACCGTATCAAAAAAAACTAATGTAAAAAAGCATCGTGCCAATGTCTGCCTCTTGGGTATGTTCAAAAAGGATTATAAGCCCCGCTTTTTAAAGTGTTCATATAACGCTTTTTTAAGTGTACATATAATCAAGTAACTGTATCTAGGCACTTGTCTAGTTCGGCGTAGGCTCCTCCCACCCTGTGTTTTGATGCACGATGTTGCTCAAGTTCTTTCTGATTTTCCTCTCCTACTAATCCCTCTTTCTGTTATTTGGCCGTACGGCTTAGGCTAACGAGACCGGATCAAACTATTAGTATAAATCCGTGACTCCGCCCCCAAGGGGTAAGAGGGGGTGGAGCCTACGTCGAACTAGAAAAGTACCTGAATGTTCTATCTCTATCTATTAATAGGCTCAGTCAACAATATAATCACCATTATTAATCAAAACATTCATCCATGGAACAGGTAGGGTTTCGATCCCTTTTCTGATGCCTTGCGCATCCCAAAATCATGCCTTGCGCATCCCAAAAGCATCACAGGAGAATCTTCCTCTGATGGTAGTCGGGTTAGGGTTGAATTGGCGGTTTTTCGCCAGACGGCATTGTTAGTATGATTGTGGTAGAGGACCCATGATTCTTCCCAATCACAATATCTCGGAAGAGGTCTTTCCGACTCGGCCGAGAGAGTAGCGATTGGCAGATGGTCAGACGGGTTCCCTTCTGAGCGTCGGTCAAAACATGTGGAATCCATCTTGACCGTACCTTACGGTAGCCGAGTTGCTGGAGGTGACGTTCAATTGTGGCGTGACACAGCCCAGCTTCTTCTCCAAACTGCGCGTGATCGCTTCTGGTTCCTCTTGCACAGCAGCTCGTGAAGAGTCATCTTCTAATGCAGGTGGACGTTCTACCCTGTCTTCATCTCCGAGATTAATTTGTGCTTGCTCAAAGCGGGTGAACCAGCGACGGGCCGTCTACTCTTTCGCGGTCTCTTTGCCGAATACATCCGTGATATTCCGGGTTGCTTCGGTTGCAGAGGCGTGGCGTGCCCACTCATAGTAAAGTAAGAGTCGAAGTTGAGTTCGAGTTAAATCTTCCATTACTGGATGCCTTTCGCACAGCAGGGGATATTTATACCCTCCTCAGAGAAGGTTATAAAACATTCTCGAACCTACCAGGTCCCACTCGGTTAGTCGATATTTTTTTTATTCAAAATAAAAAAAATGTCTAGAAAACTTACAAAACTTTTGAGACAGCCTAACAGAAGCTACAAATAACTAATTACATTCAACTTGGTAATCGATTTTTTTTCTGAGCCAGATCATTATAGTCTTCTCTCTAGTATGAATTATCTAAAAAGATGTTGTTGTTGTTGTTGTTGTTGTTGTTGTTGTTGGTGTTGTTGTTGTTGTTGTTGTTGCTGGTATGCAGCTTGCATCGAAGATGAATTCTTCCGACCTTCTTCTGATGCTTCGGGTGAAGGTTTTTGATGTCCTTTGCAGTCCTGAGACTGTCATGCAGCACCTTGTGAAGGCGAACATTGTTGGAGCAAAGTGTTCATGCAATAGGCTTTTGTATGGGTGGTCGATCTAGCCTGGCATAGTTTTGTTTGGGAGTCGAGGGCTCTAGAATTTTCCGACCGAAGAAAGGCAAAAGGTTAGTTTATTGGCGCCTCGACGCGCCCTTAGAAAATATAGCGGGGAAAGTATAGCCCCCCCTGCTATAAGAAGATCGTATGGAACCAGAAAGAATCTTGTCAATTCATGCTTAAAGTCACTCGACCAGCCAACCCAAAAAATTTTTTTATTAACTTCTCTAGCAACTGAACGAGCTTCTCTACGTCTTCGGCTGCCTCAGCGAGAGAGACAATCTGTGAGAACAGTCTCGGAGGGAGCGGATGTCCCTCTGTCGGGGAGCAGCCGATCAGAGAGGTTCCAATCTTGCCTCATCTTTGTTTGGTAGTGTAGTGGTAACGTGCTTGCACCCGGTGAGATTGAGACTGCGAGTTCTACTGCCCACCGTGAACTACCTATTGAATGTTTGAAAAAATCTTTTTTTTAGTATTAATTATTGCCTATATATATATATTTTATCTACATTTCGAAAAATGCAATTGTAGGGTAGTTTGGGAGCTAGGGAGCGTGTATGTATGTGTATGTATGTATGTATATATGTATATTTATAGATATGTGTATGTATATTTATATGAAAATTGTATGTATATTTATAGATAATGGTTGAGACCATTGCCTATGAATTAGTACAAGAGCCATTTTTGGAGCTTTTCTGAAACATACTTTTGGGGCGAAGTCTGCTTTCTATGCTTTGTCTAGCAGGTTCGCTGTTCTATATATGCTCTTTGTAATATGCTTACAAAGAGCATAAATTTGAAGAAAAAAGCTTAATAAAAAACAGCGTTGCGCTGTTGGGAATTACCTTTTCGGAAGTTTTTTTTTAGAAATTCGAAACGTAACACAAATTTCAGCTCTAACAACTCACATAAATTTTTCACCAAAATATTTAAGTAAGTTTCGGAAAGCGTACTCAATTTAGACTATCTCGTCACATAGTTGTTTGTCTCTTAATCACAGCAGTTTTTTTCCGCTAAAACTAAAACTTGTTCTATTAGATGATTAATAGTCTGTTTCATTGTATATATGTACATACAACTTATATATGGTTCTAGAATTCAAATTTTTTGCAAAAGACTAGAACTTTAGAACTGCGGTCTGAGAATTTTGCCTCGGTTGGGACGGAACTACATACAGCAATGCTCAAAAATGATTGGAGCTAGCTGAGAAATGGGGAAAAGTTAGAAGTTAATTCAGGACTGCGAGGCAACAGTCGACCTTTTTTTTGGCTTGATCGAGTATAGATATTGAGAATCTTGAGAAAGAATGTTTGTTTGACTACAGTGAAGTTATTGCTGGAGAAGAGTCGCCGGAGCAATTTTCCATAGGAGCAGCGACACTCGCAGCAGAAGAAGTCTTCGAGGAGGAGAACATGACAGTTTAACTTTGAGTTTGTACTCAAGATTTTTCATGGCTTTATCATGACTATATCATTACTTTATCATGTATTTATTATTTTGTTTTTATGGCTATCACATTTCTCAGGTGCACTCGGCGACATTAGATTCCGACGGTTCTTTTGTGTTTATCCGTAAATTATGATACATTTTGTCCACAAACCTCAAAACATCTTGCATAATTCATGTTGCATCATACAAGTAATCGAAGTGTTCTATATGTTCTTACTCGATTGTAACAAACTTGTTTATGATTTCGTTGGAATCATTGGTAGAGACAGCGGGTTGACTTGTTTTTCAATCGTGTTTCCAATCATAATGTTCATTTTCTTTTGTACAAAAGTCGAGTGTTGAGCTTAATCAGGGACTTTTAATGAACGAATAAAGACAATATGTTTCTAAGAAGCATTGTTTCAATTTATTGTTGGTTGATTGCTACGAAAACAGAGAAACATTCTGAGGCTTCAATATCGGTAAAAGTAAAAATTTAGTACCACTGCCTCGAATCAATCCCCAGCAAGGTGAACAAATGGTCTCTAAAGACGAAACGGTGGACAGAAAAGTTGGTAGAAAGACGAAGAAGCAGACGGGCAAAACAGACAATCGAAAATTTTCATAGTTACAAAATGATCACGGCTTCGAGTTTAGAACCTGTCTCTGTAACTATCAAGCCCAGGAGAAATTTTTTCCTAAACTTCTTCTAATTGGATTAGTGATCCGCAATTTTTTTGTTGGGCGTGAACAGATGAGTGCACTTTCCTTTCAAAGTGAAGCAGACTCTTAAACAAGGTTTATATGGTTGTCTTAATAGATTAATAAAAGTGAACATTTTTTGAGAAGTGCTTGTGTATGAGAAGAAACCTTGATCGAAAGACATTTATTGATCAAAACTGTACGTACAATGTGATTGACGAAATTATTTAAAGGAACCTATGAAGTAATTAGAGCACTTTTACTTGTTGTAGAAATAACCCGTTCTGAGATAACCAAAAAGAAAGCACTATTCCTTTGGCATTTTGATATTCCGAAAAAAAATGTTCGATTATAGATTCTAGTCGAAGGTACAATTTTAGACACTCAAATTTGATTCACATTGACATTCATCAATGGAACAAACAGTAAACAAAGATATCAGCTAAGCAAAACATCTTTGGTTGAAACAATAAACTCTTCAACAGCGGGTGAGCGCAATTTCTTGTCATTGTTTCTATCCTTTAATAGTAGTAAATCATTTTATTGTCTCTATAGTCTCATTCTTTTAATATTATCATTAATTTTTTTTGCTTACGGATCGCAAAAACATTTAATGAAAGTGAAGCTTTAGGCAAGACGGAGAGCAAAAGGCAAGGATCTAACTATGAAAAAAAGAAAGAGAAAGAGAGAGAGATTGTTTCTGAAGCCTCGAAAAGCGCAAGATTCTCGAAGCTTCACGATTAGAAGATTGTATGTAGTGGAATTCTTTCGTCCATCTTTGTTTTCGCGCTCTATCAAATGCACTTTTGCATGCACTCAAGGCAGCGATGCACTTTTCTGCTTTGAATTACAGGCTTAAACTTTCCGGCTTTTGAGATGTGTGTTCACCAGGTGTAGTGAACCACGCTGAGCGCAACTTTTCTGAAAAAAAAAAACTCCTGCTTAAATTTTTACCGTATCTGCCCGCGTGGGGTGGAAATTGGGTTCGTTGTATATTGTTCATGCGAAGCTTCCGCGTCACACACAGATTGTGCATTCATAAAAACCATTAGCATGTGAATGTGAAGAAGTTTCAAGAAGCTGAAGTTTCTTCAAAGTATGAAGCAGCAAGGTCGCTCTTCTTCTTGTGCTTGAATCGGCTCGCCTATGGCACACAGTAGAGCGTCATCGAACACCTACAATTTTAGCGGTTCATAAATTGAGTGTTACTCAACTAATTTTTTTTTCAGGCATTTAATGAATCATTGTCGGTCTTCCTATTTTAAAATAAATATTTCTTTTGGTTTTAATATCTTCATAAGAGAGGAGATTCGCTTCCCTTTCCGCTTACGGTTACTGATACGAATTCCGAGTTTCTCCATCAGCCCGAGTCTCAGACTTACTCAAACACTTCAAGGTCGCACACAGTCATAAAAATTCATACCATAAAAATTCATACGCACACAGTCATAAAAATTCATACCATAAAAATTCATATCTACAAACCATACAATAATAGACCTTCGAGGTTGCCATTCACTTTCTTGACTCACTCGAAAACTATTTCAATATTGTATGACTACATATTAAATTATTGTATACACCATTCACAATATTGTATTTCAGTTGAGTTTGAGAAGCAGTTAACCTGTTTAAGCCCAAGATGAGTTAGAGAAGAGCAAGGTATGAACTTTGCAACTCCCATCTGCAAACGATACTTGAATTATAAGACCGAATTATATGACTCAGCTTCTTTCAGTTGTATGTTCATTCCTAAATCGTAGATTTTCGTAATCTCAGGGACTCGAATTCGGGAAATGTGAAGATGAAGGCCTACTTTGAACAAAGCTACCGAAACATTGTTTTAGGTTGGATACAATGATTTGATCTTCTTCCTCATCTCTGATATTGCATTTATCTGGGAACTTCCTTAGTTTTACAGAAAGTAAACTTCGATTAAAGCGTCTTTTAAGAAATACCTGAAAAAAAGTGACAATTTCTTTTAAAATCGAACAATATGTGCACCTTGAGTGCTGCTCTATGGGCATCCTCGAGAGAGACTGTTCTTTCCACTGCTGCCTTCTCGGTGAGGTCTTGCTTCGTACCGACTAGTATCACGGGCACCTGGAAAGGGTATTTGAAGCTTAAAAGTTTTTCTCTTTCCAAACTCACTTAAAGTGAAGATTTTGTCGGTGTGATACTTTGATCATATATCAACGTTCATTAATAAAACGATGGGACAGTAAATGTTGAGAAAAAGTAATAAGTAAGCGTTTGGGCTTGGAATCGGCGTTTAGGCCAAGGAGAGGTCGAACTTGATCTCCTGCGTATTGTCGGATTTCGGGCATCCATAACAAGATGCAGTTCTCGAGAGACTTGGGATCGACGAAAGAGAAGCAGAGAAGAAACACATTTGACTGCGGGTACGAAAGAGTTCGCAGGTGAGCGAGGTCTTCCTGAACTAGCTAATGCAGTAAAAGAAACGGATTACACCGAGCTGGTTTGTATTCAAAGTATCTTCGGCAGTGTATTGTTGAAACTTTGTCTTCAGGTAAGTAAAGTCGGATTTTATTCCTGCGTATGGAGCATTCCGGCAAAAGTAAACCTTAAAGTATTGATCGCGCTTCTTCAAAGGCATTTTAAGGAATATTTATTTAAACTACATGTGTTAAGTTACTTGAAAAATCAGTTCATATCATTGGTGGGGTGACTGCGACTAGAATATTCTAATGTGAGGGTCTAAACTCACTTTTAAATTTCATCAAAATCATTCCAAAATGCTCATTTTGCCATTCAAAAAAGTTTCTCGTATGCCTATAACGACTTTCAAATTTTCAACAAAAAATCCCAATTTTTTTCTTTGAGATTATATCAGGCTCATGGGTTTTTCGCAGGCTTATGTAAAGCCGAACCTGCCCGGCTGTGTCGAATAGATTGAGCGTGTAGCTTCGTTGTTCAATTTTGACATTAACCGCCCAATTGTCGTAGACTGTTGTCGCGTACTCTCCGACGAATTTCTTCTGTGTGTAGGCGTGGAGAAGACTGCAAAATATGATTCATCAAATGGTGCTTTTCTTTTCTCAGCAGTTCTGAGGGGAATATTTAACTTGCAGGACATAATAATTGAATCTATTTTCTTAGAGAAAACAAAAAAACACTGACAATGTAGAGTCCATTTGTTTTTTTTTTGTCTCCGAATGATTTGAATATGGAATAAAGAGAAGTGTCTTCATGTTTCAGTTTTGAATTTATAATGTTCGTGCCGGAATCAACCCCTTCTATTCCGCTTTCAAAATCTGACACCTTGAAGCGTAGATGCTTCCACGGCTCACCTGATCCTTTTATCGAAAGATGTTCGAGCAAAAAAAATTCAAGAAATATCTCAACTTAGTTTTTTCCTATGCTCACGAAAAGGTTTTTTCTCCAGTTTAACGTAAAATAATTAGTATGCAATAAAGAGGGGCCCAGAATTAATGAAGATGGATTTTTTTCTTCAAAAAGACCACGCAAATAAATGGCAATTTGTGCTTTGAATCACACGCTTTATAATCAATATATTAGGATTTTCAATTGTTTCTGAAGTTGCTTGTAAAATTCAAACTGTTAATTCTAATCAGCTCTAATTAGTACATCAACAAATGCTCAAGAAAGCCTGCTGAAGTTGAAATATGATTAAACTATCACACGTACAAAAGCTATGTAGTCCGCGGGTGGCATCGAACTCTGCCTTCTCTTTTCTCTGGCTTAGAGTCCGAATGCGTTACAAGGAACAGCTCTAGGTGGTCTCAAAGAAATTCATAAATAGCCCTATGATAAGACTGCTGTTTCTGTGATCATCATGGTTAAACTAAAGCGCAGTATTGTAAGTACTGTATTTTGAATACGGCGATTGTGGAAGTCTATCATACAAAAGTAAGAAGCTTCATGAGAATGGCGAATACTGCTCTCCATTTCCCATGATAATATGAATATAGAAAGTTGACAGGAACTGTTTTCTGAACATTGATCCCATGATGCTGTTTGTGTATGCAACAGGTGAAAAAAATCAATTTAGGGGTTTTTAAAGTATAGGAAGACTAAAATCAAAAATATTGTAATAATGATTTATCTGCTCAGTTCTGTTTCATTTGTCATTATGAGTAACAGAAATTTTTCGGAGAATACAACTTGATCAATAAAAAAGTTATGGAATCATAAGACTAATCCGATTAGACAGATATGCTGATTATCTAAAGAAATATTCGGTTACGGTTCTTTTTATCCTTTTTTCTTAAGCATCTTTCTTCTCTGCTTTCGCTTTTGTTTTCCTACTTCCCGAACTACTCTCTCTTTAAATCTTTTTCTTTCTCACTCTTATCTCTCCTATTCAATCTCTATCTCTCTCTACATAGTCGTGTCTAATTCTCTTGTACCTTCTCTTTTTATGATCCACGACTCCTACATGTATTGTATCTGTTGATTCAATGTCTCCCTCTCACCTTTTGACTCTTAGGTAAGAAGCTTTCTAAGTTCACAATGCGGTTGTGTGTTCTGGTTTGAGCTTTGAATGAATAGGGGAAAATGAAAGAAAAGAAGACATTGATACAATGAACTCACTGTAAGAAGAGAACGTGTCATGGCAGCAAAGAAATCAACTTACTTTATTTACTATAAAAGAAACTTACATGCGGAACAGAAGAATAGAGAAAAAGAGAAGAAAAAATCGGGGAGCAGGCGATTTTTTATTCTCCAACCTGGTTTTCCCAACATAAGAGTCGCCCACAACAACAAGTTTGATCCTCCTCTCCATCAGGGACGGAGCTCGAGGGCGGAGCTTTAGCTTCGGGCTGACTGCTTCTTCTTGTTGTCTTCGAGGCCGATGAGGAACTGGAACGACATAGAACTTTCTTCTATGTTAGAGCAACCATCAAAAAGCAAGAAAGTCACCAAGAGAAACAAACAGAGAAAAGTTATGACAGCCAAAAAGAGAGACAAATGTAATAGAAACAAAGAAAGAGAGATAGAAAGAGAAACAGGAAGAGACATATAAAGAGAAGCAGAAAGGGAGATAGAAAGAGAAACAGAAAGAGATGTATGTATAAAGGAAACAGAGGGAGAAAATTAGAGAGGAGAAACAGAGCGAGAGAGAGAGAGAGAGAGAGAGAGAGAGAGAGAGAGAGAGAGAGAGAGAGAGAGAGAGAGAGAGAGAGAGAGAGAGAGAGAGAAATGCAGTATTATCTCATAGAGTAGGCGATTAGAAAGAAAGAGAGAAAGCAAGGGAATGTAGATTTGGTGAGAGACAGAGCGGTGAGATTACAAGACTGTCTTTGCAAACTTCTTACGCTGCGTTTCAAGACAAATACAGATATGAATTTGAACGTTAGAGATGCAATACGTGTAGGGATAGCACATGAAGAGAAAGAGACGACTTGAGTGGAGACAGGAAAAGAGAGATACATATGTATGTATATGTATGTTTTATACGTTATTGAAAACGCAGAACAATAAAAACAGAAATTCATACACACGAGAAAACAATCGATTCAATTCATTCGAAATAACCCAACATTCGTTTTTCATTGTATTGATACGATTAGGGATGCCTTGATCTGCTCAGTATTTTCACTCTCTCAAGGGAGGTCAAGTCCCTTCATCCATAAATCGTAATAATGAGAAATGAAAATTATGTGATCAAAGAATTCGGCATTTGTGGGGATTCTAGTCCCATTTACAGGGGGGTGACACACAATTACGGCAACACCAAAACCGCTCCGTGTGAGAGCCTGTTGGCGCACAGTCTAGGGATTTCATAATAATTTCGTGT
This sequence comes from Allodiplogaster pararmata, assembly GCA_964056735.1. NCBI lineage: Eukaryota > Metazoa > Nematoda > Chromadorea > Rhabditida > Diplogasteridae > Allodiplogaster > Allodiplogaster pararmata. The sequence goes on from OZ057406.1 coordinate 10,448,884, forward strand.
AGTCTAGGGATTTCATAATTGTCTATTTGGCTCGTTTGTTTGAAATTTTGGTGCGAATCGGTTCATTTTCACGGTAGTTATGAAAGTGAATCCGCACCTTCAGTCGATCATCAACATGAAAATCCGCGGTTTAAGTGTGAACTACATCAAAAGAGTCCTTGGCGTCGCTCGGAACACTGTCTATCGAACCCTCCAAAAGTTCAAGGAGAAAGGAGGTCTATTGGATCGCCCGGGGAGAGGAAAGTTCACGGTGGTCACTCCCACAAACATCAGAAACGCCCAGAAGAAGATCAGCCGGAACACCACCGCAGCATGAGGGAGATGGCCAGAGAGAGCGGAATCAGCAGAGAATCGTGAAGAAGAATTGTTTTGAGGATAATTGTGAAGTTCAAGCTAGGACTCACCCCCTATCGTATACAAAAGGCGGCAATCCTCAGTCAACGCATCATTGATCAACGGCTGAAAAGTTGCCGAGGTCTATTCGCTCGGACACGACAAGGAGAGCATCTGAACACCCTATTCTCTGACGAGAAGCTTTTCACCGTAGAGCAGGCATACAATCTCCAGAACAATTGTGTGCTTTCTACGAACTATGGAGATTCTCGGGACAAGGGAAAGATTATCAAAAAAAGCCGCCCAACCGGCCCAGATCATGGTGTGGTGTGAAACTGCAGCACCGGCAAGACTCCTTCATTGTTCGTCGATCCTGGAATCAAAGTTGATAAAGACCACTACCTCAAGCACATCCTTAAAGATGTGGTTCTTCCCTGGCCTCATTCCCACTTCCCAAACACCAATTGAACCCTCCAGCAGGATGGAGCACCCGCACACAACGCAAAAAAAAAATCCAGGAGTTGTGCAAGAGCAATCTTCCCATGTTCATCACTCGAGATGAATGGCCTGCCCGACCTCAATCCAATCGACTACTCCATCTGAGCTGTTTAGGAGGCCAAGGCCTGAGCTACTCTCCATGGCGATTTGGAGTCTCTGAAAAAAGCCCTCGTCAAGGAATGGGATAACCTGCGGGCGGTCGTGGATAGCTACCCCAAGATACTCAAGCAAGTCATCAAGAAGCGTGGTGAGCAATTCAAGATTTGAGTAAGCAGTTATGATTGTTAATGTTTGAAGATTATTTGGAAAAATTTTTGATGATAATCTGTTGAGTTTCTGAGCAGTTATTATGTTTTTTCGGTGTTGCAATAATTATGTGTCACCCTGTACATTGACAAGTATATAGAACATCATCATTCAGGAGCATCATTCATCCAATAATAAGTATTCGAGGAAATACTCATTCGAATTCTTCCACAATTGAATGAACAAACTGTATCAAGCTACAAAATTTAAAAAAAATAACATGCTAACACACGCCACTAAAAACTAAGAATCCTTCATAAGGATCTGAAAACTAGTGAAGTCAAGCTGGTGGGGTGGCTCGTTTATGCGGCAACGGTTCTTTCGATGAACTGAATAGAAATATAAACGCAGAATCAAATTTTGTTATTAAAAAAGTTTCCACTCCTGACTGTGTATTTAGTATGTTCATACATAGTTTTGCCATCTGTTAACGTTTTCATTGAAATGAATGTATCTATTCCCCATATAAGTATTGGAAGCAGTTCTACAGAGGATTTTTGAAGTTTTTGTCTCATAGAACTTTTCTCCTTCGGACTTTTCTCTTTTTACTTGATTGATAAATTTTTTTTAATATTGGTGTTTTCGTATGTTGAATTTTTGCTATCATGTAAACAGTGTAAAACAAGAAGCATTCTAATTACACAAATAAGAATGATTGAATTCGTTCTTTACCAGGACTTTGACACTGTAAGACCGTCTCCTACCTTCAATACCAGGACTTGGACACTGTGAGACCGTCTCCTACCTTCAATACCAGGACTTGGACACTGTGAGACCGTCTCCTACCTTCAATACCAGGACTTTGACACTGTAAGACCGTCTCCTACCTTCAATACCAGGACTTGGACACTGTGAGACCGTCTCCTACCTTCAATACCAGGACTTGGACACTGTGAGACCGTCTCCTACCTTCAATACCAGGACTTGGACACTGTGAGACCGTCTCCTACCTTCAATACCAGGACTTGGACACTGTGAGACCGTCTCCTACCTTCAATACCAGGACTTGGACACTGTGAGACCGTCTCCTACCTTCAATACCAGGACTTGGACACTGTGAGACCGTCTCCTACCTTCAATACCAGGACTTGGACACTGTGAGACCGTCTCCTACCTTCAATACCAGGACTTGGACACTGTGAGACCGTCTCCTACCTTCAATACCAGGACTTGGACACTGTGAGACCGTCTCCTACCTTCAATACCAGGACTTGGACACTGTGAGACCGTCTCCTACCTTCAATACCAGGACTTGGACACTGTGAGACCGTCTCCTACCTTCAATACCAGGACTTGGACACTGTGAGACCGTCTCCTACCTTCAATACCAGGACTTGGACACTGTGAGACCGTCTCCTACCTTCAATACCAGGACTTGGACACTGTGAGACCGTCTCCTACCTTCAATACCAGGACTTGGACACTGTGAGACCGTCTCCTACCTTCAATACCAGGACTTGGACACTGTGAGACCGTCTCCTACCTTCAATACCAGGACTTGGACACTGTGAGACCGTCTCCTACCTTCAATACCAGGACTTGGACACTGTGAGACCGTCTCCTACCTTCAATACCAGGACTTGGACACTGTGAGACCGTCTCCTACCTTCAATACCAGGACTTGGACACTGTGAGACCGTCTCCTACCTTCAATACCAGGACTTTGACACTGTAAGACCGTCTCCTACCTTCAATAGCAGGACTTGGACACTGTGAGACCGTCTCCTACCTTCAATACCAGGACTTGGACACTGTGAGACCGTCTCCTACCTTCAATACCAGGACTTGGACACTGTGAGACCGTCTCCTACCTTCAATACCAGGACTTGGACACTGTAAGACCGTCTCCTACCTTCAATACCAGGACTTGGACACTGTGAGACCGTCTCCTACCTTCAATACCAGGACTTGGACACTGTGAGACCGTCTCCTACCTTCAATACCAGGACTTTGACACTGTAAGACCGTCTCCTACCTTCAATACCAGGACTTGGACACTGTGAGACCGTCTCCTACCTTCAATACCAGGACTTGGACACTGTGAGACCGTCTCCTACCTTCAATACCAGGACTTGGACACTGTAAGACCGTCTCCTACCTTCAATACCAGGACTTGGACACTGTGAGACCGTCTCCTACCTTCAATACCAGGACTTGGACACTGTGAGACCGTCTCCTACCTTCAATACCAGGACTTGGACACTGTGAGACCGTCTCCTACCTTCAATACCAGGACTTGGACACTGTGAGACCGTCTCCTACCTTCAATACCAGGACTTGGACACTGTGAGACCGTCTCCTACCTTCAATACCAGGACTTGGACACTGTGAGACCGTCTCCTACCTTCAATACCAGGACTTGGACACTGTGAGACCGTCTCCTACCTTCAATACCAGGACTTGGACACTGTGAGACCGTCTCCTACCTTCAATACCAGGACTTGGACACTGTGAGACCGTCTCCTACCTTCAATACCAGGACTTGGACACTGTGAGACCGTCTCCTACCTTCAATACCAGGACTTGGACACTGTGAGACCGTCTCCTACCTTCAATACCAGGACTTGGACACTGTGAGACCGTCTCCTACCTTCAATACCAGGACTTGGACACTGTGAGACCGTCTCCTACCTTCAATACCAGGACTTGGACACTGTGAGACCGTCTCCTACCTTCAATACCAGGACTTGGACACTGTGAGACCGTCTCCTACCTTCAATACCAGGACTTGGACACTGTGAGACCGTCTCCTACCTTCAATACCAGGACTTGGACACTGTGAGACCGTCTCCTACCTTCAATACCAGGACTTGGACACTGTGAGACCGTCTCCTACCTTCAATACCAGGACTTTGACACTGTAAGACCGTCTCCTACCTTCAATACCAGGACTTGGACACTGTGAGACCGTCTCCTACCTTCAATACCAGGACTTGGACACTGTGAGACCGTCTCCTACCTTCAATACCAGGACTTGGACACTGTGAGACCGTCTCCTACCTTCAATACCAGGACTTGGACACTGTAAGACCGTCTCCTACCTTCAATACCAGGACTTTGACACTGTAAGACCGTCTCCTACCTTCAATACCAGGACTTGGACACTGTGAGACCGTCTCCTACCTTCAATACCAGGACTTGGACACTGTGAGACCGTCTCCTACCTTCAATACCAGGACTTGGACACTGTAAGACCGTCTCCTACCTTCAATACCAGGACTTGGACACTGTGAGACCGTCTCCTACCTTCAATACCAGGACTTGGACACTGTGAGACCGTCTCCTACCTTCAATACCAGGACTTGGACACTGTGAGACCGTCTCCTACCTTCAATACCAGGACTTGGACACTGTAAGACCGTCTCCTACCTTCAATACCAGGACTTGGACACTGTGAGACCGTCTCCTACCTTTAATACCAGGACTTGGACACTGTGAGACCGTCTCCTACCTTCAATACCAGGACTTGGACACTGTGAGACCGTCTCCTACCTTCAATACCAGGACTTGGACACTGTGAGACCGTCTCCTACCTTCAATACCAGGACTTGGACACTGTGAGACCGTCTCCTACCTTCAATACCAGGACTTGGACACTGTGAGACCGTCTCCTACCTTCAATACCAGGACTTGGACACTGCGAGACCGTCTCCTACCTTCAATACCAGGACTTGGACACTGTGAGACCGTCTCCTACCTTCAATACCAGGACTTGGACACTGTGAGACCGTCTCCTACCTTCAATACCAGGACTTGGACACTGTGAGACCGTCTCCTACCTTCAATACCAGGACTTGGACACTGTGAGACCGTCTCCTACCTTCAATACCAGGACTTGGACACTGTGAGACCGTCTCCTACCTTCAATACCAGGACTTGGACACTGTGAGACCGTCTCCTACCTTCAATACCAGGACTTGGACACTGTGAGACCGTCTCCTACCTTCAATACCAGGACTTGGACACTGTGAGACCGTCTCCTACCTTCAATACCAGGACTTGGACACTGTGAGACCGTCTCCTACCTTCAATACCAGGACTTGGACACTGTGAGACCGTCTCCTACCTTCAATACCAGGACTTGGACACTGTGAGACCGTCTCCTACCTTCAATACCAGGACTTGGACACTGTGAGACCGTCTCCTACCTTCAATACCAGGACTTGGACACTGTGAGACCGTCTCCTACCTTCAATACCAGGACTTGGACACTGTAAGACCGTCTCCTACCTTCAATACCAGGACTTGGACACTGTGAGACCGTCTCCTACCTTCAATACCAGGACTTGGACACTGTGAGACCGTCTCCTACCTTCAATACCAGGACTTGGACACTGTGAGACCGTCTCCTACCTTCAATACCAGGACTTGGACACTGTGAGACCGTCTCCTACCTTCAATACCAGGACTTGGACACTGTAAGACCGTCTCCTACCTTCAATACCAGGACTTGGACACTGTGAGACCGTCTCCTACCTTCAATACCAGGACTTGGACACTGTGAGACCGTCTCCTACCTTCAATACCAGGACTTGGACACTGTGAGACCGTCTCCTACCTTCAATACCAGGACTTGGACACTGTGAGACCGTCTCCTACCTTCAATACCAGGACTTGGACACTGTAAGACCGTCTCCTACCTTCAATACCAGGACTTGGACACTGTGAGACCGTCTCCTACCTTCAATACCAGGACTTGGACACTGTAAGACCGTCTCCTACCTTCAATACCAGGACTTGGACACTGTGAGACCGTCTCCTACCTTCAATACCAGGACTTGGACACTGTGAGACCGTCTCCTACCTTCAATACCAGGACTTGGACACTGTAAGACCGTCTCCTACCTTCAATACCAGGACTTGGACACTGTGAGACCGTCTCCTACCTTCAATACCAGGACTTGGACACTGTAAGACCGTCTCCTACCTTCAATACCAGGACTTGGACACTGTGAGACCGTCTCCTACCTTCAATACCAGGACTTGGACACTGTGAGACCGTCTCCTACCTTCAATACCAGGACTTGGACACTGTAAGACCGTCTCCTACCTTCGATACTGTATATTTTCGTTTCCATTAGAGAAGAAGGAAAAGAAAAACATATGTTGAAGAGCGGAATAAACTCAATATAAAATATCAAGTTCTAGACCAAATCAATGAAATATGAGAACCCTAGGAAAAAAAGTTTTCAGATTTTATAAATGAGAACATTTTTCAAACCAGAAAACTGGAGCAAAACAGTCGAGAAAAAGAGGAAAACAAAAAGAGAAAAGATTAGAAAAGAAGCAGAAGGGGGGAAAATAAAGCAAAAAGAGAATGAAATAGAGAAAGAACGGAATAATAATAATAATAATAAGAGTAATAATAATAATAATAATAATAATAATAATAATAATAATAATAATAATAATAATAATAATAATAATAATAATAATAATAATAATAATAATAATAATAATAATAATAATAATGATGATAATAAAATAATAATAATAATAATAATAATAATAATAATAATAATAATAATAATAATAATAATAATAACAATAATAAGAATAATAACAATAATAATAATAATAATAATAATAATAATAATAATAATAATAATAATAATAATAATAATAATAATAATAATAATAATAATAATAATAATAATAATAATAATAATAATAATAATAATAATAATAATAATAATAATAATAATAATAATAATAATAATAATAATAATAATAATAATAATAATAATAATAATAATAATAATAATAATAATAATAATAATAATACTTTATCGCAAGGGTGATTTCGGAAAGGACAAGTAGGGGGGTTAAATAGAGGAGTTATTTGTATCAACACCAAGGCGTGACACTTTTCAAACTGAGAAAAGAGGCAAGTCAGAAAGAAAAATGATTCATGCAGAGCATCCACAGATGAACTTACTGTAGATGAACCATTCCTCGCTAAGAACGGTGACGAAAAAGGTTTTTTCAGACTGAAACATCTCATAATACAACATTAATAATTAACGAATTCACCATTTGATATATGGAAGCACAGAGAAAAGAGAAGAAAAGGGAGATGTGGTGAACCTGACAGTGTGAAAGAGAACTATGTATAGCTAGAGAGAAATAGAGAATAAGAGAGAGAAAAACAGAGAGAGGGAAAGAGAAAGAGAGAAAAGCAGAGAGAAGTAAGAGAAGAAAAGAGTGAAAGAGAGAGAGCTTATTCAATGCTGTATTATAAAGAAAGTAAGACATGAATCGTTAGATGGAAGCTTTTCCATTCTTGCCGTTTTGCTTCTCTGCTACATGTTGATCGCGTACGATTCGCTCATTGCAAGAGGACAAGGGCACTTAGCAGGAGAGGACAGGAAATCGGGCGGAGAGGAAGATGAAGCGCGTAGAAGAAAGAACGCAATAGAGCGATAAAGATAGAGAGAGAAAAAGTTAGGAAAGACACGTGAGTTCAAACGAAGAGGAAGATAGGAAGGGAAACGAGACTACTAGGAAGGGAAACGAGACTACTAGGAAGGGAAACGAGACTACTAGGAAGGGAAACGAGACTACTAGGAAGGGAAACGAGACTACTAGGAAGGGAAACGAGACTACTAGGAAGGGAAACGAGACTACTAGGAAGCGATCACGCATACGAGCGAGACATTAAAAAATGTTATGTACAGAACTAGAAAAACCAGGCTGGAAAGAGATGAAAGGAGTCTCAGCGCAAGATATTGAAGAGAGAGAGAGAGAGAGAGAGCGAGAGAAAAAGAGAGAGAGAACGAGAAAGAAAACAAGCGGGAAAAAGGACAAAGTTCAATCAAGATCTGATCAAAAAGCTTTTTGACTGGTCAAAACACCACCAACTTCCTGTTGCTGACATAACCATTCTCAGTTTATAAAAAATCCTTGCGAAGCATCATAACTAAACAAAAATTTCTACATCTCTCTAAGCTCTCTGAAGTGTTCTTGTTTGCTGAAATGATCACGTTTTCTCACTTTATCATTGTATTCTCTTTCTAGCTTCTCTCTGTATTCTGAATCTGCGAATCAAATCAAATTTTATCATGGGAAAATAATGTTACCAAGAAATTTTCAAATTGAAAATGGCACTGGGAAAATAAAATGAATGGTAGGGAACTTTCTACTGAGGACTAAAACCATTAAGCATTCAATTCTTATCAAACAAGGGCTTTTGGGAATGAGAAAAGTATGATAAAACGTTCAGATAAAATTTTAAAGAATATTTGAAGGGTAAATGGCGGGAGTTTTGAAAATTTAAGAAAAGATTAAGAAGGAAAGCAGAGCAGACCGAACTACGCTAAAGGAAAGCAGAGCAGACCGAACTACGCTAAAGGAAAGCAGAGCAGACCGAACTACGCTAAAGGAAAGCAGAGCAGACCGAACTACGCTAAAGGAAAGCAGAGCAGACCGAACTACGCTAAAGGTATGGAGATACATATTGTACATTCGTGTGTATGCTGCACCCTCTGCATTGTTGTTACTCTTGGAAGGAAAATTAAAAACAGAGAGAGGGAGAGAGAGCTGAAAAAGAAAAAGAGAAGCAGAAGAGAAGAATACACAGGTAATAAACATGGAGAGCGAGAGTTAGACAAGAGCAAAAGAGAGAGAAACAGACACAAAAACAGAATGAGAAAGAGGTAAATGTTATAAAAATGGAAAGAAAGCCAGAGGGGCTAAAGAAACGCATGGAAATACATGAAAGAAATTGCTTACAGAGAACTGAGAGAGTGTGGAAAACCAGAGTCTAGAAAAGAGAACGGGCGCGAGAGAGAGAAAAAGAGACGTAGAGAGAGAAAGAGATATTTAAAAGAAAAGACAGAGAAACAGTGATAGAAAAAAAAGAAGGGTAGGACAGAGAGTGAGAAACATACGACCGAGGTCAGTAAATCGTCGTTCTCTCTTCTTCTTCTTCTTCTGCTTGTAGTCAGCTTGAGGGAGTACATTTAATGCTCTCCATAAGAGGCTCCGTCGAGTATACAAAAAAGGAGAATTTCATGCGAAATGATGAACATAGGAATAAACGAACTGAGAAAAAAATTAATATGATCGTGACCCGAAACATTGAAGAAGTCGCTCATAGTCAATGTTTTGTTGCGGAGATATCACAAATAAGGGTCTTCGCTATATTCAAGGTGTCGACCATTGCAATAATGTTAATAAGGATCTTTCTCATAGCCCCCTGAGCCGCTCTTGACTTCACGCTTGTCAAGGGTTGGCTTTGAACAATGGGATCTTTCGAATCCAACACTTTACCGACGTAAATTGATGAAAAAATCTAAAACATCAAAAGGGTTTCCCTGATGAATGTTTTTTGTCATCCTAACCACTACCTTTAAACATTGTAAATAGAATTTGAAGGTTTCCCAGGTTGTTGGAAAAAGGGTGATTGAAAAATGTTCGAATTCGGAAGGATGATTAAAACAATGGATTGTGTAGAGAAAGAAAGGTTAAAGCAGACGCGAATAGTAACGATTATTAGGGAGAGAAATATAAAAGAGAGGGAGACGATGTGTCATCAAAAAGCCTCTCCTCTAGCGGTATGCTAATGGTTGATACTGGTGAGACAGGAAAGAGAGAAGTGCAGGTAAGAAAGAGACGGCAAAGACAGAGAAAGATTGTTATAGAGAAGAGACCAAAAACGGAGAGAGCAAAAGTAAGATAGAGATATGCAGAGAGACGAGTCCTTTGTATGTATAAGAAGAGTACGATGGTAAGAGAGACATACAGAAACCGACACAGAACCACAATGCTCTCAGAACTAGAAAGAAAGTTTAACTTAAGTTGAATACATTACAGAATATGGAAGACACAAAATTAGAGAGTAAGCTAAAAAGAGAGAGAAAGTGGGGGAACGAGAGAGAGATGAAAAAAGAAAGGGTAAGAGAGAGACAGAGCTCTGTAGAGAGAGAGGGACACCGGTTAACAAAGTGAATGAAAATTTTTAGACGGAAGAGATCCTTGCTCTTTGACCTCGAACAATATGTAAAACAAATTTGATGTACATACATTTTTACACCCTTTGATGTGAGAAGAACGATATGTTAATTACTTTGTGATAACTGAAAAGGTCGCAAATTTCTTTAGAAGTTTGATTTCCACCCTGATATATATCATTCTCTCATTCGTCTCCCTCCGTGCACGGTTGCTCCTCGCACCGTCTCTTCCCTCGTCTGTGAGAGTCCTTTCCCGAGAACACTTGGCGCTCCGGGATCGTAGCGCCATCATGAGCGACAGAAGAATGAGATGGAGGGACGAATTTGCCAAAGCCGTTAGTCCCCAATTCCTAGAAAGGCAGAGAACGCTGAGGATTTGAGTCGTCACATGTCGCAACAGATCCCATAATCGATGATGTTAGATTACCGATGTGGCTTGCTGATCTTGATAAAGCGTTTAAATTGAAAATTGAATTGAATTGAAATAAACATTCCACTCTCAAAAGTCGAAAAACCCTTTGACAGGGCAAGACAAACCTCTATTTAATTCCATACAGAACCTGTAGCTAATCAAACATTGGTCTCACAAATGTGAAAAGTTCTTCAACTTAACTTTAATTCTAATTTATTTATTTGCATTGCATAAACCAACAAAAAATTCTAAAATTTTAGATCAAGAGGACCAAGATTACCATCCAGAATGTCTCGCGTGCTTAACTCAAAAAGCAAAACAATTTTAGCAACTAAAAATCAACAAAAACTTCTCACATTTTTTATTATTATAAAGTTATCAATTGCGAAGGAACTTTTTTTCGGAACTCTGTTTATAAAAAGTCCGTAGTTTGCACTTGAATCAGTGTTTATGACGTCATCATTTACCTGGAACTACTGAGATTTGACAATGATTGAAAACCATCTCCATTTCAGTTAATTCTACGATTTTTTTTTCATGTCCACTGCTGTTATTCCTTTCCTATGGTTTTTGTTGATCATCTACAGCTGCGGAACTCGTGTCCGGATCACGAGAAGAGTTCCGCGATGGCGGGGAAGTTTAGGTTAAGGCCGCCTATTCCTATTTTGTTACAGGACTATGGTTTCTGATTGAATGAAACCTTCTACTAAAAAATTCGCAGTCCTACATTCCTTCAAATAAAAAAAATAAAAAAACCACTCTCGGTTTCAAAAACTGTCAAAAACCAAAAACCACTTTTTACTCTTTAACTTTGTGTTCCTTCGTTTTGAGACATTCAAAAATTCACTCACTTGTGTAGATTCATTCAGACACATTTTGTCGGATATGAATTCAGTTTAGACAAGAATTTCAAAATACAGTTTTACTTTATCAAAGGCGAAAAATTTTCTGTTCTGTATTGCACATATATACTCAGAAAAAACGGTAACAAAACATATTTATATTTTAAGTGGACGAATTCTGCACGTACGAACACGAATATCAACGATGGGTTCGTATTTTAATATTTTCCGTTGCCCGGAAATTCTAAGAACAATGAAAATATTCTAGCTTCCATGCATGAGCAAAACATATTTATCCGCAAAACTTCTAAAAATCACCAAACACTATGTATTTAGCATAGAAAAAAATTTGCATCAGAAAAGCATGAAGCACTTTTAGGCTTTTTGAAGGTACGAATAAGATCAGAATTTTTTCATTCGGAATATGAAAGCGAAAAAAACATTGAACGAATCAAAGCCCTGATTTATGTTATAATTAACGCGGAGGCTTATGCGTAGAAATTGGATCGCTCTTCGAGAGCAACGAAAAATTGGACTAGTTTCTCGAATGAGGGAACAACTCATTATCACCAGGTGTTGAAAGAACGTATTTCAATATTACGGACATCTAATCTAGTCATGGGATTTCCGTAGAACAAGGGTAAGCTGCGTTGTTTTCTCAGAAGTTCCACGATGTTCACACCCCGAACGTGGTGATTGAGAGAAACGGGAGCCTCGCACATCGCCATTTTATGTCGAGATCTTTTGGTACGACGTTCACTTGGCGGTTTGTCGAACTTAAATATTTTATTTAGATGTTTATATATTGTCAAATTTGTTCTCATACACCAAAATACAATTTCTTCTGACAATCAATTTTAAAAATTATTAAAAAGTTTTAAAAGAGTGCAGAAACTGACTTAATTCGAATATTTGCTTAAAACAGCGTTTAATCATTTTTGATAATAGTTTCAGTAAATTTTGTCTCAGTGAGAGGAAAAGAAAACAACCGTATAGAAGAAATAAGACGCCTTAGAATGAATGTATTGAACTAGCTAATCATCAGGCTGATCATTTAGGATTTCACACTAAAAAGGAGCAATCTTTGGCACAAAAACTTACGTTAATTTTGATAACCCCATTCAAATAACCGCGTTTTGTTATACTTCGTTTCGACATTTTGAAATGCTGATCCACCGGATGTGATAAGATTTTAAGATTCTTTTTAAACTACATGATGAAAACTGGTCGGAGATACGAGTGAGAGGGTATCATTCAGAGGTGTTTTGATTGGTGAGAACGTTTGTCTTCGTCTCATCGCCTTTTCGAGGGAAGGCATTCAAATCAAAATCGGAGTCACGCCATATTTGTACAGTCTGATTCCTTCAGAGACGTTACTCACTGCTTCCAGTCTCTCTCCGCCGCCTTTGTTAGTTTTCATATGTCGCAAACTACCCCATGAAATTGTGCCTCAAACTTTATCAACGAACAAGGCGATTTCACCTTTTATATAACGCAATCCCAAGGATTACCAATATCTTCTTGATATGATACTGGTGAGGCGCTCGCTCCTTGTCAGATAAGTTCAAGAAAGGTTCGACCTCGCGCCCCTTTTTTCGTGTTCTGATTATATACCCCCTATTGTTACCTTCACCAGGAAATACTTGGCCTTTTTTTACGATGACAGATTTTTTTAGGATGAAGCGTAAGAATTAAAACAGATTTTTTAGGATGAAGCGTAAGAATTAAAAAGGAAATTGTTTAAAAAAAACATAGCAATCAGAATCTATTCTTCTTCTTCTTCTTCCTCGCGCTTGTTCCCGCCTCGCGGCAGGGTACGCGCTCCCCTGAGATGCAGGACAGACCTATCCTGGTAGAACCAGTGGCTGCCTGCTAGATCACTGCTAGTGTGATTAGCAGCAGTGGGGAGAGTCAGATTCGTGCATGAGCACTACCAACATTTCTTAACCCCCTTGGTTTGGGTGGATCTGTCCGGGGTGGGAGTCGAACTCAGGACTCTTCGCACAATGGTCTATCACACTACCACTATGCCATGCCCGGAGCAATCAGAATCTATTGTATATTCTTAAACTTGAAATTTTTTTAAAATTCTTCACAAGTTATCGAAATGCTGAATATGCTTGACTTCAGGCATGATCAAATTTTTTGTTTAAATTTTTTATAAGGAAATTTACTTTATTTTGAATTAGATTAGAACTCAGAGTCCGAAAACTTTTAAAAGTCTTCAAAAGTTACGAAAAAAACAATCAAATATTTCCACTACTTTCCAATGTAATTTATACACAGTTTCCATTGCTGGGAGCGCGAAGTCCAGCAGAACCGCTTCCCCAGCGCGAGCTTGTACCATTTCAACATTGACGAGAACCACAATTTCAATTGCTTCATAAATGGCGAATTCAAGGTTCTCCGTTTAAGATTAGTTGACTTAATTACTTCCTTGCTATTCCCAATTAGCAATGAACGGTTCTTCTCAATTCAGCGTTCTTTCCGAGTTCCGTATGACCCGTGGAGTCAGAACTTTGTCGTGATTGCATTCAACTTCTACTCCATTCAGCTCATAGGTTAAAAAATTAAATATGAGCGGGTTTTTTTCAGAAAAAAATGGGACGCACGCTGAACGTGACCACTTAGTGAGTGTTCAAATGAGCGTTCAAACACGTTTGATTTACTCGATTTGCGATCCAGTTAGCTTGAATAAGGTCCAGTAACTAAGCAAGTGAAACGAGCTTGTGACTGGCATCATTTAGGGTTAAGCTTTGATTTCAATTATTTATTGTACTTTTTTGGAGTCGTTCTGAATGATGTGTATTTAATCACATGTACTGTTGATCTTTTTATGTTAACCTCTTTAAGGTTTAGTGCCTTTACTTGGCACTTTTCTCGGAATACCTCTTATTTTAGACTGATTGTTGGCAGGCATATCAATTTTTTCACGGTAGGAACCTAATTCATTTTTCGTTTCGATGCAAAATGAAAAGTTCTGATATGATTTAGATTCATCTAAACATTTTTTGATGAATATACGACACGTGGGGAGAAGCCTTATATCAATATGTTTTGTAAAAAATGAATAATTGATAGAAAAATGGCATTCAAACTTATCCATTTATTGGCAAAATCTGCGAAATAAGTTTTTGCAATTTTCACAAACATAAAAAGCGAAAAATCAATTCTCTTACCGAATATAGGATAGAGAACTTTTTATGCTTATTCAGCAACTTTCTATTTTCTGAAGCTTTCTGGGTGTAAATAGTCTTTGTTTCTACCTATTACTGTTGCGTGCACTGATCCAATCGCTTCAGGGCGTCAGCATACACCAACACCGTCTCCTTTTCTTCTCAGTGATGAAGGTGACTATCCGGTCATAAGCTTCCGTTCTTCTCGTCATCCATCTCCTGTGTAGATCATCCATCTCCTGTGTAGATCATCCATCTCCTGTGTAGATCATCCATCTCCTGTGTAGATCATCCATCTCCTGTGTAGATCATCCATCTCCTGTGTAGATCATCCATCTCCTGTGTAGATCATCCATCTCCTGTGTAGATCATCCATCTCCTGTGTAGATCATCCATCTCCTGTGTAGATCATCCATCTCCTGTGTAGATCATCCATCTCCTGTGTAGATCATCCATCTCCTGTGTAGATCATCCATCTCCTGTGTAGATCATCCATCTCCTGTGTAGATCATCCATCTCCTGTGTAGATCATCCATCTCCTGTGTAGATCATCCATCTCCTGTGTAGATCATCCATCTCCTGTGTAGATCATCCATCTCCTGTGTAGATCATCCATCTCCTGTGTAGATCATCCATCTCCTGTGTAGATCATCCATCTCCTGTGTAGATCATCCATCTCCTGTGTAGATCATCCATCTCCTGTGTAGATCATCCATCTCCTGTGTACTTTGAAAACAGTTTGAGAGTTGGAAAACAGTAAGCGAAATAACAATTATTTGATGATTAGAGTGGGATTTTCGGGTCAAACAGGCGTTTAATTTAAAATCTCCTTTAGATTCACACAAGAATATCCAGTTTTTTCTTGAAAAGTGAGAAAGAAGAAGAAATTTAGAAAGCGTTTCATCTCCAAAGGTTAGTTGGGGCGGTACGACTACATGGGTTAGCATTCTTGCTCGAACCCAGGTTAAGTTCTTTTGACTGAACGAATTGCGGAGAACAGAGAGCGATGAGAGAGAGAGAGAGAAACGACCACCAAGAGCGTTGCAAACAAGAAAGAACGATATATCTGATTTTCTTTTTGTTTTTTCTTCTATTATTATCTCTTTTTTCCAGCTTCTTTTTTGAATAAGAGCAACATGATTGCGGAAGTATTAATTACCTTTTTTCATATTGCACTTTTTCCACTCTGCCTTAGTCAATATAATACTCATAAGTTTCATTCACAAAATCATTTTTTTATTAATTCATTCACCGTAACATTATTTATGACCACTCACATCTTTTCCTAATCCCCTTATTCTCACAGGAACTCACCTTCTTTTAGACTGACGCTACCATTTAACATGCCGAAGGCTCATAACACGTGTGTTTCTCGTTGTATTAATATGTGGAACTCTCTTCCAGAAGACATAGTCTCAATTGTTTCTTCATCGCAGTTTAAGAGCCGATTGCTTAGTTTAGACCCTGAGTCAATTGTGCCCAGCACAAAACTTCGCCTTACATGATTCTTTAAGATCTAATTTTTTTCATTGTTACCATTGTTTGCAATGTATAAAAACCCCTCTTACTACCCTCTCCTTGCTCAATCTTGTTATTGAATTTTCCAACTTATTCTTCTAGTGAATAAGCTCAATATTTTTGGTTTTTATTAACTTTCGAACATTTTTAGTGCCCATAAACTTCCTTTGTGAAAACTTAACATCAAAATTTCCTTTTCTTTTGTGAATACTTACCATTAACTGTTAAAAACTGTAATTGAAATTTTCTCTGTGAATACCTGAATCATTATTTTAAATACTGTAACATACTGTGTCAGTCATCCTTTTTCATGCACGTTCTTAAGTTACTTGAACAACTGTAATAAAGAATCGAATTGAATAAGAATAATTCATGTTCTTTTGGCGAGTTGAAACAAATCTACATGTGGGTTTGCGATGGACTTTTTAATGGGAAGGGCTTCCAAGACGTCAAAGACGCATTATATTTTTTAATCTCACAAATGATGTATAGAACTTTTCTACCTAGAAATGTGGTTTTATTGGTTCATGATTCGTGGAATTTGACTGAGAGAGCTGAGTTCCGTATCTAATTCTGGGAACGATAGGGCTTCATTTTCCTTTTTTTTTGCTCATTCGTTCGAAAATTAAATCATTTAACTGATAAAAGAGCGAATAGTCGGATTGGAATCTTTAATCATCTGAAACGAGACCAGAATGAATATGTGCATTTGTGATATGAATTTCCTGTTCATGGGCTTAGCGAAAAAGAGTCTCATTGAGAGACGAGACAAGCAAATATTAATAATATCACAGAAATGAAGAGGTTAAACGAACTCCGTAAGCTATCGAGCACTAAACGGCCTAGAGAACATCGTGATGCGGACTTATAGTAGATATAAATAGCCGAAAGGTCCGTTTTTAAGCTGCGGAACCTTCTTGCGCAGGGTCTACAAAAATAAAAGATGGAAAAGGGAAAGATTTTGAGAGCAGTCAAATTTGTCTTTGTGTCAACATTTTCTATCAGACTGATTGTTTTTCTTATTATTATATACTCTTGTTAACACGTAAAAAGCTATTAAAAAAATTTTCTGCTTGCGATAATTTTTGCTGATACTTTGAGATAAGAAGGCAGAAGAACGCTAAACAATGTAATTTCTTTGTTTAATTAAGATACATTTTTTGAAACAAAAATGCGACAACACTCGGATTATGGTGAACACATGATAAATTCTCTACAGGTTAGGTAACTGCAGATTGAGTAGTTCAAATACATCGAGAAAACTCAATCTTGCTTTCAGAGCAAGTACAGTGGGAGCAGAAACAATATTCATTCATTTTATTCCTTTGCACATGGTTGATATACAATGGATAACTGTAACAGGGTGATTCAGTTCGAGGCAATAAGATAATACATATGTACATTAACCGTAATTTTTGCATTTAAATTACAATTGATCGAGAAGTTCAAGGTGTGAGTTCATAATTAATATTTGGTGAGAACTACTCAAATACTATGTGAGTCTTAGTTTAGAAGAGGGTACAATTACATCAATTGGTAAACTAAGAAGAGCATTTTTAAATTTTGACGAGGATGGCATTGAAACAAGAGGCGAGGGCAGAGAACTCAAAATGTCAATACGGCGAGAAACACACGTATTGTGACCTTCGGGAATTTTGAAGGGCAGTATAAGTCTGAGAGTGTGGGAGATTCTTTGGCTGTAGGGGGAAGGCCTGATAACAAAGAGATGTGTGGTTCCAAGCACAACGTTATTGTGGATGGCTTTATGAATGAAAGATAGATCAAGTATGGTGCGCCTATACTCCAAGGTGGTTAGGGTTAATAATTTTAGACGGGCAGAATAATTTTGAGAGATTTGGCTAGCTCTAGCGAGAATGCGTCTTGTAAAGTTTCTTTGTACCCGCTCTATGTCGTTAATGAGACCGACAGAGACAGGTGACCAGAGTTCGCATCCATATTCCAGAATTGGTAGAACGTAGGTTTTGTATGCGCGAAGTAAGACCGGAATGGAGGAGGTTTTTATAGACCTAAGAAGAATGTTAATAGCTGTTCTGGCTTTTTGAATCATGGTAGTAATGTGATGGTTAAATGAGAGAGAAGATTCGAAATGAATTCCAAGATCTTTAACGATTGATTGTGAGGGCTGGGTGTGGTTTTCTAAGGTGTAGGGTAAGTCAGGGTTGTTAGGTCCGCAATGAACAATATAGCATTTAGGGAATGAGATTGTGAGTGACCAAGTTTGAGCGTATTCAGCGATTATGTAAAGAGCATTTTGAAGGGAGGAAGAAGACTGGGAGAAAATTTTGAGATCGTCTGCATACAGAAAGCTAAAAACATTTGAGGGTATAAGCTCTACTATGTCAATATCATAGGGAAGCTTACAATAATATCTAGCGGAGGGAAAGGCGAAAGAATGGAATAATCGTAGTCTACGCGTACGGGAAATGTGAAATGAATACTTAGAAGTACGACCATTACAAGGCTTAAGCCTATACATTTTACTAATTGGAATATCAATTAAACCATTCAGTATTCTTTAAGAGAAGATGATATCTGTCTTAGTTCTACGCGACAATAAAGTGTCTAATTGGCAGCTTTTAAGTCTATACTTGTAGGAAAGTCGGGTTTGCGAAAAACTCGATTGTAAGAGTATCGAATGCATAGTTATCGTGTGAGAATATGCTGGACATGCTCAATTTTTCTGATGAGATTCTTTTTGTAGGGAGACCAAATGACAGAGCCGAAGTCTAGTAAAGGAACGATGAAAGCTTTGTAGCAACGAATATATGCTAATGGACTTCTTATGTTAATGACCATAGTAAAGCGTAGACTAATCTCATTGCGCGTCTTGTAAAATGTTCAATATGATATTCGTAAGAAAAATCATAATCAATGAAAACTCCCAAATCTCTTTATTGGTGATTCTGCAACTTTAAATGGAATTTCACTGTGATCATCGGTTTTTACAAAATAAGGTAGACCAGGATTAAATTTACCCAAATGTGAGACACTGCATTTGTTATTCGCGATCGTCAACTGCCATTCATCATAAAAAGTCTGTATTTCTAGAGCAGCGGATTTCAGTTGTAATTGGGCAAGAGTAGAGTAAGTGGTAAATACTCTTATGTCATCCACGAACATGTTGAAAGAAACGAGATGGAAATTTGCGAGCTTATATGACAGACTAGCGATATATAGAGAGAATAGAATTGGGCCTAAGACAGAGCCCTGGGGCACTCCTGAAATTATTGGAAAAATATCATAAAGGGTGTTGTTAACACGAACACGCGAAGTACGGCCTTTCAGAAAACACTAAAACCAGCAAAACAACTTGCCTCGAAAACCTACACTTTCCAGAATATGTAACAGCTTATCATATGAAACTGTGCTAAAAGCTTGATATCAGTTTCTTCAAATGATGTAATACTTGTTGAGGCATTATAATACAGTCTGACATGGAATAACTATTTCGAGAACTGAGAATAGGTAAGTTTCCATTATCTTGAGTAAAGACAGAGGAGAAGTAAGAGGCTAATGCATTGGCCTTTGCCTTGTCAGTCAACTTGGATGATCCATCGACAGTTATACAACCAATACGAGTTGTTTGTTTTAATCTGCTATTCACAAAACTGTATAGGTTCTTTGTGGAATTTAAAAGTCTGAGTTCGCGATTTCTATTCAGTTTCTCAATCTCAGTTTTTATTTTCATACATATTCTATTGTATTCGGTCACAACTGGAGCACAGTTCAGTTTGCGAAAAAGATTAAACTTGTACATGATCATTTTCTTTATATGAGGTGGGTAAGAGTCGAAAGGTAGTTTACGTCTGTAAAAAGGAGTGTGATCAGTGATAAGAGGAAGTAGAGTGTTTAAGAAGCGAGAATATAGATCATTTATATCGATGAAATTATCGAACAAAGTGGTCCATGAAGTGCTAGATAACGCAGCAGAAAGAGAAACGTAGTGGCAATGTCTATAATTAAGGCAATGCTCGAAAAAGCTAGCAGAGCTACCATGGAGAATGTGTTATTATTTATTTTTCTTCCAGTAAAACTGTCGAATCAAATAAAAATAATTAAAAAGTCGGACTAAAAATCTAAGAGCTGTAAGAAAGTCCGTATTTTTAGTATAAAATTCCAGTCAAGGTCTCGATTTCAGAGTTCTCCCTTGCGCATGGTAGGCAGCCTAGTAAAATTTTGTTTGTATGAGATGGGTAACAGTAGAGGGGTCGTTGAACAGGGCTCAAAATTATATCACTGGAGCTTCAAAAAAATCAGAATTTTGTTTTGTTTCGATGTTCTGATTAAACTTCAGCAAGTAAAAAAACATGACCGGGAAGCATTTATAGGTGCTAAGAAGATTATCACTGATTGAAACCCGTTAGAAAAATTAAGCGTCTACAGGCCTGTGAGCAATGATAAGTTCCTGAGAAACGTTTTGCTTGAGAAGAAAAGGAATGGATTAATTACGGAATAGTTCGTTTCAATTGGAACAGAGGAATGGAACAAGCTTGCAAAAACGTGTGCTCTTGGGCAGAAATTAAACCAACATCCTTCGATTTTAAGGCGACGGTCTTTCCAGTTGGCTACCAGTTGGCTATCAATGGTCTTCATTTAAATGCCCTTCGAACGTCGACTCAACTTGAATAACTAAGGCTGACTTGGGTGATGTCAAGAAGAGATGCATATGAGCGTGGAAGTTGGGATTCTTCAAGGTTTTCTGTCACCTACGACGAAATGCGGATTGAATAACATCTTGACGGGCTTTTTATTTTCCATAAAAACCTTGCGTCACTTGCCCTTTCCCCTTCGCTCGGCCTGCATCTCGCAGATGGAAAACTTTGCTGCTTTCATGCATGTGATGTAACTAGTGGCGGACTAGAATTGAGAGAATATCACACTAATCTCTTCCAATTAAGGGTCTTCCAATTAATTCCAAAATTCCAAGGGTCACTCTTCCAATTAAGGGTCCAATTAAGGAACACATGTACTCCTCTCTATCTGTCGGTCTTCTTCTCCCCTTTCTTCTTTCTATTTGACTCTCTTTGATATCTTATGAGTCGTCATAACGAGAATAATTTAGATGGGAAAAAAGTCGATGAGATATGAGAGAGTTGCAACGATGAGATAGATTCTTTTATAACTTCCTTCAGACAAGTACTTAAGACTATCGGTTTCCTAATACCTTTCACTCCTTGCGCGTCTACCACTTCCTCTTCCAACACGAGATTCACCTGAGCATATCTCCCCGACCTTGATCCTCGTATTCAGATTCACCCGAATTATATCGAAGTCATCATCCGGTGGCTTCTTTCTGGATTCGGCAAAGCAATACCTCGGTTCATTTTTCAAACTGATGTACGAAAAGTTCCCCCATGAGTACCGATTCCATTACCGGATTGTGCCCAGGGCGATAGACGCTCGTATCGACCCCAGCGTCTTCACGAGAGAACACCTAACGCGAGAAATACTCTTCGAAAGCTTTGTAAGCTTTTTCGCATAAAAAAATTGGGGAACTGCACGATGTTCAAAAAATTGTTCATGTTGCTGAATGACAGTTCCATTTTACTTGTTAGCTTCGAACCTCTTCCTCTCTTTGCTATATTTGAAGCTCTTTCAGAGGGAGCAGAACCCCGAAAAGTTCATGTTCGCGGTCCTCGTGATTATCCTCTTCTGTCTGATCGTCTACCTTCTGATCTTGCTCAACAAGCTCTCCCCTCCGCAAGATTGCTCATCGAACTCAAGTATACCAACCTCTCCGTCGGATTCAGTCCTGCTCATCAACTGCGACGATATCGATAAGCAGTCGGTAATTGGTGAGTTCTGAGCGCGGATTTTATGCGGTACTTTAGAGATAAATAAGCATGCATTAAGAGAAAAAAATTTGCTTTTCAATAAAGACCACATAGGCACGTTAGGGGGGCCGTGCTTTACTCAGAGGGGCCGCACTTTACTTCGAGGGGTCAGGTCCCTTTTCACTAATTTTTTCGCTTAGGCTTAGATGAAGTTCATGCTTATGAGGCCATACGGCTTAAGTACGATACCATACAGCTTAGAAACGAGGCCGTGTGTTACAACTAGCCACAATATTGTTATTGGAAACGGTCTAATTTAGTGAATTTCCACTGTTTTTGCGCTTAGGCAAAGGTTACGCTCACGAGACTGTAGGGCTTAATAACGAGACCGCAGGAAACATACTCTCTCATTTTCAATTTTTTGCCGATTCATTGACTGATTTTGTTTTTTTTATTAGAGAAAATGGTGTATTAAATACATTAATACGAAGACACAGCGATAGTAACGCAGTGTGGTCCCGAACATTTTTCTTATTTTCTTAGTCGAATAAAGGTTTTTTCCGAATCCTTGTGATCGTATGAGTGAGAAGATCGACAGCAAGCGCGAATTTAATCGGTTTAAAACACTTTTTTCAATAATTTTTTTTCGAAAATTTCAAATGGTTATAATCCTTTTATTTTTAATTTATTGTTCATGAATAAAGCTTATAATGACTTCGTGTCACTTTTCTAGCAACAAAATTAAGCCTTGAATCAAATTAGACCGGTTAAAACTGTTGCACACCCCCCTAAGTAAAATTGTCCGATCACATATAGTCAGGGACAGGAAACTAAAAAAGGTTGAGCTTTACCCAACGCCCGACTGCTTCTCTGACTTTCTAGGTAGTGTGTCAGACAGTGAATTTTTTCTCAAATTGTCTGCAGTTTCTTCGTAATATCTTATCTCTGATTATTCCCTGGTTGTCAGCTATCATCCCACGTGCAGCTTCAGACAGTACAGAGTTTAATTCACTCAGGCAATTAATTCAGAAACTCAGCAGAAAGTTTTTCATATTTTTTCTTCTTAGGCTTAGGCAAAGGTTGCGCTATCGAGATCGCACGTTTTAGGAACGAGACCATACGGCTTAAGAACGAAACTGTACGGATTAGGAAGGAGACCGTACGGCTTAGGAACGAGGGAGTAAAAAAATTCTGTGACGCAGACTGGCGAGGGGTAAAACTGATTCCCAAAAAGATAGTTCGCGTTGATTAGAATGTAAAATTACTGGTAAGAGGAACGGAAGAATAGTACCAGGTCAAAACTCAGATTAGGGAAAAAAGAATTAGGTTAGATTTTACTGTTTATAATAAATTTTTACCCTGAGGTCGAATAAAAACATTTTTTAAACCTTTCGTAAACATTACATTGCTTGAAAAAAGTCTAAATCGAAAAACTATAACATAGCCTATGTTATGTTACATAAGAATTATGACAACGGGTCTACCAAAAGTTTTTTGACGTTTTACTAGCATTTTTTCGAACAATACTTACACCTGATGAATAAAGTCTAAAGTCATTATTTTTCTTGTTTCACTGTGAATATCAGCTTAACTGTGAACATCGTTTTTTGATGTGAATGGATAGCGAATATGCTGTTAACCGATGACATATAATTTCAAATGAGCTCGCAACTTGCGACAGATCTCCATTGCATGTTTTTTCGTGTGCAAGGAATAAAGAATTGAAATACAAAACAAATAGAACCAGAATAAAATGAATTTGTAGTCTTATAACGATTCATTAAGAACAACGAATTTTGACATATGTTTAAAAGAAATTCAATTGCAGTGTCAATTGCGAGAAGACAGCTCCCGCTTTTCCACAACACGTCAATGTAACAAAATTTTTTAATTAGTTCACCGATTGTTGATCCGTTTTATTATATTTCTTCAAGGCATTGCCCAATCTTTCAAGAAGTAAAATATTACCTTACTTTTTGAATTTTTTTAGTGTAAAGTAGTGGTGCTGTTTACGGTATCGTGAACCGGTAGACTTTTGATAGTTGTTGTAGCCTGAAATGCTCTTGCCTTTTCATTTACCTTATAAATCCACTTCGTTGCTCCGAGTTTTTGTTGTTATTCCCTTGTTCATTACAAATTTATGAAGAGTTCTATATTAATCATTATATCAAGTCCTATTACATCTTTTTTGAAGTCCTATTACAATAAACTGAATTCACGAGTATTTCGAAAACTTCTAATCGTTTTTCAGTACAAATTATTTGTTGATTACTTGATAAGAAAGAATAAAAATTCGCGTTCGCTGAGTTTCAGCTCCCGACTGAGATAAAAAGCAAAGAGCTCACGATTTGAAGATAAGTTGATTGAACCCGTCCGATATGGAGGCAATGATGGATCGAATAATATCGGGAGGTGAATGTGTGTTCTATCGACATCAACAAATAAACGAAGCAGATTTGAATGAAGAAGAGAAAAAAGAGATTCTCGAGAAGCTGTTCATCTCTAACAAAACCATCTTTGTCGAGAGGTATGCAAGGTGAGAGCTTAACAAATTCTTTTTACAATCCAGTTGTGCAATCGGAGTTTCAAGTAGGGTGTTTCTCACCACCCGAATGATTTTTTCGAGCGCTTAGATTTGAATGTTTTTCGGAATTTTTTAAGAGTGCATAGTTTTTCAGTCGCAGTGCGGGTGAAAGAAACTCTGGTATTAAGACCGTATGCGTATCATTTCCTGGAAGAAAAGAACAATAACATTGCTTTCACCCTCGTTATTTTAAAATTTGGTGTTCAAGTAACCCTCCGTTTAAATTTGGTGTTCAAGTAACCCTCCGTTTAAATTTGGTGTTCAAGTAACCCTCCGTTTAAATTTGGTGTTCAAGTAACCCTCCGTTTAAATTTGGTGTTCAAGTAACCCTCTGTTTATTACGAAAACGGTTATCGAAGTTAACAGTTTGACACTTTTCTGATGATGATGATAATTGTTGCCCCGTGCGGTTCCTTTGACGTTGAAAGGGGGTCCACGAGTTCACGGTAAAAGCTCAAGCACAGAGTCACACTCACTCACTTCCCTCTTTCTCTTTGTCTCTCTCATTCACTTTTCTAGTTCGACGTAGGCTCCTCAACCCTGCATTTTGATGCACGATGTTGCTCCTTTTCTTTCTCATTTTCCTCTCTTCCTCATCCCCCTCCCTGTTGTTTTTACATTAAAATACGTTTAGGTTTATAAATAGTTCACGCTAACGAGGCCGTACAGGTCGATAGTTTAAAAAAAGAGTATCTATAGCGGGTGATATGATTTAATTAATCCGTTTCTTTCCGCATCCAGGGACCGATTCAGAATAATGAACGAAACTTTTGATTATATATGAGTAGGCTCACCTATCAATCTTTTAAAAGTCTCCCTGGTTGTCCGCCCGGTCTCCCACAAATAAAATTTCAAACTGGCGTAGAAAACAAAACAGACGAAAACTTAAATTAAAACAAAAATTGTTCAAGTTATCGAAGTTTCGAATGTTAAACTCCGGCCAAAGCTACAAAAAAGGTGGACTTCGGGAAACAGACCTTTTTTTGGAATTCCACCCTCCGGGAGGGGGGAATTCCAAAAAAAAATTTTTCCCTCCGGGAGGGGGGAATTTCAAGTATTTTATGAGATTTGTTTTCTGAAATCTCGATCAATATTGTACTTAAGAATTGAAACGAATTATTAAATCAGAGGTTTGGGAATCTCTGCAGTTTATTCGGGCAGCTTTTTTATTTCAAAATCAACCGCTTTCGTTTAGTCTTTTTCGACTCAGAGAAGAAGGACCCTTTGGAGAGGGAAGATGATTATTGAATGCTAACTCTACGATTTTATCAGCAAATGCGAAAATCAAGATAAAATAGGCTATTACTAAAGCACGCCATAAACGCCAACTTGTTACTAATGCACACCACAGCGCGGGAAAATTCTTAATTTTGCCTCATGCGCTTTATTTTGTTTTTTCAAAATTTTTCATGTTTTTTTTTCTGCTAAGGCTTAGGCAAAAATTTACGTTAACGAGGCCGTACGGCTTAGGCTAACGAGACCGTATCAAAAAAATTAACATAATAGTGTGTCAAACACTCTTTCTCTCTTTCCCGTGCACTGGCGTGCATTAGTAATGATTTGGCGTGCTTTAGTAATGGCCTAAAAATGTCACCTAAAAACTTCACGCTTGTGAATTGGTACACAGCCAAATAATTCAAATTATTTATCTTGGTCTAATGTTTTTTCTGTTTTTGTTTTTGTGCATGTTGATTTTCGTGATATAATGTTTTTTTAATGTAAGTTTATGTGTTTTTATGTACGACTTCCCGACATCAACAACGAAAAGTTTCTAAAGCAAAAAAATTCAAGTTTTCTTTTTATACGAAATTTTTTTTAAAGAGTTGTCTAAGTCGAAAGATATGAAAATTCTAAAATCGGTTTCATTTATTTTCAAAATTATTTGAAGAAAGTTAAACTGCAGAAAAGCCGAGATTAGATTAGGTCGCCGGACACCTTTTGTGCAAGCTTTTCTAGAAGAGTTAGAATTTTTTGAAGAGAAACCAGTTTTTGTGTGGGGCAGGGGTTGAATGGTCATGTCCGAACCTCCGTCTGCAGGCATCTGGTAAAAATAAGGGGGGACCCTGATGTAGAAAAGGTTTTTTTTTGTTTTTCTAAAATAACTATCTACTGGCAATCTATACTACCTCAAACTCATAACTCACTTTTTTGTTTCTTCAAAAATTCACAGAAAGTTTTTTATATATGTATCTTACGTGTGAAAAAAACCTCGTAAAATTCGGATCAATTCCGACAGAATCCAATGCGTCTTAAGAGGAAGTTTATATGAAAAAAAGGAGAGGAAAACTCATTCTATTCATGACATGATCAAGGTGTTTCTCTAACCCGCACTGCGGGTTAGAAGAAAATCTATGCGCGCTTCGAAAAATTCAAATCTATGCCCGCGAAAAAAATTTCCCGGTTTTTTGGTGCCAAAATCAAAAAATTCAAATTTTTGGCGCAAATTTCACGAAAAAATTTTTTTGTTTTTTATGCGCGGCAAAGTTTTGGCGACCGGGGGGGGGAGGTCGCCAAAATTTTAATTTTCAACATTAATTTTCGCGCTTTTTTGAAAATTTGAAGTTTGCGCCATTTTTTAAATCTATGCGCATGAAAATCTTGGCGCGAATTCAAAAATCTATGCGCAAATTTTTTTTTTGTGCGGGTTGCAAGAAACACCTTGGACATGATGCAAATTTTGTCAAACTTTCGCACCTTGACAATTTATACTATAGTTGTGAGAAAGTCTGTTTCAAAGCCTTGAGTCAAATTCAAAATCCAGGTACTCATGTCCATGAATTCGAGTTTTTATTTTGTATTTTTAAAACAACTAACATTCTTTTTATATAATTTAATGTCTGTATAAAATTCATTTGCTCTAATTCTAAAATTTATTTCTTTCCGAAAAATTTACCGCCTTCGTCGGGCATCTTTAACGCTTTCGGACCCACCGTAAAACCATTGGTCAGGGGTTTGATGAGCAAGGTGTCTCTCAAACCCGCACTCCGGGTAGAAAATCTATGCGCTCTCCAAAAACCCCGAAAAACATGGAAATCTATGCGCTTGGAAAACAATTTCTCTCGGACTTCCATAGAGAAAGTCTAAATTATTAGAAAAATTGAATGTTTGAACACTGAAATTTTGAAAATCTATGCGCTCGAAAAAAATGTGCGGGTGCTAAGAAACACCCTGTTGATGAGGCACAGGAAGCGGGGAGATTTATACCAAGAAACTCATGTGGCATGGTGTAAAAAAAACGCTCCAGCAACAAAGAAGGGGGTTTTTTGCTCTAGGAATGGAAACACAAAAGTAGCTCGGTAATGAATTGACCGTTAAAGTCTTGGTTTTGTTGGGTTTTTCATAGAATAATTTCTGTCAAGGCTCTATCACTACTCTTGAGTAGCCGAATGTTTTAAAGACTACATGTTTTAACGTTTTCATAACTTTGAAATTATCAAAGTCGAAATGGGTTACTTTGTTTTTTAAATTTATCTTGGCTCCGTTCTTCCACTTTCGAAGCACCTTTTTTTAGAACATGGTCGGGTCTGAAGTTCCCAATCAAAGAAGAGTTAATTATAATTAGGGGTTAAATAGTGACCGGATCGGTCCCGTCGGCGGATACATGTACATACACTATTGACAGGGGTTAAATAGTGACCGGATCGGTCCCGTCGGCGGATACATGTACACACACTATTGACAAAAATCTCCCTTTTTTCTTACCCTATTCCTTCATCTTCTCTTCTTTTTTCCTCCAAACTTTGAGCGGCGGATACATGTAAACCCAAATTGGGCGGCTCCATTTAACCCCTGATTATAATGTCGAAGGCCTCGATTTTTATTCACTTCTAGAAGCCTCTGCCATTTCAATAATAAAGGAAGACCTAATGAAGTTCAAAACTTCTTAACATCGATGAGCTGCGGCACATAAACTTTTTCGCTTTCGTTCGGTCTTTGTTTTCTTTTCGGCCGCTCTTTTCAACCTTTGATAATAAGGACGCATATTAATGCCTAAAGTTCTTTGCTGATTGGAACTAGCGTTGGCAATCATTGTGTAACTTTTGAAAACAGAACTTAACTTCTGGCTGGTATCCACGTTCCTCGGACGCACTAATAAACATCCGAATGTATATCAGATGGATGTCGAGTGAAGACGTGGACCTTTTTCCGCTGCCGGACCAGGATAATCCTCTCCTTTATTCTCTTTTGAAACGTGTGATCAAGCAAAAGGGGAGTCGAACCAGGATCCGCAATCGCAGATTTCTGGCCATGCAAAATTTGAGAGAGCAGGTTTGTCAATGGTAACATGTATTTTTCCACTAACAAACTTCAGCTGCGCTTGGTCAGATTTAAAGAGAAAAGTAACCAGGGTTTCTTTAGTGTGCAATAAAAAGGTACAGACGCCCGCCAAAGGCGGAAAAAAGTTTTCACCTAAGGTCCCCCCCCCCTTATGATGAATAAACAAAGGCCCGCGAAATTTTTTAGTTTTGTTTAACAAAAAAATAAGGGTCCCCTCTTATGATTTGAAAAAAACATAGGCCCGCCGACAGAAGGCCTGACATGACTATTTAACCCCTGAAAGTAACCGCTTTTCAAGTAAGAGTTCCAGAACAGCGAGAAGCGAATTGAAGATGAAAGGCCGATAAGGGAACGAAAGATAGCGTTATATAGAAGTTAGGTTGTGATGACTGCCTCGTTTCTCATTGTTTTAAAGCCCTGATCCGAATAGTTTAGTGCATTTATTTCATCGGTGATAGGCATCAGGTAATTTGAGGTCAATTTTCAGAGCATCTTACAAATTGAAAGTCAACCGAGATTATGTGATTTAATTTGAAGGAGAGAATGAAGCAGAATTGGTTAATGAGACGAGGAGTGAGCAAATAGTTGAATGGACAGGCTGAGGACCCGTTGAACCCTGTTTGGTTGAACAATTTGGTGGAGATAAATCAGTCGAACGCTCGAACAAGAACTGCAATAGCAAACAAGAAAATTGAAGTGACTGTTTTATATATTATTAAAAGAACAATGTAACGAATTCATAAAAAGTTTTTTGTTTGGAAATGCCTTTCAAGCTGAGTTATGGAGGATGTTTTACAGGGATCCTATTTCTCGGAAGAGAAGATGCGGGAAAGAGAACCTTATCTGTACGATCAAATGATTGGTCGATATCTCTCGGAAGAAGGTTTCTTTTGTGCCTCTTGAAGATGAAACTTTCAATTTGTAGTCTGAGTCATACTCAATAACTTTGTTTGACGAAATTGTAACCAAGGCTTGCCGAAAGTGTTAATGTTTCATCAATTACTAAGAACGCAAGTTCTCAGCGCTCATCACTAAGGCTTCAATGTTTGCCCACAATCAAACCTCAGACGGTCTCCGCTGAGGTTTGATTGTGGGCAACTTCATTCAAATCTTGGTTTTGTCTTTTTCGAAACACTGGTTTTGAGATCGTCTGGAGCTTCGACCGACGACCTCGGAAAGCGTTTCAGAGGGTGGTTGGGGGCGACTTTTGGAGGAATTCGACGACAGTGGCGAGACAGCCAGGAGGAGGCAGTGGAAGAATGAGGAGTGGAATGGGGACTGCAAGGTTGCACCAATTTCTCATTGACGCTTATGAGAACGACTTTCTACCTTAGACAAAAACGACAGTTTTGCGAGAGATACTCTAGAATGATGAGAAGTGAGCCAGTCTTTACCCCTTCCTTTGTCCGATCTCTCTCTCTCTCTCGGTTGTATGCTCTCTGCCTCTAGCTCAATCCTCATTATTTTAGACCGTTCCAGCTCAAAAGGGGTAGTTTTTTGGTCCAAGTCCAACATGTACAAATGACCTATATTGAATTAAGTTGTCAATGCGAAGAGAAGTTCATTAATGAATAGAAATGACTCATTAAGGAAGATAACGAGAGAAGAGCTCGTTTCCATGCCCATGTACATCGAGTGGTGGAAATGGACGACGAGGAGTTGGAAAAAGAAGACGTAACAGAGGTCAGCGCGAACAGTTCTCATTCTCATCGAACTACGAACTTCAATTCAAAAATAAAAAAATAAACGAAGATTTTCAGGACATTGCCACAAGAAACAATCTGTTTTCTTTTGCTTTTTAGATCGGGAATATAGTTCAGGGTGTTTCTCTGACCCGCACTTCGGATAAAAAAAATCTATGCGCTTGGAAAATTCCTTCTCGGGTTTTTCGTAGGGAAAGTCTAAATCATTGGAAAAAATTGGTTTTAAAAATCTGAAATTTAAAAAAATCTATGCGCTCGAAAAACGTTGTGCGTGCTAAGAAACATCCTGACATGGTTTCGAGTTAACGGTTTTTAAGGTCTTGAAAATGTATTAGCGATATCATCACATTGTTTGGATATTGAAATATGAGCGTATTCTGTTTGAATGCGCATCATTGTATCGAGTTTACATATTAAACTTGAGTGCAAAATAATCAAACGAGGTACTTTTGTCTACTAAAAAAGGAGTTTTTGATTGCAGAATTCGAATGGGATACTTCACGAGATGAAAGATGAACTTGAAGAAATAATTAATGAAATTGTCAGTCATTGAAATATTGAACGTTTTTTTACGTGAAGTATTGTGGAACATAAATGTCCGGGCGTGGGATAATGATAGGATGTTTAACTATTGTGCAAGGTGACCCAAGTTCGACTCCACCACGGGCAGATCCACCCAATCAAAGGGGTTAGGAAATGTTAATAGTGCTCTTGCGCGAATCTGACTCTGCCCACTGCTGCTACACACTAGCAGTGACTCACCGCCCAGAAAGTGGTTCTAACAGGGCAGGTCTCTCCCGCATCTCAGAGGAGCGCGAATTCAGTCCACAGTTCAAAAGAGGTCTATTGTAACTGTTGAAAATTTATAAAGACCGATCGCTTGCTTATCTGTGAAATAATGAGGAGCTATCTCAAAATGAAGATTGGAGAAGAAAAAAGCTAGTCATAGTACTATCACTCCAAGAACGGTCGTTTTTGGAAATTGTGAATAATCCTGGTGGCCTATGGTTCAGCAGCGAGGCGGGAACAAGCGCGAGGAAGATTATTATTGTGGAACATAAATCGTGGATAATGAGGAAGCGCAGCAGTGGAGAGAGGGCGAGTGAAATTTCCTTGAGTTTAATAAGGCAAAGCCAACCCAGAAGAGGATAAGGAGGGAAGTCGGTTGAAAAAAAGAGCCATAGCAAGGCGGTTGGTCTTAGGGAAAGGTAAAGGGAGATCATTTTGCAGTTGAGTTTCGGATTTGATGGATAATTTTATGTTACTTAGGTTAAAGAGCTGTACTCAACAGATCATGGAACGATTAAACAAGTAATCATCAAATTGAACTTGTAGTTTTTACAATTATTGATCGGTGAAAATTTCGCAGGACGCTGAAGACGAAAGCGAGTCGGAGGAAACAGTCAGCAAAGAAGTTCTCAGGTAATGATGATTCGATGAGAAATTAATCAAACTAGTCATTCATATTGTTGTGGTCAGTATGCATCTTCCATTCGAATTGTTGTGGTCAGTATGCATCTTCCATTCGAATTTTTTTCTCCTGAAAGAGATGATGCAAAAAAAGAAATGGTTGAGGTTGGGTACTTTTTTGTTTAGAGAGAGAGTCGAAAAATGGCTAAATGAATGATTTGAGCTTCGAAGTGTATGTTTTAGATCAGAGTTCATCTCTCTGATGGAAGAGAAGTTTCTCGCCGGCCTGGATTCGAGATTTTTCGACTACGAGTCTATAGATAATGCCGAAGAGTTGGATGGAAATGATAAGATTGCAGAGAGAGAGGAAGAAGAGAAGTGGTTTGAAGAAGATGAATAGAAACACTCATCGTAATTGTTAGAAAGTTTGAAGGTAAAATCGAGATAAATTGGAAAAGATATGGATGGTAACAAGGAATCGATGCTTTCACTAGTTAACAAGGAATCGATGCTTTCACTAGTTAACAAGGAATCGATGCTTTCACTAGTTAACAAGGAATCGATGCTTTCACTAGTTAATTTGTTTTTCGATGTTTTGATTTAGTTTTTCCTGTTGTAAAATTAATTCTAGAATTATTATGATTTTTTTAAAGTGAGTTATGTTTTTTTTTGTTAAAATTTCATTCAATTAAGGCTCATTCGCTGTTCACTGATACGTAATATTAAGCTGCAAACATTTTAGAAGAGATCTCAATTTGATGCCGAGTTTTCCGAAATCCATTCCAGTGATGTTTAACAGAATAAAGATAAGGTTTTTCCTATAATGTTCAGTTTAATAGTAAATGGGTTTAAAAGCCCACCGTTGTTATCGATGAACTTGTGAATGAACCGTGTTGAGTTGAAGAGTTGGTCCCAAAACGACTTCTTCAATTTTTCTAGTTAGAAACCGTTGCTAGATCTGGGTATTTCTAGTTAGAAACCGTTGCTAGATCTGGGTATTTCTAGTTAGAAACCGTTGCTAGATCTGGGTATTTCTAGTTAGAAACCGTTGCTAGATCTGGGTATTTCTAGTTAGAAACCGTTGCTAGATCTGGGTATTTCTAGTTAGAAACCGTTGCTAGATCTGGGTATTTCTAGTTAGAAACCGTTGCTAGATCTGGGTATTTCTAGTTAGAAACCGTTGCTAGATCTGGGTATTTCTAGTTAGAAACCGTTGCTAGATCTGGGTATTTCTAGTTAGAAACCGTTGCTAGATCTGGGTATTTCTAGTTAGAAACCGTTGCTAGATCTGGGTATTTCTAGTTAGAAACCGTTGCTAGATCTGGGTATTTCTAGTTAGAAACCGTTGCTAGATCTGGGTATTTCTAGTTAGAAACCGTTGCTAGATCTGGGTATTTCTAGTTAGAAACCGTTGCTAGATCTGGGTATTTCTAGTTAGAAACCGTTGCTAGATCTGGGTATTTCTAGTTAGAAACCGTTGCTAGATCTGGGTATTTCTAGTTAGAAACCGTTGCTAGATCTGGGTATTTCTAGTTAGAAACCGTTGCTAGATCTGGGTATTTCTAGTTAGAAACCGTTGCTAGATCTGGGTATGTTCAATATTCCTACAAATGTAGGTCACTGTGTTGTGCACTTTTTCTGAAACATATTGAAAAGTAATTTGTCTTTAGCATACTTAAACTGCACTCTGAAAAATTTAAGACAACGACTGTTATGCGAGCGGGCCCATAGAGACCTATGTTTATCAGACATTGTTTGAAGTGATAACAAACATCCAGCCAGAAGTCATGAATCAATAGTATCAGTAAGACCTTTTTTGTACGTATCCGCCGTGTTATCACGTCCGGTCAATCTTGTTTATTAACCCTGCAAGTAGTCATATAAGCTGGGAGCGGTAGACAGTGCGAAAAAGGGGAGGAGTCGAGCATTGCTACTCATCATTTGTCTATCAGGTATGATGGGAGCATCGGGAACCGTGCAGGGAAAGCAGGCGGCTCTCTCTATGCCCCTGGGCTCCATCCCTTTCTCCGACAACCGCTGGTACTACCGGGGACCCGATGGAGTGGTTCGTGCGGGCGGTTTTGCATCGATCTCTGTTGCCGATGATTCAATTATAACGCGTCTTTCTTATTGTACGGAACATGAATCGTCATAATTTGGAGCTAACATAGTAGTAATATTTAGTGAGTTCATCATTGTATAAACTTGGATGAGAGAAGTTTTGCAGGAATATGGTCCATATTCCTCGCGGGAGATGATCAACTGGTCCTCCTCGGGATACTTCAACGAGTCGCTGCTGATGAGGAGCGAGCAGGAACAGAACTATCACCAGCTGGGAGACTGGCAGATCGTTGCCGGTGGACAGGTGCGCTCTATCTCTAGGGGAGCGGAATAAGGCTGGTCCAGGCTGGGGGGTGAATACCCATGCTAAGCCCCTATTATATAGGCTTCTGTGTCTTAGAGATTGTGCCGAGGTGGCGTGCGATGACCTTTTTTTGGGTGGGGGAGGGGGGTTCGAAAGCCTGCAACAAGGTCTATTTCTCGTTTTGTTGGAATATTTCTTACCATTGATTTAGCTAGAAAAGTATTTCTAGATTAGATTATAGAGAATTATGGGGTAACGAATTAACTTATAATTTGAGAAGTTTAAGAGTGTTTTTATAAACTCAAAAGACAAATTCATAGACCAGTTCTGACACTATTAAATTTACTGTTTGAAGGATACTTCGTTATTCGAATGAAATAGTAAATTTGTCATTTTGAAATGGTAATGAGGAATAGTTATAATTGAGCAGGCTGCGTGAGTAATTATTTTCTAAATCGAGAAAGTATTACAAATGAGCCCTAAAACTATAACTGCATATGATTTATTTTATCAAAATAGAACTGCATTTTACTTTATTCTTGGAACGATAACTGCTTTAATTCATCAAACTGCATCTGCTTTTATACTCCGAACTATAACCGACATAATAGTGTTCAGCTTCCCTTTGTCCTTCCGGGAATGCTAACCTTCGATGCGCTCGTGCACATGTACCAGTCGAGTCGCAGCAGCCACCCGGCTCAGCCTGCAGCCAACAGTCTCCTACTGTTCCCTCCAGGCCTCCCCCCTCCCTTCCCGCCTCCCAATCGATTTGGTTACTAGTTTAACTTCCAATCAGTCACTGTTTTCGCATTCAAGCCAACTGTGTAGCTTAGCATGAATTTTTGTATGTGCATTTTTTAGTTATAAAATCGTGTCTGCGTATTCGGAGTGATTTATGAATCTTTATGTAAGTCGAAAAATTATAATTCATATTAATCATAGCTGGGTCTTTACTGAGAGAAAAAAATCAAAACAGAGCTATATCACATTATAAGTGATCGGGGCAGGGGTTAAATAGTCATGCCAGAATTTATGTCAGCGGGCTTCTGTTCTTCCAAATCATAAGAGGGACCCTTATGTAAAACAAAAACAATTTTCGCAGGCCTCTGTTTTTTATCATAGGAGGGACTCTTATGTGAAAATTTTTTCCGCCTTTGGTGGGCGTCTGTACCTTTGTATCGCTCTCTTAAAAACCCTGGATCGGATAGTTGTCGATAAGCGAAGAAAGAACGGAGTTGGAGGGGCCGGGTAAATTACGGAAACCATCGATTGAATGATTGATGCGCAGGTGGTCCTTTTCTTCCGCCAGCCATGCTGCACGCTCAGCAGGGCCAGCCGATGCCTCAGCACATTCACAGCACTCATGTAGGTTATATAAAGGGTCCATTACCAAGACTGTTTTGAACAGCTTCTGTTGTTTCAGTTAAGTGATGGGAAGTCTGTATTTAGATGTTTATTTCACATCACTTATTCCTTTCCTGGGGAAGGTCGGACTTTTGTTTCGGTCAAAATAGAGAAGGCATCATAGAGTAGACCGTTCTAGGCATCACGAACAGGAGGGAATGCAGGCTGATGTCCGCTGATAACTTTATGAATTTGATAGAAGTGTCAAGGAGATGAATGGTGGTTTTTGCAGCCACTGAGTCAGCCTCCAAGTGAGCCCCATGACAGCAGCTCAGTGAGCCACACACCAGATAGCGAGCAGGAGGTCGGATTATCGATTGATTCGGGGACTGATGTCCAGGTTGATTCTTCTCCCGCGCGCTCAGTCCCGCCTCAAGGCAGGGTAAGCGCTCCCCCTGATTTCAGATGCAGGCCTGAACAGTTAGAAGAAGGGACGGCTTTCATGCACACTGCTATGCTCAGTGTGTGTGAAAGTGAAGCAGAAGGGGGTGGGATTAGTTGGAAAGTGAAGCAGAAGGGGGTGGGATTAGTTGGAAAGTGAAGCAGAAGGGGGTGGGATTAGTTGGAAACTTGCAAGGTTTGGCTGTAACTGCCCAGAGAAAGCGTTTAACTTGGAACTTATCATCCAATGGTGATGCGATTTACCATCGCAGAAAAAAATTGTCTATCAATGCGCCACTCACTCAAAATATATCTATCAATACAGTCCATGTTCCCGAACCTATCCATACCCCTCAACCTCCCCCCCTAAGCAATTCAGTTACATGTAAAAAATGAAATGAAGTGGAATTAAATATTTAGGGTAATACAAACAAAAAATTAATGTGATCCAAAAAGAATACAAAACAAAAAGCATAGGGATAATTTGTTTTCTTTGAAACAATTCAACAATGAAGGATGATTGATTGTATGAATTTATTAAGTATGTATGGGTTTCAGATAAATGACCGTGTAGGAAATGGGGTTGCACCCACAGCTCATCAAGTCACCGAGCTGGTCAACAGCAATGGTTAGTATCCGGGTCTCATAACGACAACATTTATTGCATTTTAGGTTAACTTTATAGGGATTTTTATTCCGAAAAACATGTGAATTCTCTAAGTCAACTTTTACATTTAAATAATTTTTTCTACAATCAGTATGTGAAATGTTGAGGCATTTTATGTGGTGAATGTTTGAAGTATATTTAATGATGGGGAAAATTATTGGTCCACCATTTGAAAAGAAGTGTCACCAAATAAAATGGTACCATCCACCAAATAAAATGCTTACCTCCAAAAAAATTTGTGGGCACGTACACCAATTTTTTTTTCTTGTGAACTTCACCACGGCATGTTTTGCTCACCTGACACTAACCTGTATGGTTTTTTTCCACCAATTTTAAAGTCCACCAAATTTTTTTCGTGAAATTCACCACGCAAAAAAATTTGGTGGACTTTAAATTCGGTGGAAAAAAACCATACAGGTTGGTGTCAGGTGAGAAAAAATGCCGTGGTGAAGTTCACAAGAAAAAAAATTTGGTGGACGTGCCCACACAATTTGGTGGAGGTAAGCATTTTATTTGGTGGAGGTAAGCATTTTATTTGGTGGAGGTAAGGTAAGCATTTTATTTGGTGTATGGTAGCATTTTATTTGGTGGATGGTACCATTTTATTTGGTGACACTTCTTTTCAAATGGTGGACCAATAATTCATGCCCTTTAATGATTAAAAAGTAAGTTTTAGCTAATTGTGCACGTAAAAGCAAAAAGTGGATCTCCTCAAAAATCTGGTGTTCTTCAGATGCGCAAACGAGCACATCAGATGCGCCATGGTTGACCCTGTGTGACGTGGGCGTGGATGCAACTGCGAAGCTGGCCAAGACTGACGTAGCAACGCAGACTCTTCCCATTATTGTCAGTTTCTTCCTCCAATACCATCCTCGGGAAACATCTTCAGGTGCTTGGGAAATGCAGTGAATTGGACTGCAGTGGAGATAGGGAATGCGGATTTGGGTAAAATCTCCAACCGGAATAAATCGTTAGAAAACGGTTATTATAGCTTTTTTTGTGCAGTATTGCAATTGAAATAAAGAATGAGGTTCTAATTATCTTTTTCGAGGGGTTTTCTCCGTTTTAGTTTGTGTGTTGGGGTTAAACTGTATCTTCTCCATTGCAGATCCCGACTCAGGATGCTTCTCGCATTCTCTCCGAGCTGCTGGGCCACACGGTGCGAATCTCCTGAATGACCAACTCATTGGAATCCCTCCCTTACCTTCACCTGCGCCTTCTCTCATTGAATCCAACTCTGCTTTCGTGTGCCGAATCATCTCTGACTCCCCTGCGTCTCTGACTCCCTTGCGTCTCTCAATTTCTCAGCTGTGGCGTTCAGAATTTTTCACGCTTTTAGTTTAACCATTTGCATATAGATGATTTTCCTCTTCGGCGCTTTTATGTCTTTTTGAAGAATCTAGTTTTTCAAGATGTTCGATTCTCTCGCTATACTCTATCTGTTGCTCTGTCTATCTATCTCACCTCGAAATTCTTTTTCTTTTTTTAAATAAAACTCTCTTGATTTCTCCGCTTTGGCGATTACCTTGCGGACAATGAATACGGCTCTTGATGTTTTGTGGTTGTACATGTTCAACCTTTTATTGTTTCCTGTTCGGGCTGAGACGATAGTTTAAAGATGAAAACAAAGTTGCTTCCTTTCAACATAACAGGGACTAGATTCGATGGACACATAACAGGGACACATCACCCCTCTGTCTATCAGGTTTTCTTTTCTATGAATTTTTTTTGCTCTTTTTCTATTTGCTTGATTCTCTTTTCAGTTTATCTCATTCAATTCACTCTCACAATCTCTTTCTGCCTTCTATTTCTCTATTCTGTGACCATTTTTCTTTCCATTTTTCCGTAACTGTCCGAAAAACACTAGTGAATTCACAGGAGGTCTGAAATAATTGTGCAAAATGGGATTCTTCTTGCCACATCGAACCATGAACACAAAAGAATTTTATGAAGATGGGATAAAGAA
Source organism: Allodiplogaster pararmata (assembly GCA_964056735.1). Lineage (NCBI taxonomy): Eukaryota > Metazoa > Nematoda > Chromadorea > Rhabditida > Diplogasteridae > Allodiplogaster > Allodiplogaster pararmata. Next base: position 10,487,473 of record OZ057406.1, read on the forward strand.
ACATGTGAGAGCTAAAAAGCTTGTGCCTTTTTCTCGATATTATGAAACTCAGTTTCTCAAGCGCATTTTACATGTTGCTTTGTCTTGTTGCTAATGCTTTGTCAACTTTGTGACAAGAAAAGAGTTATATTTGCCTATGTTTGTCGAAGTGACATATCCGTTGCTAAATCGGTAGATGGTAAATTAGAATTTTGAAGAAGGACTCCATGCCTGTTTCGCATTTAGTTCATCTCACACAGTGACCAATTGTCAACATGACGTTTCATTCTATTACTCAGGCTCTTGCTTGTCAAAGTACCATAGTCAAGTGGATAAGGAAGTAAATTGACTACGTTACTTTTGCAAGACACTTGACTACGGTACGTTTCGAATGGTCTTGCTTGGAAACGATCCCAAGCTTATCCTATTGAAAAGCTGTTTTGAACTGATCAGGAACCGCGCTTAGGGAACTTTTAAAATGAATCCCCACTTTTAAAAACAAGTTTGGTTAAGTGATCGAGTAGTGTTTTCTCGTTTTAGCCTACCATATGTTTTTTCTTCGTTTCATCCGAATCATCTCACGGTAGTCCCTCCTTTCGTTGATTTATATCAATTTTCTCTGCTTGCAATCGTATCTTTGTGCCCTCTTAGACATACCTTAATCCTTCATTTACTCTCACATTGAAATGTTGCCTGTGTGCATGCAACACCTTTTTCATTGACGCTGAAATCATTGTTAAGCTCTTCATTTATAAATTCATTATGTAATAAAAATTGAATTTTGATATAGCTGTTTTTGCTTTTCGAGGCCAGCAATACATTCGACTAGCATATTCTCTACCTTTATGATATTGATTAAATTCGGACAATGGTTCCTTTTGTAATTCTCATTGTATTGTATGACGAGCACAATGATGTTATGATGTTGTTAGCAGCAACCTCGAGAGATCGTTTTCATTGTCATTATTACGTGGTCTCCCTGCTCCATTTCTCTCCCTCTCAACACTAGAAATGTTGGCTATTAAGCGGCTCCGCAGGTTATCGCTTTCCCCTATAACGCGGCCAAGCTTCAGGTTTCATACCGAATGCTTCTCTTCTTCTCATCTCTAGAATGATATGGAGCCTTTGTGTTAATGTAGACGTTATGAAACCTAGCACAAAGTGTACATTGCAGTACAATTTTTTTTGGTTTTTTCAAAAAATGAACAGTTGATGCCGAAAATGGTTTCTTTAATCGCATTGAATCGAAAAATTTGCATAGAGTACGAGAATGTCTTTTTCATGACGGGGAGAAAGGCGGCTGTAGTTTTCAGAAATACCCCTTGCACCTAGAAACCCCGATGACTGATTTACCGTCCTATCACTTGTTTTACAAACTCTTCCAGCTAGGATATAACCGGGAGATTGATTTGCCTTTTCTGCTTCCGTTAAAGAAGACCTCTTGCCTGTATAATAGGTCGAGGGGGGAGAGAGGAGACCTGCTTCCTTTAAAGAAGACCTCTTGCCTGTCTAATAGGTCGAAGGGGGGGGAGAGACCTACTACATCTAATACTTAAACATTAAACTTTACCAACACTGGAACCCTTTCACAGCTTATTGAGGATGGATTCAGAGAACGTGTGAAAGTTTGTTTTATAGTTGGAGCTAAACTAGCTAGCACAAATAACGGTTTGAAAGCATTTACGAAAATCAGTAAAGTCTTGGTTTATTCTGCTTGTAGGAATTGAGTTCACATGACGTTTCACTTAAACTCTTAAGAAGCGAGGCTCATTCTCGTGAGTACTTCTACAAAGACATAGGACTCCGAATATAACATAGAAACTCAGAACATAGAAAAAATGTAGAATAAAGAGACACATCGGACTCAGACTACGACCGGAAGTGTTTCGTCGTTCGCTTTTCATTGGTCACCTTTTATACATGCATTTGTTGCGAGCAGGCTCGAATATTCTAGCGTAGGTACCCAGAGAAATAGATATGTAGGTCAAGATGGAATGCTTTATGAATTATTGAGAAGAACGGTGGCCACCGTCTTCTCTCTTTTCTTTGGGGTTTGAGCTTCTCTTCTCTCTTCATCCCAATCGTCGCTCCGCCTGCTAAATGATGGGAAGCTCACCTGAAACCTATTCACGAAATAAAGGGGAGCTTGTCAACAGGAGACATCCAATTGATGTCTCATTCTTCCATGTAAACCACCCTTCCCGCGCTTCCTCACTCTAAGACCATCTCTCTTGTCCAACAAAACGGCGCTTTATAAATAACAAAATCGTTAACGAAATACGACCCCTATTTCCTTCCTAACACTAAATCTTCAAAGATATTATTTTTATATTATTATTATGAGCCTTATTATTATGAGCCTTCGCCCTACTTTAGAAAAAAAGTTTTTTGTCTGTTCCCCAGAGTTTTTTTTTTATACAAAACTTCTGAGATTCTTTTTAAGGAGTGAAGGGGGCGGAGCTACAACTTAGCAACATTCAAAAACCTAATTTTTTTAAAAGGACGAGACAAGCGCATTGCAGACGGAAGATTGAAAAGAATGAGGGATTTACATAGAGAAAAGGAGAAAAAAATAGGAATGAAAAATTTGAGAAAAGGAAAATACACAAAGAGAGTTATTTGGAAATAATTCAAGAGAACTATAGGAGAAAGATAAATGCAGAGAGACGAGGGTTGATAGAACCCCGGGATGCATTGAAGCGTCCTTCTCCCGATTTCCTGATGGAATGGCGGAAATTTTCGCTCGCTTGGTCGAAGTCATAAAATACTTTCTTATGTATTTCTTGAGAAAAATTAACTGAATAGTCACTAGTCACAGAAAAGGTTAGTTGTTTGATTGGTGAGAGTTGACCATTTTCATTCGCTTCAATCTCAGTCGAACGACTCTTACCTATTCTTTCTTCGAGTCTTACAAGGTCTATGTACATATTCATTAGCCGAATTCGTTGTTCAAACGGGGGAAGTTATTCATTTTTCTGATTTGAAATGATGATTTTCAATCAGGAATAAGAAAGCTTTTAATTTAAAAAAGGTTTCAAGCTTCTAGTGTCGTGTGCTTATTCTTGCCTTTGTCGCTTTGAGGTGAACTTAAAGTTATACAGTATCGCTATAGAGAATTCATGAGCTACGCATAACAATGAAAAATGGACGGAATAATATTCGTTCTTCCCATTTTCATCCTTCAAAGATGTTCGTCTTTTCTACCAAACGTTCAGCTCTGATAAAATAATGATTTTGGTGTTATTATGAAATTTTAAGAATGAAGGGATAGAATATACAAGCACTATCACTATCGATCACTGTGATGACGCTAAATAACAAAATTCTGTTTCGCCCCCGCTCAGACAGACTTCTGTGCTCTCTAGGTGGGGCTCATCAGTGAGTGCCCAGAAAGTACACATACGATAAAACAAAATATGCAGTTCGTCCGGAAGATCCAAACTCGTCTCATAATCGCCTATTACTTGCTGTACTAAACAAGTTTCGACAAAATGCTACGCAGTGTTTTCTTTTTAAATTCAATATTATCTCGCTGTGATAGTCTTCATGTCAGTAGATGAGTCTTGACAACTCATCCTTTGGTGAATAAAGTACATTGAAGTTAATAAAATTAAAATAATAGTCTTCCTTGCGCTTGTTACCGCTTCGTGGCAGGGTACGCGCTCCCTTGAAATGCGGGACAGACATATGCTAGTAGAACCAATGATTGCACGCTAGGCCACTGCTAGTGTGTCATTAGCAGCAGTGGGGAGAGTCAGATTCATGTTAGGACACTACGAACGTTTAAAAATTCTCTTTTTGGTTAGATCTCTTCAGGAGGGGGGGGGGGTACGAATTTTATATCCTTCGCACAACATTCACGTACACTATTAATGGTTGAACGCTCGAAGAGAATATCAGTTACTATATATGTATAGCAAAAATCATATCGTTCTACACTGAATGTATCAATTGTACTGAAATTTGAGAGAGAGATTTTTTCACCGAATATGAGACACCTTGTTATCCGCTGCTATGTGAACACTTATTCTATTTTGTGTGTCTTTCTCTAGATAGTGTAGAATGGAATTCTCAATTAGCTGTCTAAATGAAAAATTCGATACTTACGGTGTTTTTGTAAATTCTCCCCTTTTTTTCTTTCACCCGGTCTCTCTTTCTCTTATTGTTTATATTTTTATCTGTCATTTCCTTCCCCCCTCTCTCAGTCATTCTCTTTCTCGAACTAGTTCTTCCTTCCACTATTTTCATCTGTCTCCTATCGCACTCATTTCAGCTTGTCTCGTTCTATACGTCGCTTGAGGTATCGTAGTCAATCTAGAAAAATCCTTAGCCATAGCTAATTTTTTCTCTTGGAGGGACTGTCGAACAATATTGCTCGCAATTTTGCTTGATTCACGCAAGAATTGAAAATCATAGAGCTATTAATAAGACATTGAAAAATATACTCCATGTCGTGCGATCAATTTCAGTCGCCTCTTTTTTCACCGTTAAAGATCCGCTCACTTTTGAAATACTGAAAACGTGAAGAATCTTGGAAGTTCAGTATGTTTCAATTCAAATCAGTCGTAGAACTTTCCTATCAATTTCCCGAGACATGAAGTTCCATGCCATTCGAGTAGAGTAGAAGGTCGGGCATGATTGGGTTGACGCAGCCTGAAGTAGTTCCATGCCACTCGAGTAGAGTAGAAGATCGGGCATGATTGGGATAACGCAGCCTGAAGTAGTTCCATGCCATTCGAGTAGAGTAGAAGATCGGGCATGATTGGGATGACGCAGCCTGAAGTAGTTCCATGCCATTCGAGTAGAGTAGAAGATCGGGCATGATTGGGATGACGCAGCCTGAAGTAGTTCCATGCCATTCGAGTAGAGTAGAAGGTCGGGCATGATTGGGATAACGCAGCCTGAAGTAGTTCCATGCCATTCGAGTAGAGTAGAAGATCGGGCATGATTGGGATGACGCAGCCTGAAGTAGTTCCATGCCATTCGAGTAGAGTAGAAGGTCGGGCATGATTGGGATGACGCAGCCTGGAGTAGTTTCATGCCATTCGAGTAGAGTAGAAGATCGGGCATGATTGGGATCAGGGCTGGGCGAAAAAAAAACCAAAAAATTTTTTCGAATTTTTTATCGATTTTAAAAACCAAAAAAAAACGAGAAAAAAAGTTTTATCTGAATGAACCTTTTTTCTCATTTGTAAAGTGTTATTTTATGATGCTTCTCAAAGCTGTAATATATTTATTCATCTCAGATGATCATTGTCTCTAATTACCAGTTTGCAACAATCACCAAAGTCCGAAATCAACGTGGACCCCTTCGACCTCATATGTTATCATCTCCTTCGACCTCATGTTTCCACTCACATGGAAAACCTCCTTCCTTATACCTTACCACGCATTTTCCATGCGTAATAAACTCAAACTCAAATTCAAGAAAAACCTAGACGTATTTAGGCCATTCAAAAGTATCTGTGCTTGAAAAAAAGGTTCATAAACAAAACCAGAACTCAATCTTCACACTATAAGTTGTATAGGGCGGCTAAACACTAAAAGTATACCAAGTACACAAGCTTAGCTATTTTATGTATTCAGTGAAACTTTGGAGCACGGACCTTAGACTCATTAATGAGGGCCGATGAGGGTGAGGTTCTGATTCAAGAACAACAGCTTGGACAAATTTAATTGAAACCCGCTGACAGGAATTTTGTAATTTTTAACAATAGCAGTCACATTGGAAAAAGAAAAACTCCGAGAATACCGGAATTCGGTTCGATCGGGTCAATTAATTATTAGCACGCAAGCGCTAAAACTCTGTTTGTGAAAAGCACTGAAACATGTGCCAGGCAGGCAACACCAAAACCACCGCAAAAACTCTATTTTTGGCCTTTTTTTTCGGTTTTTTTGGTTTACTCTCGAAAAATTATTCGACACTTCGAAAAAACTTTTGTTGGAATTTTTTTCTCGAAAATTCGAACAAAATTTTTTTTCTCGATATTTGGTTTTTCGAACTTTCGAAAAAAAAATTTTTTTTCGACTATTTTGTTTTTCGAATTTTCGAAAAAAAAATTTTCGACTAATTCGTTTTTCGGATTTTCAAAAATTGTCGAGAAAACCAAAAACGAAAAAACCGGCCCTGATTGGGATGACGCAGCCTGAAGTAGTTCCATACCATTCGAGTAGAGTAGAAGGTCGGGCATGATTGGGATCAGTTTTTTTTCAATTTAAACGCTTTATCAAGATCGGCAAGCCACATCGGTAATATAACATCATCGATTATGGGATCTGTTGCGACATGTGACGACTCCACTCCTCAGTGTTCTCTGCCTTGCTTAGGATTTGACAAAGTCGTCCCTCCATCTCATTCTTCTGTCGCTCATGATGGCGCTACAATCCCGGAGCGCCAAATCTTCTCGGGAAAGGACTCTCACAGACAAGGGAAGAGACGGTACGAGGAGCAACCGTGCACGGAGGGAGACGAATGAGAGAATTTCGAATAAGAAAAAAGAAAAATTGGGATCAGTGGTGAGCGAAAAAAAACCAAAATGAATGAATTTTTCGATTTTGAAAACCAAAAAAAATTTTCGAACCTTTTTTTTCGACTTTAAAAACTAAAAACTTTCGAACTTTTTTTCGATTTTAAAACCAAAAATTTTTTTCGATCTTTTTTTTTCGATTTGGAAAACGAAAGAAAAACGAAAAAACTTTTTAAATTTTTTTTTCATTTTCAAAGGGTTTATGATTATGATGCTTCTCAAAGTTGTAATTTTAAAAAAAACATTTACTTTTCTCAGATGATCATCTCTAATTACCAGTTTACAATAATCATATGTACATCATGAAAATAACCGTTGAAAGCTCCTTCAGAAAACACAACAAACAATTCATTAATCTCTGATACAAGAGCGAAATAAAAAAAATATAGAAATACCACGTTCTTCTCATAACCTCTTTCGAATGAAAGGTTCACCTCGAAGAAAAACCTAGACGTATTTAGGCCATTCTCAAAAGTATCTGTGCTTGAAAAAAGGTTTATAATCAAAACCAGAACTCATTCCTCACACTATAAGTTGTACAGGGCGGCTGAACACTAAAAGTATACCAAGTACACAAGCATGACTATATTCAGTTCACTTTGGAGCACAGTTTTTCGGTTTTTTTTGGTTTTCTCTCGAAGTTTTCGAAATTTTGGTTTTTCGGCACTGTTTCACTTTAGGGACACCCCCCACCCGAGGTTTCATGGGTCATACGTCTGACTTGTTTACATTTACAAAAATTAAATTTTACATAAAATAATTATTTTTACATTAAAAAAATATTTTTACATTAAAAACGCTTAGGCTTTAGGAAAAAATTTACGCTAACGAGACCGTACGGCTAAGGCTAACCAGACCGTATCAGACAATGCCACTCTTATCGGACCCATTTGAACCTCTGGTAAGGGGGTCTCCCTATTTGAAACAGTTCCGGTTTTTCGAATTTTCGAAAAAAGGTTTTTTTCGACTAATTCATTCTTCGAATTTTCGAGAAAAAATTTTTTTCTCGACTACTTTTTTTTCGCATTTTCGAAAAAAACGTTGTTTTTTTTCTCGACTAACTTGTTTTCCTAATTTTCGAAGAAAGGTTTTTTTCCCGAAAATTGTCGAAAAAACCAACAAAAAAAAATCAAACACGAACGAAAAATCAACGGCCCTGGTTGAGATGACGCAGCCTGAAGTAGTTAAATTCCTGCCAAAGACCGATTTCTTCAACACTGTTTTTCGAATGCAAACTAGAGATGAAAACACATCGTTGATTCACCTTTAAACCCTCTGAAGCCTTGCCGGATTACGCCTGAGAGTTCAAATCCTCTGAATCACCAGTTATTTGACTTGAGAGGTGAATCTTTAAAAAATAATACTGTTCCTAGTTGCCGATTTGAGAGAGGACAAAAGACATGCCTCAGCTTAAAAGATGGTATTCAATCTCAAAGATATGAAAACTGAAATCATTAGAGAAAATCTATTAAGAGTTGACTGCGACTCACAACAGTGTAACTTTTTTGTAAGAGTTGTTGTACAGATCTTGTTTATGCACATGAGGGATAAGTTAAAGATAAAAACCGAAATATTCCTTGGCTTTGGTTTCATGCCACACATTGCATACAAAGTATTTTGAAAATCCTATTCTTGCTTAATCACGAAGTAATGATGGAATATATTTTTTAAAATTAAATATTAACAATGTGAATTTTTTATGCGGTCTTGTTCCTGAGCCTTACGGCCTCGTTAGCGTAATTTTTTATGCGGTCTTGTTCCTGAGCCTTACGGCCTCGTTAGCGTAATTTTTTATGCGGTCTTGTTCCTGAGCCTTACGGCCTCGTTAGCGTAATTTTTTATGCGGTCTTGTTCCTGAGCCTTACGGCCTCGTTAGCGTAATTTTTTATGCGGTCTTGTTCCTGAGCCTTACGGCCTCGTTAGCGTAATTTTTTATGCGGTCTTGTTCCTGAGCCTTACGGCCTCGTTAGCGTAATTTTTTATGCGGTCTTGTTCCTGAGCCTTACGGCCTCGTTAGCGTAATTTTTTATGCGGTCTTGTTCCTGAGCCTTACGGCCTCGTTAGCGTAATTTTTTATGCGGTCTTGTTCCTGAGCCTTACGGCCTCGTTAGCGTAATTTTTTATGCGGTCTTGTTCCTGAGCCTTACGGCCTCGTTAGCGTAATTTTTTATGCGGTCTTGTTCCTGAGCCTTACGGCCTCGTTAGCGTAATTTTTTATGCGGTCTTGTTCCTGAGCCTTACGGCCTCGTTAGCGTAATTTTTTATGCGGTCTTGTTCCTGAGCCTTACGGCCTCGTTAGCGTAATTTTTTATGCGGTCTTGTTCCTGAGCCTTACGGCCTCGTTAGCGTAATTTTTTATGCGGTCTTGTTCCTGAGCCTTACGGCCTCGTTAGCGTAATTTTTTATGCGGTCTTGTTCCTGAGCCTTACGGCCTCGTTAGCGTAATTTTTTATGCGGTCTTGTTCCTGAGCCTTACGGCCTCGTTAGCGTAATTTTTTATGCGGTCTTGTTCCTGAGCCTTACGGCCTCGTTAGCGTAATTTTTTATGCGGTCTTGTTCCTGAGCCTTACGGCCTCGTTAGCGTAATTTTTTATGCGGTCTTGTTCCTGAGCCTTACGGCCTCGTTAGCGTAATTTTTTATGCGGTCTTGTTCCTGAGCCTTACGGCCTCGTTAGCGTAATTTTTTATGCGGTCTTGTTCCTGAGCCTTACGGCCTCGTTAGCGTAATTTTTTATGCGGTCTTGTTCCTGAGCCTTACGGCCTCGTTAGCGTAATTTTTTATGCGGTCTTGTTCCTGAGCCTTACGGCCTCGTTAGCGTAATTTTTTATGCGGTCTTGTTCCTGAGCCTTACGGCCTCGTTAGCGTAATTTTTTATGCGGTCTTGTTCCTGAGCCTTACGGCCTCGTTAGCGTAATTTTTTATGCGGTCTTGTTCCTGAGCCTTACGGCCTCGTTAGCGTAATTTTTTATGCGGTCTTGTTCCTGAGCCTTACGGCCTCGTTAGCGTAATTTTTTATGCGGTCTTGTTCCTGAGCCTTACGGCCTCGTTAGCGTAATTTTTTATGCGGTCTTGTTCCTGAGCCTTACGGCCTCGTTAGCGTAATTTTTTATGCGGTCTTGTTCCTGAGCCTTACGGCCTCGTTAGCGTAATTTTTTATGCGGTCTTGTTCCTGAGCCTTACGGCCTCGTTAGCGTAATTTTTTATGCGGTCTTGTTCCTGAGCCTTACGGCCTCGTTAGCGTAATTTTTTATGCGGTCTTGTTCCTGAGCCTTACGGCCTCGTTAGCGTAATTTTTTATGCGGTCTTGTTCCTGAGCCTTACGGCCTCGTTAGCGTAATTTTTTATGCGGTCTTGTTCCTGAGCCTTACGGCCTCGTTAGCGTAATTTTTTATGCGGTCTTGTTCCTGAGCCTTACGGCCTCGTTAGCGTAATTTTTGCCTAAGTCTAAGCGAGAAAAAAACAGTGAATAACAGCTGAAAACAGCTAAGACCTACCTGTTTCCTCATCCTTGCCTGCTTCCTCGCTGCTTAGCAGTGACCCCAAAAAGTTCTCATATCGACTCCAACTCTGACAGTGAAACTGAATCAACTCGCGACGAAAACCTAGTGCCAAGGTTAAAATTTCTTCAAATGGCACCAAATTGAGTTAGTCGATTCGAGAATCTTCATTCTTACTCATCGCTTCTTTCCGAAGTAAATCTACGTTCAAGTCTAGAATGTCTTCGCCATCAGAAAATACTCAAATGTCCCCGCTGGCTTTGTCTTGTTAACAGGATTCGCCCGTCAAGAAGAAAAGCTGATATCGGTACTGGTTCAATAGAAGATCTTCAACGAATGGTCCAGACTGTCATAACTCGCAACGAAGAACTGGAGCAGAAATGCATCGGAGTCGAAGAGCAGATACATCAGCAAAACGAGCCTATTTCTTCGTTAAAATATCTTTTCGCTACATTTGCTTCTGACATTGGTTCTCAAAATAGAGATATTTTGATGATAATGAAACACCAGAAAGAAATAATCCTACCCCGCCCAGCTCCAAAGACCGCACCGACTCCTGTTCCGAAGCCTCCTCCCATCTCGGATCCCTTATTTCGCTACTTCGAGTCTGCGAATGACATAGGAGATCGAAGAGAAAGATATCGTTCAGTTGTGCTTTTCTGACTCCCTGAATCTCCCTCCCCATTTGCTGCCAGCCGAGCCGATGATGACCTGTACAACGTCCGAAAGATCCTGCCGCGACATTAATCTCTAAACGATGATATCATTTGCGCGATGACCTCATACCATTCAAATTAGGCGAAAATTTTGAAAGATGATGTCACCTTGACTAACTTTTTTTGGAAATAAAAGGTCCTGCACGAAATTACATTCTTAGAACTTACGCGCGTAATTCAATTTCAATCTAGTTAGTAGAGCAAATTTACAAACCAGTCAAGTTTCATTACATTTTTCTTACGGGCATACCGAGTGACAGAGTCAATGTCTGCGCTCTGCCCTTTTTTTATTACACGGACTCGATACTTCATGTTCAACCAAAAACGTTAAATGCTTTTTTTAAGTACGGAAACAAAATAGATTGTGATTAGTTAGTATTTTAAGATTCATTTGGAGAGAAAGGCGGCATTTGAAATCTCATCTTCTCGTACTTTAAGATATTATTTCGCTTGCTCTCGCAAGATCATCTCGTACCTCACTGATCCAAAATTTTTGGGCCAAGAAGGTGCGAGAGCCATGATCTAATCGTGAAATATTTCAGTTATAACACTGACTATAACACACTCATTCATCGAGCAATGATGTCATCTTTACAGATACATCGCACGATCGCTTAACTTTTTTTGAGAGATTAATGTCGCGGCTGAATGAACTTGACATCCAAGCAATTCCGGAGAAGGTTTATTGTATGCCTTCATATCTACCTGTCACTCCAATCCTTGCCCAGTCAAAGTTGTTTTGCCAACTGTCGACTTCCAACAGGCCGTGATTTCTAAAGTATTTCTTCTCGAAAAACACAACCATCTTATAAGGCACTCGCAGATCAATTGTGAGCGTGCCTATGATCACGCTGTCTTCGTCTGGCAAAAAGACCGCTCGAAACCGAAATCATGCATACCCCATTTCGCCGCCCCATTTGTCTCGAAATCTCCGCCACCTCTTCTTGATATACCTCTATCCCGTCACCCTATGCAACATTCAAACTTCACTACTCATCAAGAAAATATCAATCATCCAATTCATTCCCCTTATATAATATCGTCAAGCTTTCGAAAAATCTCCGGCCATTAAGCAGAAGTGTGAAGTTTAATTGCAATTATACAAACGTGAGATCTATTGTCAAAAAATTCCAGAATTGCAATTGCTTTCATCGAATAACTACTTAATTATAGCTATTATTCACTTAATCTAAGCATCCCGATTCTCTTCTCCTCGCAAATTTTTCTTGTCATTATAACTTATCCGAATATGGTGAGAGAGGAGAAGTAACGCTCCTATTCATACACTCATCAATTAGTCATAGGCTTGTTTCAAGTCAAAGTGTTCCGAATTCTCATGAAATTTTAGTGACAGACCTTGAAATCGCTGATCATTGTTTTAGAATAATTCTAGTATATCGTGTTCCTGATGCTAATACTGAATGAAGTGCAAATATCATGAAGATACTGCTAGACTATCTAAAACTTAATTCGAGTGTAGGAAAGAAAATGATAGAAAGCAAAGACAAGAAGTTGTTTTTTCTCTCAAATATATTCGTTCGTCTCTTTCTAAGAAACAAATGGGTGTTGATACCCTCTGCGATGATCAAAATAAGGTTTTTATATTTAGCAAAGAAAAGGCAAATTCGCTCGCTAAATCATTGCAATTTTCTTTTATTATTCATGATAATTTAACTGCCTTTTTCAATCCTCCTTTTTCCGAATTGTACTCTTAAAAATGAATACATGCTGTTTCTAGACATCTCAGTTGCTCTTTGGTTACAAAAAGGAAGAAGTCTTCTTTCAAAACTCCAGATAATCTCAATATAGTTTTCATCAAGAAATTAGCTGTTCCCTTAGAGAAACCTCTAGAGATAATATTCAATGATTCATTCAGTCGAAGTCAAGTACCTCACAAATGTGGTGATTCCCTAGTGACTGCTGTTTAAAAACCACCTTTCTGCCAGCCCACTAACTATCGTCCTATTTCCATAACTTCATTCTTCTGTAGAGTATTTGAGAAGATTCTTGCCAGTTACATTGATTTTCATTGTGAATCGAATGAGATAATACCTGATGAACAATATGGTTTTAGAAGAAAACGTTCAATAGAGCAATTGATGTTATTATTTTTAGATTATTGTAGTAATGAAATAGACAGAAAACGTTTCATTGATGTTATTTTTTTTGAATACGTCAAAGCTTTCGATAAGGTCTCCCAACTAAGTTAATAGAAAAGTAAAGGGTTAAAATTTTCCGATAAAAATAGTTAACTGGATTGAAGAATACTTAAGGGACAGTTCCTTTCAGGTTAAAGTAAATGATTCTTTATCTAAGTCCTTTCCCGTCATTAGCGGAGCACCCCAATGTATTTTATGTACCCCAATGTATTTTATGTATTGGGTCCGCTTTTGTTTTTAATATACAGTAGATTGCCAAATAATGTTGTACGCAGATGATATGAAAATTTTTAGATCTTTCCAGAAATCAGACAAGCATCACTCCTTACAGCTCGCCATAGAAATTGTGAGAGAATGGTCGAACACTTGGCAGCTCATTTTAGCCCCCAAGAATTGCTCGTGCTTGAGAACTGGTTACATCAAAAGCCCTCACTTTCCGTACTCTCTCAATTGTATCCCAATACCTTACGTTTATAACGTTCGCGATCTCGGTTTCTTAATTGATCCAAAGCTATTTCTAAGTGAGCATTGTTCTTCTATTGCTAAAGAAGCTCTTACTAAAGCTTATCTCACACTTTAAGTTTTGAAATAAAAACAACGCTGATATTTTAACTACATAGAGCTTATTCTATATATTTACATACGATCGATTCTCGAGAACTGTACACCAGTTTTCTATCCATATTTCGGGGAAAATACTAAGGCATAAGAAAAGGTGCAGAACTATTATACTCGCAGAGTATACAATCGCTGCTTCAATACCTCCTACAGTCAATTGCCTTCTAATAAAATAAGAAACTCTAAGCTTGGACTCCAGAACTTACGTAATAGGAGGGAAAAGAATGATTATCATCTTTTTTTAAAAGCTTATATCTGGTAAAGTAATTCTTTCTCAGAAAAGACGACGTTTTTATAAGTTAAAGATTTCCACGTTACGGAGCTCAAAATTATTAATTCAATATAAATTCCTCGCACTAATTTTAGGAAGTTTATTTTCGCTATAAGATTCGCTCGATTGTATTTATAGACGCTCGGATTCATTGTTAAATTTCATTTGTGTTTACCCAAGTATTATCTGAACCTTATCTATAACATTATGTATCATTTATGTACTATCATCTACCACGTGATTCATTTCACCTAATAAAAAGTTCTAAGATAATTTACTGCGAATTGCCGGATGCGGAACTTATTCGGTTTGAAACATTGGATGCAAAAAGACGCGATGCGAAATCTCCTGTAAAAAGTGTCGCTCTGCACAGTGACGCTCTGAAAAATGTCGTGTTTCCCTTGACTTTTCTTCTCTCCCTCTTTAGCCGATCGTCCTTTTCAACACTTCTCCACTCTCCTCTTTCTGGAATGGTTGTTTATAATAATAATAACTTCTTTATCAACATAATTTGTTGTATTTATTATTTATACCTTTATCGCCAAAGGATAACTTGTTCAATGTTATCACTAACATGGTGGACAGAGAGGGTTTCGAGTTAACTTGGGAAGAGGAATAAGCAACTGTGGCGTTGCGCTGAAGAGTCCAAATAGGACCGTTCACCTTTTCAACCTCATATTTTCAAAGAGTCCTCTGAATCGGAGTTGAAGTAGAATACCAGTAGCTTTGTTAGTAGTCGAAAATAGACAAATCAAATTGAAAAGTCGTGGACGCGACCGACATTCATGCTTGAATAAGGAAACAATGAATAAGGAAAGAATGAATTTTAAAGTTAAAGAAAAAGTTGGTATAGAGAAAGTTAAATACATAGGAATTGTAAGCAAATATTTTAGCAATTGTGAAGATGAGGTCCTCCGACGCTGGCAACAGCACTTCGAAGAAATTTTAAATGTAGAATTCCCGAACCCGTATGTTCCAGAAATCCCGAAATTACCCGCACAGTCTCCCGCATCACTTATCTCGAAGTCTCGAAAGCCGTTTGCGCTATACTGGGCTACTGATAGTAAAAAAACAAATTTCTGACAAACAAACAAACCAAAAAGCTTTAAGTTAATTATTTCTTTAATTATTTCCAAAAATTCTTTTAAGAACTTCCTAGCACGAGGCGAAGATGAATTGAAGAAACTTGATGGAAGGGAGTTCCATTCTACCTTTATCCGATTAGGTTAAGTAAGAAACATCGAAATACATATATTCAAACGTCAGCGAGGTAGAATAAGCTTCCACATATGTCCACGAATAAATCTATTACGGGATGCTAACAAAGGAGACTTATTGAACGGAATGTCTATAATATGATTTTTTTATGAACAAACAACAAGTCGCTAATTCTTCGACGACTACCGAGGCTAACACAACCCAGAAATCTTTATCGGTCATTGTAGGTCATAGGAATCCCTGCGCGTTGATAGACTTTTCGAAGGAGTTTCCGTTGTATCGTTTCTATTCGTTTACATTGAGAGATGCTCTTATTATTCCAAACCTCACTGGCATATTCTAAAACTGGTCTCACATACATATATTTTGAACACCCTCATTAGAATGTGCACGTTTGTAGTGATCTTAGAATCAAAAACGAAATAGAGGAAGCTTTGTTACACGTTGTGTTTACGTACACTCTAAACAAAAAGTTACTTGATATTATAATCCCAAGATCTCGAATTTGAAGTTTTTGGGGAAGGGAGACTCTATCGATGAGAAAATCGTATTTTGGGTCATTAGGAGCATGTGAAATATTTTTTTTGGTGGAAATAGTTGAACCCCACAGAGATAACCAGGTAGAGGGAGAATCTAAAGCTACTTGTAAAAGAGGTACGTCGTTTATGGTAAACAACTTCGTATCGTCCGCGTATAAAGTGCAGTGTACGTTTTTGGGTAAAAATTGGGGAAGATCGTTAAAATAAAGTAGAAATAATAACGGCCGTAAAAAAGTTTACCGATCAACCTCAGGATCTTTTTAACTACTCACACCTTTCTGCCTCGCATCTTCATCATTTTTAAGTAACATTCAACCAGCTGATTTTAAATAGGAAGAACAGATCGGAGAACATATTCTTGAGAAACAGCTGATATAAAATAATTGCTGGATGATGTGTTCCCTCCTTCTTATGTTATGAAAAACATGCAATTTAAAAGGATGAGACCACTGTTCCTTTAAGCCATAATGGGAACTTTTATAAGGAAAAAAAGTCGTTTCATTTGCAACTCCATTTCAAAGCTCAAAATAGAGTTATTGGTGAAGTGGTCTTTCACTTCAAATGTCAGCACATCTATGGTTCACCATGCGTACTACGAAAAAAAATTCTGATCTTGCCTGAGAACCCCTGTTATTACCTATGGTCTCATTGAGTGCCTTTTTTCGTTTGCATACCAGGAATACCTTTCCACATCTTCTCGTTTCCCGCTTTTTCGCTCTTTATGTTCGCGGAAAAGATGTAAATCTTAGCCTTAGGCTTTTTTTGAATATTGGAACCTCGGGAGACATGTATACATACATCTTATTGCTCATTGTTGTTCCCGCTTCCTGTAAAATTGCATGTTACTCTGCTTTTTCTCTGCATTCGAGAGCTCTTCGCATCTCCTTGCATAGCATTCTGTCGGCCATGCTTAGTGATCCTTTTCATCGTTGCAATACCTTTTTGTTTCTTCTTGAGCTATCACCCTTTCAAATATAACTCTTAAACCTAAATCGTACTGACTGACCTGATATTTATTCTTGAGAAATCATGCATATACATACATGATGCCTTTCCTTTGCAATGTTCGGTAGAGTGTTTTTTGTTGTCCGGATCTCTACCCGACTCTTTTCCTATGCTCTGAAATGTCTCTACCGAAACTTTGCAATTACTATTTGACAAGCAACAGGGGAAAATGAAGTGCTTAGAAAATAGGGAACAGAGTTGAGAAGAAAAGTTGAGTTCTTGTATTAAACTATTTAAAAAAAGTTGTATTAAACTTTATTATTATTTTTCAAAATGCGATTATTTCTATTTTATGGAGGCCCATTGTGACACTTATATGTATGTACTATATCCTAGCTCACCGCAACTCTGCAGTTATCTTTCCGGTGATTCTTCTCCGAATCTGAGTTTTACTCCTATCAATTGTAGGTATATCTATTTTTTTTTTAAATTCATGTTCTTGAACTGTTCGCCCGCGTTTTTTCTCTGAAACTGGTACCTTTCAAGTTACGTTTTTTTTAAAACCCGAAAATGGGCTTATAAAACTCATAAAATTTGCATTAAAACGTTTACCAACTGAAAAGGAGCACTTCTCTTCATTTTGCTTTTTTTTAAAATTTCCTTCACTCTTTTTTAAAAACCACTTTCTTATCATTCACTTCTTTTATATATTTTTTCGCCTTAACTCGCTTTTCTCCCATTCTATTTCCTTTCCTGTTATTTTGAAGTTTTGTTTTCTCATTTTTTTCTTTTCTTTGTTCATTCTTTTTTAATCTGGGTATTACATTACATCACTTTTCTCCCAGTTCTTTCCAACAAAAATATCTTTTCCATCTTACTCCACACTCTCTTTTTCTCTGTTTTTATATCTTTTTTTTTGCTACCAATCTTTTCGCGTAGTAGAAAACCATGTTTTCTACTTAAAGAAAGCCAAGCTATTTTCACAACACTATGTACTTATAATTGCTGTTTCATTGTTGCAAAAAAGTCTTAACTTTTCATGCAAAACCGTTTTATATATTTTATACATAATAGAAAATTCTGAAAATGATCTTGAGTGTGGAAAAAAATAGCCTTGGAGGTTTGTGAAGCAATCAAAAAACACTTAACAAATTCAAAAAAAGAAAGATTAGAAGAGATAAGAGAAAGAGAGGAAAGATGCTAGAGAAAGAGGTGGAAAGAGAAATATAGAAATATCTTTAGAAAGGCAGGCAGTCCAACAATGAAAGAATATCTACAGGGATAGTCAGAGAGAAAAGTCCGGGCGTGGCATAATGGTTAGTGTGTTAGACCATTGTGCGAAGAGTCCCGAGTTCGACTCCCACCCCGGACAGATCCACCCAAACCAAGGTGGTTAAGAAATGTTGGTAGTGCTCATGCACGAATCTGACTATCCCCACTGCTGCTAATCACACTAGCAGTGATCTAGCAGGCAGCCACTGGTTATACCAGGATAGGTCTGTCCTGCATCTCAGGGGAGCGCGTACCCTGCCGCGAGGCGGGAACAAGCGCGAGGAAGAAGAAGAAGAAGAGTCAGAGAGAAAAGCAGGTAGAAAATACAGATTGAACTCATAAAATAATTTTATTATGAAGTTTTTTATTATGAAAAAAATACTTTTCATTCGATACTGTAAACGAAGCAAAAGCTTAAAGTTCAAGCAGCGTCTTTTCCTTCGCTTGTGAACTCGAATTGGCTGAATAGTCTTGTTTCGTAAATCACTACAATCAGTACCTCTCCTTCCCGTCTTTTCGCCCCTCTCACACAGCGCCACTCTCAACAATTTAGTCCACATAACTTTTGTTTGTTGTTCTGCAATATTGTTTTTTGTTTGTTTTTGTTTTGTAGGCGGAAAGAAGGAATAATGAGATAAGAACAAAGTGCTTAGTTTCACAGTCTAAAGGCAGTGATGCCCGATTAAGATGAAATGTGATCATAGTAAAACACGTCCCTGAGCCCTTACATGGGCTGGGATCAAAGCTAGTCTTCTATTATTCTCTGACCAGGACCACATTACCATTCACACTTCCCTAACCCATGCCATAGTGCTGTATTTGACCAATGAATGAATAGGGTAAACTCAAGTGAAGATAAATCGAAAAAGAGATCCTAGTATTTCTAGACAAAGCAACAAAAAATTATATTTGAGAAGCCTGGGAGAAAGAGAACTGGAAGGAGTGAAAGAACTACGATTCAAACTCTCGGCACATGAACAGACTTTTTATTAGTGCTGCGTCAAAACAGCTGACATATAATTCGAGGCGTGGAGGCATAAAACGAGACAAAGGAGGCGAAAAGAGAGTCAGAAAGTAGGCAAAAACGTTAGAACAAGGAGAAAAGCTATTTCGGAAGATATAATAGTGAGATTCCAGACATAGACACTGCTAGCTGTCCAAATTTCCTGAATGTCCAAATTGTTTTTTTTTTCTGCATTGCTGTATCAATTGTAATGCTATTTGTCTTTATGGAAATGAATGAATGAATAGAATGGAAGGGTGGAAGGCAAGTGAGACTAAGGTTTCAGTTCGAGTACAACTATTTTTCTTAGAAACCTTTTTACCCATCATAAAGATTTCACTACCAGCTTTGAAAGATGAAGAAGACGAAGAAAGAGCATTACTTTTTGGTTGCGGCTGATGATGTGAAGAAGATTGATCAAGCGTGGGAGGGAAGATTCTCACTAGCTCCTCAAACAATGCCACGTTGCGGTTATGTCCTTTCTTTTGATAGTACTTACTGGATGAACAATTTGAATGAACTTTTATCATGACTCTTGCTCAACAATTATCTTACGAGATATGATCGAATTATGGCGTCTGGAATAGCGACGTGAGTGTTGTGATAATTTGCCTTCTTCCGTTGAAAGAGATACGGATCCTTGAAGCAGTCCTTCATCCCACCCGCACTCAATGTTCCATCTACACATGTATATGTATGTTTTACTATCTACATATACATGTGTAGATGGAACATTGAGTGATCTACATTTTCGTGTCTCCGCAAAAAATACGATGAAATACAATTGTCATCTTAACCAGGCGTCACTGCCTTTAAACTGTGTAACTTGGCATTTGAAGATAAAATACATTCCTAATCGTTCTTTCCCATGATCGCGTCTATTTCCACATTAAATAAAGTTCCGTATAAAAACTTTCGCTTTTTTTCCCAATCATTCCATTTCAATTTAAGCGCTCAATATCAAAGAAAAAAGCTCTCTAATTGAATATCTCCGTATATTGAGATCTCAGGGAAGGTAGTGGTTTAGTGAGAAATGTTCAAATGTTCAGAGCTTTATTTTCAAGCTATAAACTTTGTAGAATCTTGTAAATCTGACGGAGAGAAGCAGAGAGGAGAGAAGCAGAGAGGAGAGAAGCAGAGAGAGAGAGAGAAGCAGAAAGGAGAGAAGCAGAGAGGAGAGAAGCAGAGAGGAGAGAAGCAGAGAGTAGAGAAGCAGAGAGGAGAGAAGCAGAGAGGAGAGAAGCAGAGAGGAGAGAAGCAGAGAGGAGAGAAGCAGAGAGGAGAGAAGCAGAGAGGAGAGAAGCAGAAAGGAGAGAAGCAGAGAGGAGAGAAGCAGAGAGGAGAGAAGCAGAGAGGAGAGAAGCAGAGAGTAGAGAAGCAGAGAGGAGAGAAGCAGAGAGGAGAGAAGCAGAGAGGAGAGAAGCAGAGAGGAGAGAAGCAGAGAGGAGAGAAGCAGAGAGGAGAGAAGCAGAGAGGAGAGAAGCAGAAATTTTTTAGAAAGAGAGTAAAACGGAGAGAGAACAAGAAGACACAATTAGAAAGAGAGTAAAACGGAGAGAGAACAAGAAAACACAATTAGAAAGAGAGTAAAACGGAGAGAGAACAAGAAGACACAATTAGAAAGAGAGTAAAACGGAGAGAGAACAAGAAGACACAATTATAAAGAGAGTAAAACGGAGAGAGAACAAGAAGACACAATTAGTAAGAGAGTAAAACGGAGAGAGAACAAGAAGACACAATTAGAAAGAGAGTAAAACGGGGAGAGAACAAGAAGACACAATTAGAAAGAGAGTAAAACGGAGAGAGAACAAGAAGACACAATTAGAAAGAGAGTAAAACGGAGAGAGAACAAGAAGACACAATTAGAAAGAGAGTAAAACGGAGAGAGAACAAGTAAACACAATTAGAAACAGAGTAAAACGGAGAGAGAACAAGTAAACACAATTAGAAAGAGAGTAAAACGGAGAGAGAACAAGAAGACACAATTAGAAAGATAGTAAAACGGAGAGAGAACAAGAAGACACAATTAGAAAGAGAGTAAAACGGAGAGAGAACAAGAAGACACAATTAGAAAGAGAGTAAAACGGAGAGAGAACAAGAAGACACAATTAGAAAGAGAGTAAAACGGTGAGAGAACAAGAAGACACAATTAGAAAGAGAGTAAAACGGAGAGAGAACAAGAAGACACAATTAGAAAGATAGTAAAACGGAGAGAGAACAAGAAGACACAATTAGAAAGAGAGTAAAACGGAGAGAGAACAAGAAGACACAATTAGAAAGAGAGTAAAACGGAGAGAGAACAAGAAGACACAATTAGAAAGAGAGTAAAACGGAGAGAGAACAAGAAGACACAATTAGAAAGAGAGTAAAACGGAGAGAGAACAAGAAGACACAATTATAAAGAGAGTAAAACGGAGAGAGAACAAGAAGACACAATTAGAAAGAGAGTAAAACGGAGAGAGAACAAGAAGACACAATTAGAAAGAGAGTAAAACGGAGAGAGAACAAGAAGACACAATTAGAAAGAGAGTAAAACGGAGAGAGAACAAGAAGACACAATTAGAAAGAGAGTAAAACGGAGAGAGAACAAGAAGACACAATTAGAAAGAGAGTAAAACGGAGTGAGAACAAGAAGACACAATTAGAAAGAGAGTAAAACGGAGAGAGAACAAGAAGACACAATTAGAAAGAGAGTAAAACGGAGAGAGAACAAGAAGACACAATTAGAAAGAGAGTAAAACGGAGAGAGAACAAGAAGACACAATTAGAAAGAGAGTAAAACGAAGAGAGAACAAGAAGACACAATTAGAAAGAGAGTAAAACGGAGAGAGAACAAGAAGACACAATTAGAAAGAGAGTAAAACGGAGAGAGAACAAAAAGACACAATTAGAAAGAGAGTAAAACGGAGAGAGAACAAGAAGACACAATTAGAAAGAGAGTAAAACGGAGAGAGAACAAGAAGACACAATTAGAAAGAGAGTAAAACGGAGAGAGAACAAAAAGACACAATTAGAAAGAGAGTAAAACGGAGAGAGAACAAGAAGACACAATTAGAAAGAGAGTAAAACGAGAGTGAACGACGACATGAGAGAGAGTTTAAAGAGATGGAAAAAGGGAGACACAGAGCTGGACGGAGGGATAGATAGAAACGAAAAGAGAGACGGAAAGTCGTAGAGAAACAAAGAGAGAGAAAAAGCAGAGAGACGGAAAGTTTTAGAGAGACACAGCAGAAAAAAAAGATGTACAGAGCTAGAGAGAAATGAATAAAAATTAAAAATAAAACAAATGAAATTACGAGAATCTTATAAAGGAGGATGTGTGCATATAGAAAAAAAGATTCGTACAGGAAAAGAGAGAATAAAACGAACACTTTGTTGCGTGCAGCTATTGCAGTAGAATCTTTTCATTACTCGCCCACTCGTAGCCTCTCATTTTCTATCAGACACTCTATAGTATTTCCGGAGGTGTGTAATTGATGAAAGAACAAGTTTGTATTGTTTCCAACTCAAGACAGGATTGACAGATTAACTCTTCTTCAATAGAAGTTCCTCTTCATATTTCGTTCATGTTTAACAATAACAGCTTTATTGTCGATGTCGATGCACTTATATGTATGCACTGTGATTGTTTTCATACGATTTTGTCTGGTTCTTGTTGATAAGCATGAGCCACCAGTTCATACTGTAATGTCGATTTTGTTTCGTAAGTATATAGTGTTCTCAAGCTTTCCGGATCCTTCTAGACCGTAATCTTCTGTTTCGGCAGTAAAAAAGAAGAGCGAGGATAAATTTGTTCCTTCTTTGCGTCCATTGAGTGAAAAAAATTGAATTCAGTGATAAATTCCGGAATTTCAAATGACTTCACTCCACTTTAAATTTGTACATGTCGTTCATATGGGTTCATCCATATGTGACGTTGAAGAAGCTAGGCTTGTTTCTCATTGACGTAAGGGTTTTCTATTTTTATTGAGTTTTTCAGAATCAATCATTGTATCCCCGAGCTTAATCAACTTTTAAAATTTTTTAAAATCAACTTTTGTTTTGTTTCTCGATCCGCGATGTTATTTTAATAAAAAGCTAAAAATGATTGATGTAAAAATGTTCTTTTACAAATGTTTTCTTGCACGAGTCACGCTGCTGTGCTTGATATTTTTCATAATAATTATTTTATATCAACTCAATATTTTGCGACGATGAGTGATTCGGTCCACTCTTCAGGCTCAGTTGCAATCCTTTCTTTGCTCGTCATCTTTCCGAGTAGGCCTGAGAATGCGAGTTCGAGCGTGTGGCTCGTACGGCAGAATGTACGACGAGGACGATCTGAATGTTAGTTTGGAGAAAGTGCTCATTGATTGATAAAACGAAAAGTGTTTATCGATTGAAAGAAAATATGAACGAAAGAAAAGGCTTTGAAGAAACAATCATCTTAAATTTTTACATCGAATCGATCGCATTCAGTTACCATTCAGTTACCTCTATTTTCATTCAGTTACCTGTACATAACTTCATTTAGAATGGGGCGTTTTGATCCTATTTCGTAGTATTTTAAAATCGAACATTAATCAGAGGTTCCAACGTCTACTTTCCTATGTGAAAAGATCAAACCGATCATTCCGCTTCGGAACCTATTTAATGTGTTATCCAATCATTAATGTGTTATCCAATCATTAATGTGTTATCCAATCATTAATGTGTTATCCAATCATTAATGTGTTATCCAATCATTAATGTGTTATCCAATCATTAATGTGTTATCCAATCATTAATGTGTTATCCAATCATTAATGTGTTATCCAATCATTAATGTGTTATCCAATCATTAATGTGTTATCCAATCATTAATGTGTTATCCAATCATTAATGTGTTATCCAATCATTAATGTGTTATCCAATCATTAATGTGTTATCCAATCATTAATGTGTTATCCAATCATTAATGTGTTATCCAATCATTAATGTGTTATCCAATCATTAATGTGTTATCCAATCATTAATGTGTTATCCAATCATTAATGTGTTATCCAATCATTAATGTGTTATCCAATCATTAATGTGTTATCCAATCATTAATGTGTTATCCAATCATTAATGTGTTATCCAATCATTAATGTGTTATCCAATCATTAATGTGTTATCCAATCATTAATGTGTTATCCAATCATTAATGTGTTATCCAATCATTAATGTGTTATCCAATCATTAATGTGTTATCCAATCATTAATGTGTTATCCAATCATTAATGTGTTATCCAATCATTAATGTGTTATCCAATCATTAATGTGTTATCCAATCATTAATGTGTTATCCAATCATTAATGTGTTATCCAATCATTAATGTGTTATCCAATCATTAATGTGTTATCCAATCATTAATGTGTTATCCAATCATCAAAAAATTAACGACATTCAGACCACTCCCATTCCTCCGTTACCATACAATTCGAAGAGGAATTCTTTGCAACCTATCCCTACCATCGAAGTGATGCGGAGTGCTCCTGAGCGGAATTTCATGCAGTGTCAGTTGTGCTCCATTCAATTACAATACGTGGGAGGAAGGGCGGTTACCCGGGAAATTCCCTGTTCCGTGATAACTTAAACAGAGAAACGGATTAAACTCAAGAAAATTGGGCAAAGATTTTACCCTGGGTAAAAATGGAACGCAAACATAGCTGTTCAGGTGATGCTATTCTACCAGGAATACCACAAGCACCCAATTAAAAATTTTTTACTGATCACGGAGCTCCGTGATTAAAAAATCACAGACCTCGAATGCCATGATCTCAAATTATGAATGCAAAGAACAAAAAAGACGATTACAATTAAAAAAAACAAAACATTAGAGCTTAGCAAAATCGCCGCGTAATTTGATTTCCTCGCGGTGCTCCCTAGGTCCGGACACTGCTTCATGTCTACAACATCTCGAAAGAAAAACATTACCTAATTGATTTCGTGCTTCATATTTACTAAGACGGCACATTTTTTTATATCGCGGACTTTGCCTGAGGTTTTTTGAGTTCGGTTCGAGTTGGGCTGCTGTAATTCAACACAACAGCATATTTACACAGCGAAAAACTTATATGCTTTTCGGAGAGTTTTTGCATGAACTTCCGGCATATGAAATGCGTTTGAAAAAGTTATTTGATACAGCTGAGCAGAACAAGAGTTCGAGCAGGAATGGATGAAAATGAAGAGAAAAACTGTGGTCGAACTAAATGAAATGAACTTTAAGGGGTTGGGAGTGAGATTTGGAGATAATACAGAAAGAAGTGCAGGGGATTCAATCAGGTCCAAAATATTGCACTTTTGAAACATACCTTCGTCTCTGGGAGAGTAGGGGTTAATCAAACAATATAATTGAGTCGAAGTACCAATACTTGGCAAGAGGTCTCGTTTTCGATTACGCTCTGAGTTAGATTACCCCATCCGAGAGTTTGACTCAAAACAACGTATACAACTTTTTGTAGTAATCACACAAATTTTTACTGCTGCTTTGTTTGTAGTTCTCACACATATTTTCACACTATTCATGACCCAGGTAGCAGTCAACAACTTTAGCAGGTTCTGTATGTGTCTTATTTTAAGAACGCCGAAGCGACGCGTGAATAAGTGTAAATATTTGTTTTCGATATTAAAATCCTCTCAATGCGAAAACAAGTGAGTTCAAGCTTGAAACATGGTTCAAGTGGAAAATTTATATATAAAATGATTCTATTACCTAAGCGTAATTGGGTCAGGTTAATAACAAATCGAAACCGCAGGGTCTCGTTAGATAAACTGAGGAAAACGTTTATGGGGACGAACTATTGGGTTTAACATTATGAACGCGTTTTAAGCTAGCTTCTCTGCACTTTTCCATTAAAATACTTTCATGTCGCCAATTTTCCACGGGCAACTAACTTTAAATTTAATCATCTACGTGTTCGAGCAGGCATAACACGATGATGCACTCTAAAAGTTCATTATGCCTTTGATTTCGTGACTTGACCAGTGTAATCTGCCGGAAGCCACACAACTAAATCATATGAGATTCTTGGATATCGAGGAAGTAGATCTAGTCCAAGCCTGTTTTTGTTCCCAAGTTGCTAAGAAATGTATGAATGCATGAGCAAGTGAGTTGTCTGTTTTCTCTATCATCAAATATTTCCATGACACGACTCTGGCAAGAACCATGACTTTATATGAATATGGCAAGAAAACAATGGATTGAGGCCAGATCACTCATGTCAGTGTCTTTATATTGTTCGAATACGTTTGTTGCTTGGTTCAGTAATTGTATACAGTGTTTAGTAGCATGAAGTTTTACAGAAAAGGTTTTTTGTTGAGATCGCGGAAAATCAAGGGTTGAAAACGCGACTTTCCACTTTTTTAAAGAAGCCTTGTTAATGTATATATTCTTTGTTTATTCCTCCTTGCGAATTGTCTAAAAATTTTCGCTATTTGTTATGCATATATAAAATTTCCACGTTATTTGCTCTGGGGCCCATTTTTGTGGGAGAACCTATGGAAAGGTACAAAAAATATGAAAAGACAAAGTTCAATCAACAAAAAAAAGAACGAGAGAGATAGAGAAATACAAAGAAAGAGAGGTGGAGGAGGGGAGAGAAATGACAACAGAAATAGAGAAAGAGAGGTAGAGGAGGAGAGAGAAACGAGAACAGAAATAGAAAGAAAGAGAGGTAGAGGATGGGAGAGAAATGACAACAGAAATAGAGAGAAAGAGAAGTAGAGGAGGAGAGAGAAATGACAACAGAAATAGAGAGAAAGAGAGGTAGAGAAGAAGAGAGAAACGACAAAAGAAATAGAAAGAAAGAGGGGTAGAGGAGGGGAGAGAAATGACAACAGAAATAGAGAGAAAGAGAGGTAGAGGAGGAGAGAGAAATGACAACAGAAATAGAAAGAAAGAGAGGTAGAGGAGGGTAGAGAACTTACAACGGAAATAGAGAGAAAGAGAGGTAGAGGAGGAGAGAGAAATGACAACAGAAATAGAAAGAAAGAGAGGTATAGGAGGGGAGAGAAATGACAACAGAAATAGAGAGAAAGAGAGGTAGAGGAGGGGAGAGAACTGACAACAGAAATAGAGAGAAAGAGAGGTAGAGGGGGAGATAGAAATGAGAACAGAAATAGAGAGAAAGAGAGGTAGAGGAGGAGAGAGAAATGACAACAGAAATAGACAGGAAGAGAGGTAGAGGAGGAGAGAGAAATGACAACAGAAATAGAGAAAAAGAGAGATAGAGGAGGGGAGAGAAATGACAACAGAAATAGAGAAAAATAGAGATAGAGGAGGGGAGAGAAATGACAACAGAAATAGAGAGAAAGAGAGATAGAGGAGGGGAGAGAAATCACAATAGAAATAGAGAGAAAAAGAGATAGAGGAGGGGAGAGAAATGACAACAGAAATAGAGAGAAAGAGAGGTAGAGGAGGGGAGAGAAATGACAACAGAAATAGAGAGAAAGAGAGATAGAGGAGGGGAGAGAAATGACAACAGAAATAGAGAGAAAGAGTGATAGAGGAGGGGAGAGAAAAACAGAAATAGAGAGAAAGAGAGATAGAGGAGGGGAGAGAAATGACAACAGAAATAGAAAGAAAGACAGGTAGAGGAGGGGAGAGAAATGACAACAGAAATAGAGAGAAAGAGAGGTAGAGGAGGAGAGAGAAATGACAACAGAAATAGAAAGAAAGAGAGGTAGAGGAGGGGAGAGAACTGACAACAGAAATAGAGAGAAAGAGAGGTAGAGGAGGAGATAGAAATGAGAACAGAAATAGAGAGAAAGAGAGGTAGAGGAGGAGAGAGAAATGACAACAGAAATAGACAGGAAGAGAGGTAGAGGAGGAGAGAGAAATGACAATAGAAATAGAGAAAAAGAGAGATAGAGGAGGGGAGAGAAATGACAACAGAAATAGAGAAAAAGAGAGATAGAGGAGGGGAGAGAAATGACAACAGAAATAGAGAGAAAGAGAGATAGAGGAGGGGAGATAAATGACAATAGAAATAGAGAGAAAAAGAGATAGAGGAGGGGAGAGAAATGACAACAGAAATAGAGAGAAAGAGAGATAGAGGAGGGGAGAGAAATGACAACAGAAATAGAGAGAAAGAGAGGTAGAGAAGAAGAGAGAAACGACAAAAGAAATAGAAAGAAAGAGGGGTAGAGGAGGGGAGAGAAATGACAACAGAAATAGAGAGAAAGAGAGGTAGAGGAGGAGAGAGAAATGACAACAGAAATAGAAAGAAAGAGAGGTAGAGGAGGGTAGAGAACTTACAACGGAAATAGAGAGAAAGAGAGGTAGAGGAGGAGAGAGAAATGACAACAGAAATAGAAAGAAAGAGAGGTATAGGAGGGGAGAGAAATGACAACAGAAATAGAGAGAAAGAGAGGTAGAGGAGGGGAGAGAACTGACAACAGAAATAGAGAGAAAGAGAGGTAGAGGGGGAGATAGAAATGAGAACAGAAATAGAGAGAAAGAGAGGTAGAGGAGGAGAGAGAAATGACAACAGAAATAGACAGGAAGAGAGGTAGAGGAGGAGAGAGAAATGACAACAGAAATAGAGAAAAAGAGAGATAGAGGAGATGAGAGAAATGACAACAGAAATAGAGAAAAATAGAGATAGAGGAGGGGAGAGAAATGACAACAGAAATAGAGAGAAAGAGAGATAGAGGAGGGGAGAGAAATGACAATAGAAATAGAGAGAAAAAGAGATAGAGGAGGGGAGAGAAATGACAACAGAAATAGAGAGAAAGAGAGGTAGAGGAGGGGAGAGAAATGACAACAGAAATAGAGAGAAAGAGAGATAGAGGAGGGGAGAGAAATGACAACAGAAATAGAGAGAAAGAGTGATAGAGGAGGGGAGAGAAAAACAGAAATAGAGAGAAAGAGAGATAGAGGAGGGGAGAGAAATGACAACAGAAATAGAAAGAAAGACAGGTAGAGGAGGGGAGAGAAATGACAACAGAAATAGAGAGAAAGAGAGGTAGAGGAGGAGAGAGAAATGACAACAGAAATAGAAAGAAAGAGAGGTAGAGGAGGGGAGAGAACTGACAACAGAAATAGAGAGAAAGAGAGGTAGAGGAGGAGATAGAAATGAGAACAGAAATAGAGAGAAAGAGAGGTAGAGGAGGAGAGAGAAATGACAACAGAAATAGACAGGAAGAGAGGTAGAGGAGGAGAGAGAAATGACAATAGAAATAGAGAAAAAGAGAGATAGAGGAGGGGAGAGAAATGACAACAGAAATAGAGAAAAAGAGAGATAGAGGAGGGGAGAGAAATGACAACAGAAATAGAGAGAAAGAGAGATAGAGGAGGGGAGAGAAATGACAATAGAAATAGAGAGAAAAAGAGATAGAGGAGGGGAGAGAAATGACAACAGAAATAGAGAGAAAGAGAGATAGAGGAGGGGAGAGAAATGACAACAGAAATAGAGAGAAAGAGAGGTAGAGGAGGGGAGAGAAATGACAACAGAAATAGAGAGAAAGAGAGATAGAGGAGGGGAGAGAAATGACAACAGAAATAGAGAGAAAGAGTGATAGAGGAGGAGAGAGAAATGACAACAGAAATAGAGAGAAAGAGAGATATAGGAGGGAAGAGAAATGGCAACAGAAATAGAGAGAAAGAGAGGTAGAGGAGGGGAGATAAATGATAACAGAAATAGAGAAAAAGAGAGATAGAGGAGGGGAGAGAAATGACAACAGAAATAGACAGAAAGAGAGGTAGAGGAGGGGAGAGAAATGACAACAGAAATAGAGAGAAAGAGAGGTAGAGGAGGTTAGAGAAATGACAACAGAAATAGAGAGAAAGAGAGATAGAGGAGGGGAGAGAAATGACAACAGAAATAGAGAGTAAGAGAGGTAGAGGAGGAGAGAGAAATGACAACAGAAATAGAAAGAAAGAAAGAGAGGTAGAGGAGGGGAGAGAAATTTATGCATACATCAATACTGATGTGACAAAACATAAGATATGTAACTCATACAATAGTGAGCGTTGTTCTTGACAATAACACCTGAACAATGATTTTCTAGAATAAGAAAGGAGAGAGAAAGCAAAAAAGGGAACAACTCAGAGATTAGGTATGTAAGTGCAGATCGAGAATTTCAAGAACATTTAGCATCTTGAGCCTCTTTTTGAACACATTAGAGTTAGGAGAAGTCATAACTTGAGCAGGTAAACTAATCATCCACCTAGACGTTCTTACTCCAAAACAATTGAAAGTTAACCTCTTATTTGTAAAAGGTATGTGGAAATTAAAGGCGGATGTTCTACCATTACACGGTTTGAATACATAAAAGGTACTAACTTTAAGATCAACTTCACCTCGGATTATTTTGAAAGCGTAAGTGAGATCATTAATGATTCTCCTACAATATAGAGAGGTCAAATTTAAAGTATTCAAACGATTCTCATAACTAATATTAGGAGAGCAGTTCAAATTACATCTAAAATAGAGAAGTTTAGTAAATATATGCTGGACCTTCTCTATTTTCCTAATTAGACAGTTAAAGTCTTTGTCGTGCCAGTGAAGAGATGCGGTGTGGTTTCGTGCAAAGAGTTCGGACGTTTCGCTTTATTTAAAGCATCATCAGCGATATGCAATTATCCTCAAACTTGGGTAGGAGGAAGAAGAGAGGGTAGAGGTAGAGGAGGGGAGAGAACTGACAACAGAAATAGAGAGAAAGAGAGGTAGAGGAGGAGATAGAGATGACAACAGAAATAGAGAGAAAGAGAGGTAGAGGAGGAGAGAGAAATGAAAACAGAAATAGAAAGAGAGATAGAGGAGGGGAGAGAAATGACAATAGAAATAGAGAGAAAAAGAGATAGAGGAGGGGAGAGAAATGACAACAGAAATAGAGAGAAAGAGAGGTAGAGGAGGGGAGAGAAATGACAACAGAAATAGAGAGAAAGAGAGATAGAGGAGGGGAGAGAAATGACAACAGAAATAGAGAGAAAGAGTGATAGAGGAGGGGAGAGAAATGACAACAGAAATAGAAAGAAAGAGAGGTAGAGGAGGGGAGAGAACTTACAACAGAAATAGAGAGAAAGAGAGGTAGAGGAGGAGAGAGAAATGACAACAGAATTAGAAAGAAAGAGAGGTATAGGAGGGGAGAGAAATGACAACAGAAATAGAGAGAAAGAGAGGTAGAGGAGGGGAGAGAACTGACAACAGAAATAGAGAGAAAGAGAGGTAGAGGAGGAGATAGAAATGAGAACAGAAATAGAGAGAAAGAGAGGTAGAGGAGGAGAGAGAAATGACAACAGAAATAGACAGGAAGAGAGGTAGAGGAGGAGAGAGAAATGACAACAGAAATAGAGAAAAAGAGAGATAGAGGAGGGGAGAGAAATGACAACAGAAATAGAGAAAAAGAGAGATAGAGGAGGGGAGAGAAATGACAACAGAAATAGAGAGAAAGAGAGATAGAGGAGGGGAGAGAAATGACAATAGAAATAGAGAGAAAAAGAGATAGAGGAGGGGAGAGAAATGACAACAGAAATAGAGAGAAAGAGAGATAGAGAAGGGGAGAGAAATGACAACAGAAATAGAGAGAAAGAGAGGTAGAGGAGGGGAGAGAAATGACAACAGAAATAGAGAGAAAGAGAGATAGAGGAGGGGAGAGAAATGACAACAGAAATAGAAAGAAAGAGAGGTAGAGGAGGGGAGAGAACTGACAACAGAAATAGAGAGAAAGAGAGGTAGAGGAGGAGATAGAAATGAGAACAGAAATAGAGAGAAAGAGAGGTAGAGGAGGAGAGAGAAATGACAACAGAAATAGACAGGAAGAGAGGTAGAGGAGGAGAGAGAAATGACAACAGAAATAGAGAAAAAGAGAGATAGAGGAGGGGAGAGAAATGACAACAGAAATAGAGAGAAAGAGAGATAGAGGAGGGGAGAGAAATGACAATAGAAATAGAGAGAAAAAGAGATAGAGGAGGGGAGAGAAATGACAACAGAAATAGAGAGAAAGAGAGATAGAGGAGGGGAGAGAAATGACAACAGAAATAGAGAGAAAGAGTGATAGAGGAGGGGAGAGAAATGACAACAGAAATAGAGAGAAAGAGAGATAGAGGAGGGAAGAGAAATGGCAACAGAAATAGAGAGAAAGAGAGGTAGAGGAGGGGAGAGAAATGATAACAGAAATAGAGAAAAAGAGAGATAGAGGAGGGGAGAGAAATGACAACAGAAATAGACAGAAAGAGAGGTAGAGGAGGGGAGAGAAATGACAACAGAAATAGAGAGAAAGAGAGATTTTTCTTCTCTTCTCTATTTTCCTAATTAGACAGTTAAAGTCTTTGTCGTGCCAGTGAAGAGATGCGGTGTGGTTTCGTGCAAAGAGTTCGGACGTTTCGCTTTATTTAAAGCATCATCAGCGATATGCAATTATCCTCAAACTTGGGTAGGAGGAAGAAGAGAGGGTAGAGGTAGAGGAGGGGAGAGAACTGACAACAGAAATAGAGAGAAAGAGAGGTAGAGGAGGAGATAGAGATGACAACAGAAATAGAGAGAAAGAGAGGTAGAGGAGGAGAGAGAAATGAAAACAGAAATAGAAAGAGAGATAGAGGAGGGGAGAGAAATGACAATAGAAATAGAGAGAAAAAGAGATAGAGGAGGGGAGAGAAATGACAACAGAAATAGAGAGAAAGAGAGGTAGAAGAGGGGAGAGAAATGACAACAGAAATAGAGAGAAAGAGAGATAGAGGAGGGGAGAGAAATGACAACAGAAATAGAGAGAAAGAGTGATAGAGGAGGGGAGAGAAATGACAACAGAAATAGAAAGAAAGAGAGGTAGAGGAGGGGAGAGAACTTACAACAGAAATAGAGAGAAAGAGAGGTAGAGGAGGAGAGAGAAATGACAACAGAATTAGAAAGAAAGAGAGGTATAGGAGGGGAGAGAAATGACAACAGAAATAGAGAGAAAGAGAGGTAGAGGAGGGGAGAGAACTGACAACAGAAATAGAGAGAAAGAGAGGTAGAGGAGGAGATAGAAATGAGAACAGAAATAGAGAGAAAGAGAGGTAGAGGAGGAGAGAGAAATGACAACAGAAATAGACAGGAAGAGAGGTAGAGGAGGAGAGAGAAATGACAACAGAAATAGAGAAAAAGAGAGATAGAGGAGGGGAGAGAAATGACAACAGAAATAGAGAAAAAGAGAGATAGAGGAGGGGAGAGAAATGACAACAGAAATAGAGAGAAAGAGAGATAGAGGAGGGGAGAGAAATGACAACAGAAATAGAGAGAAAGAGAGGTAGAGGAGGGGAGAGAAATGACAACAGAAATAGAGAGAAAGAGAGATAGAGGAGGGGAGAGAAATGACAACAGAAATAGAGAGAAAGAGTGATAGAGGAGGGGAGAGAAATGACAACAGAAATAGAGAGAAAGAGAGATAGAGGAGGGAAGAGAAATGGCAACAGAAATAGAGAGAAAGAGAGGTAGAGGAGGGGAGAGAAATGATAACAGAAATAGAGAAAAAGAGAGATAGAGGAGGGGAGAGAAATGACAACAGAAATAGACAGAAAGAGAGGTAGAGGAGGGGAGAGAAATGACAACAGAAATAGAGAGAAAGAGAGATAGAGGAGGGGAGAGAAATGACAACAGAAATAGAGAGTAAGAGAGGTAGAGGAGGAGAGAGAAATGACAACAGAAATAGAAAGAAAGAAAGAGAGGTAGAGGAGGGGAGAGAAATTTATGCATACATCAATACTGATGTGACAAAACATAAGATATGTAACTCATACAATAGTGAGCGTTGTTCTTGACAATAACACCTGAACAATGATTTTCTCGAATAAGAAAGGAGAGAGAAAGCAAAAAAGGGAACAACTCAGAGATTAGGTATGTAAGTGCAGATCGAGAATTTCAAGAACATTTAGCATCTTGAGCCTCTTTTTGAACACATTAGAGTTAGGAGAAGTCATAACTTGAGCAGGTAAACTAATCATCCACCTAGACGTTCTTACTCCAAAACAATTGAAAGTTAACCTCTTATTTGTAAAAGGTATGTGGAAATTAAAGGCGGATGTTCTACCATTACACGGTTTGAATACATAAAAGGTACTAACTTTAAGATCAACTTCACCTCGGATTATTTTGAAAGCGTAAGTGAGATCATTAATGATTCTCCTACAATATAGAGAGGTCAAATTTAAAGTATTCAAACGATTCTCATAACTAATATTAGGAGAGCAGTTCAAATTACATCTAAAATAGAGAAGTTTAGTAAATATATGCTGGACCTTCTCTATTTTCCTAATTAGACAGTTAAAGTCTTTGTCGTGCCAGTGAAGAGATGCGGTGTGGTTTCGTGCAAAGAGTTCGGACGTTTCGCTTTATTTAAAGCATCATCAGCGATATGCAATTATCCTCAAACTTGGGTAGGAGGAAGAAGAGAGGGTAGAGGTAGAGGAGGGGAGAGAACTGACAACAGAAATAGAGAGAAAGAGAGGTAGAGGAGGAGATAGAGATGACAACAGAAATAGAGAGAAAGAGAGGTAGAGGAGGAGAGAGAAATGTAAACAGAAATAGAAAGAGAGGTAGAGGAGGATAGAGAAATGACAACAGAAATAGAGAGAAAGAGAGGAAGAGGAGGAGAGAGAACTGACAACAGAAATAGAGAGAAAGAGAGGTAGAGGGGGAGATAGAAATGAGAACAGAAATAGAGAGAAAGAGAGGTAGAGGAGGAGAGAGAAATGACAACAGAAATAGACAGGAAGAGAGGTAGAGGAGGAGAGAGAAATGACAACAGAAATAGAGAAAAAGAGAGATAGAGGAGATGAGAGAAATGACAACAGAAATAGAGAAAAATAGAGATAGAGGAGGGGAGAGAAATGACAACAGAAATAGAGAGAAAGAGAGATAGAGGAGGGGAGAGAAATGACAATAGAAATAGAGAGAAAAAGAGATAGAGGAGGGGAGAGAAATGACAACAGAAATAGAGAGAAAGAGAGGTAGAGGAGGGGAGAGAAATGACAACAGAAATAGAGAGAAAGAGAGATAGAGGAGGGGAGAGAAATGACAACAGAAATAGAGAGAAAGAGTGATAGAGGAGGGGAGAGAAAAACAGAAATAGAGAGAAAGAGAGATAGAGGAGGGGAGAGAAATGACAACAGAAATAGAAAGAAAGACAGGTAGAGGAGGGGAGAGAAATGACAACAGAAATAGAGAGAAAGAGAGGTAGAGGAGGAGAGAGAAATGACAACAGAAATAGAAAGAAAGAGAGGTAGAGGAGGGGAGAGAACTGACAACAGAAATAGAGAGAAAGAGAGGTAGAGGAGGAGATAGAAATGAGAACAGAAATAGAGAGAAAGAGAGGTAGAGGAGGAGAGAGAAATGACAACAGAAATAGACAGGAAGAGAGGTAGAGGAGGAGAGAGAAATGACAATAGAAATAGAGAAAAAGAGAGATAGAGGAGGGGAGAGAAATGACAACAGAAATAGAGAAAAAGAGAGATAGAGGAGGGGAGAGAAATGACAACAGAAATAGAGAGAAAGAGAGATAGAGGAGGGGAGAGAAATGACAATAGAAATAGAGAGAAAAAGAGATAGAGGAGGGGAGAGAAATGACAACAGAAATAGAGAGAAAGAGAGATAGAGGAGGGGAGAGAAATGACAACAGAAATAGAGAGAAAGAGAGGTAGAGGAGGGGAGAGAAATGACAACAGAAATAGAGAGAAAGAGAGATAGAGGAGGGGAGAGAAATGACAACAGAAATAGAGAGAAAGAGTGATAGAGGAGGAGAGAGAAATGACAACAGAAATAGAGAGAAAGAGAGATATAGGAGGGAAGAGAAATGGCAACAGAAATAGAGAGAAAGAGAGGTAGAGGAGGGGAGATAAATGATAACAGAAATAGAGAAAAAGAGAGATAGAGGAGGGGAGAGAAATGACAACAGAAATAGACAGAAAGAGAGGTAGAGGAGGGGAGAGAAATGACAACAGAAATAGAGAGAAAGAGAGGTAGAGGAGGTTAGAGAAATGACAACAGAAATAGAGAGAAAGAGAGATAGAGGAGGGGAGAGAAATGACAACAGAAATAGAGAGTAAGAGAGGTAGAGGAGGAGAGAGAAATGACAACAGAAATAGAAAGAAAGAAAGAGAGGTAGAGGAGGGGAGAGAAATTTATGCATACATCAATACTGATGTGACAAAACATAAGATATGTAACTCATACAATAGTGAGCGTTGTTCTTGACAATAACACCTGAACAATGATTTTCTAGAATAAGAAAGGAGAGAGAAAGCAAAAAAGGGAACAACTCAGAGATTAGGTATGTAAGTGCAGATCGAGAATTTCAAGAACATTTAGCATCTTGAGCCTCTTTTTGAACACATTAGAGTTAGGAGAAGTCATAACTTGAGCAGGTAAACTAATCATCCACCTAGACGTTCTTACTCCAAAACAATTGAAAGTTAACCTCTTATTTGTAAAAGGTATGTGGAAATTAAAGGCGGATGTTCTACCATTACACGGTTTGAATACATAAAAGGTACTAACTTTAAGATCAACTTCACCTCGGATTATTTTGAAAGCGTAAGTGAGATCATTAATGATTCTCCTACAATATAGAGAGGTCAAATTTAAAGTATTCAAACGATTCTCATAACTAATATTAGGAGAGCAGTTCAAATTACATCTAAAATAGAGAAGTTTAGTAAATATATGCTGGACCTTCTCTATTTTCCTAATTAGACAGTTAAAGTCTTTGTCGTGCCAGTGAAGAGATGCGGTGTGGTTTCGTGCAAAGAGTTCGGACGTTTCGCTTTATTTAAAGCATCATCAGCGATATGCAATTATCCTCAAACTTGGGTAGGAGGAAGAAGAGAGGGTAGAGGTAGAGGAGGGGAGAGAACTGACAACAGAAATAGAGAGAAAGAGAGGTAGAGGAGGAGATAGAGATGACAACAGAAATAGAGAGAAAGAGAGGTAGAGGAGGAGAGAGAAATGAAAACAGAAATAGAAAGAGAGATAGAGGAGGGGAGAGAAATGACAATAGAAATAGAGAGAAAAAGAGATAGAGGAGGGGAGAGAAATGACAACAGAAATAGAGAGAAAGAGAGGTAGAGGAGGGGAGAGAAATGACAACAGAAATAGAGAGAAAGAGAGATAGAGGAGGGGAGAGAAATGACAACAGAAATAGAGAGAAAGAGTGATAGAGGAGGGGAGAGAAATGACAACAGAAATAGAAAGAAAGAGAGGTAGAGGAGGGGAGAGAACTTACAACAGAAATAGAGAGAAAGAGAGGTAGAGGAGGAGAGAGAAATGACAACAGAATTAGAAAGAAAGAGAGGTATAGGAGGGGAGAGAAATGACAACAGAAATAGAGAGAAAGAGAGGTAGAGGAGGGGAGAGAACTGACAACAGAAATAGAGAGAAAGAGAGGTAGAGGAGGAGATAGAAATGAGAACAGAAATAGAGAGAAAGAGAGGTAGAGGAGGAGAGAGAAATGACAACAGAAATAGACAGGAAGAGAGGTAGAGGAGGAGAGAGAAATGACAACAGAAATAGAGAAAAAGAGAGATAGAGGAGGGGAGAGAAATGACAACAGAAATAGAGAAAAAGAGAGATAGAGGAGGGGAGAGAAATGACAACAGAAATAGAGAGAAAGAGAGATAGAGGAGGGGAGAGAAATGACAATAGAAATAGAGAGAAAAAGAGATAGAGGAGGGGAGAGAAATGACAACAGAAATAGAGAGAAAGAGAGATAGAGAAGGGGAGAGAAATGACAACAGAAATAGAGAGAAAGAGAGGTAGAGGAGGGGAGAGAAATGACAACAGAAATAGAGAGAAAGAGAGATAGAGGAGGGGAGAGAAATGACAACAGAAATAGAAAGAAAGAGAGGTAGAGGAGGGGAGAGAACTGACAACAGAAATAGAGAGAAAGAGAGGTAGAGGAGGAGATAGAAATGAGAACAGAAATAGAGAGAAAGAGAGGTAGAGGAGGAGAGAGAAATGACAACAGAAATAGACAGGAAGAGAGGTAGAGGAGGAGAGAGAAATGACAACAGAAATAGAGAAAAAGAGAGATAGAGGAGGGGAGAGAAATGACAACAGAAATAGAGAGAAAGAGAGATAGAGGAGGGGAGAGAAATGACAATAGAAATAGAGAGAAAAAGAGATAGAGGAGGGGAGAGAAATGACAACAGAAATAGAGAGAAAGAGAGATAGAGGAGGGGAGAGAAATGACAACAGAAATAGAGAGAAAGAGTGATAGAGGAGGGGAGAGAAATGACAACAGAAATAGAGAGAAAGAGAGATAGAGGAGGGAAGAGAAATGGCAACAGAAATAGAGAGAAAGAGAGGTAGAGGAGGGGAGAGAAATGATAACAGAAATAGAGAAAAAGAGAGATAGAGGAGGGGAGAGAAATGACAACAGAAATAGACAGAAAGAGAGGTAGAGGAGGGGAGAGAAATGACAACAGAAATAGAGAGAAAGAGAGATTTTTCTTCTCTTCTCTATTTTCCTAATTAGACAGTTAAAGTCTTTGTCGTGCCAGTGAAGAGATGCGGTGTGGTTTCGTGCAAAGAGTTCGGACGTTTCGCTTTATTTAAAGCATCATCAGCGATATGCAATTATCCTCAAACTTGGGTAGGAGGAAGAAGAGAGGGTAGAGGTAGAGGAGGGGAGAGAACTGACAACAGAAATAGAGAGAAAGAGAGGTAGAGGAGGAGATAGAGATGACAACAGAAATAGAGAGAAAGAGAGGTAGAGGAGGAGAGAGAAATGAAAACAGAAATAGAAAGAGAGATAGAGGAGGGGAGAGAAATGACAATAGAAATAGAGAGAAAAAGAGATAGAGGAGGGGAGAGAAATGACAACAGAAATAGAGAGAAAGAGAGGTAGAAGAGGGGAGAGAAATGACAACAGAAATAGAGAGAAAGAGAGATAGAGGAGGGGAGAGAAATGACAACAGAAATAGAGAGAAAGAGTGATAGAGGAGGGGAGAGAAATGACAACAGAAATAGAAAGAAAGAGAGGTAGAGGAGGGGAGAGAACTTACAACAGAAATAGAGAGAAAGAGAGGTAGAGGAGGAGAGAGAAATGACAACAGAATTAGAAAGAAAGAGAGGTATAGGAGGGGAGAGAAATGACAACAGAAATAGAGAGAAAGAGAGGTAGAGGAGGGGAGAGAACTGACAACAGAAATAGAGAGAAAGAGAGGTAGAGGAGGAGATAGAAATGAGAACAGAAATAGAGAGAAAGAGAGGTAGAGGAGGAGAGAGAAATGACAACAGAAATAGACAGGAAGAGAGGTAGAGGAGGAGAGAGAAATGACAACAGAAATAGAGAAAAAGAGAGATAGAGGAGGGGAGAGAAATGACAACAGAAATAGAGAAAAAGAGAGATAGAGGAGGGGAGAGAAATGACAACAGAAATAGAGAGAAAGAGAGATAGAGGAGGGGAGAGAAATGACAACAGAAATAGAGAGAAAGAGAGGTAGAGGAGGGGAGAGAAATGACAACAGAAATAGAGAGAAAGAGAGATAGAGGAGGGGAGAGAAATGACAACAGAAATAGAGAGAAAGAGTGATAGAGGAGGGGAGAGAAATGACAACAGAAATAGAGAGAAAGAGAGATAGAGGAGGGAAGAGAAATGGCAACAGAAATAGAGAGAAAGAGAGGTAGAGGAGGGGAGAGAAATGATAACAGAAATAGAGAAAAAGAGAGATAGAGGAGGGGAGAGAAATGACAACAGAAATAGACAGAAAGAGAGGTAGAGGAGGGGAGAGAAATGACAACAGAAATAGAGAGAAAGAGAGATAGAGGAGGGGAGAGAAATGACAACAGAAATAGAGAGTAAGAGAGGTAGAGGAGGAGAGAGAAATGACAACAGAAATAGAAAGAAAGAAAGAGAGGTAGAGGAGGGGAGAGAAATTTATGCATACATCAATACTGATGTGACAAAACATAAGATATGTAACTCATACAATAGTGAGCGTTGTTCTTGACAATAACACCTGAACAATGATTTTCTCGAATAAGAAAGGAGAGAGAAAGCAAAAAAGGGAACAACTCAGAGATTAGGTATGTAAGTGCAGATCGAGAATTTCAAGAACATTTAGCATCTTGAGCCTCTTTTTGAACACATTAGAGTTAGGAGAAGTCATAACTTGAGCAGGTAAACTAATCATCCACCTAGACGTTCTTACTCCAAAACAATTGAAAGTTAACCTCTTATTTGTAAAAGGTATGTGGAAATTAAAGGCGGATGTTCTACCATTACACGGTTTGAATACATAAAAGGTACTAACTTTAAGATCAACTTCACCTCGGATTATTTTGAAAGCGTAAGTGAGATCATTAATGATTCTCCTACAATATAGAGAGGTCAAATTTAAAGTATTCAAACGATTCTCATAACTAATATTAGGAGAGCAGTTCAAATTACATCTAAAATAGAGAAGTTTAGTAAATATATGCTGGACCTTCTCTATTTTCCTAATTAGACAGTTAAAGTCTTTGTCGTGCCAGTGAAGAGATGCGGTGTGGTTTCGTGCAAAGAGTTCGGACGTTTCGCTTTATTTAAAGCATCATCAGCGATATGCAATTATCCTCAAACTTGGGTAGGAGGAAGAAGAGAGGGTAGAGGTAGAGGAGGGGAGAGAACTGACAACAGAAATAGAGAGAAAGAGAGGTAGAGGAGGAGATAGAGATGACAACAGAAATAGAGAGAAAGAGAGGTAGAGGAGGAGAGAGAAATGTAAACAGAAATAGAAAGAGAGGTAGAGGAGGATAGAGAAATGACAACAGAAATAGAGAGAAAGAGAGGAAGAGGAGGAGAGAGAAATGACAACATAAATAGAGAGAAAGAGAGGTAGAGGAGGAGAGAGAAATGACAACAGAAATAGAGAGAAAGAGAGAAAGAGGAGGGGAGAGAAATGACAACAGAAATAGAGAAAAGAGAGATAGAAGAGGGGAGAGAAATGACAACAGAAATAGAGAGAAAGAGAGATAGAGGAGGGGAGAGAAATGACAACAGAAATAGAAAGAAAGAGAGGTAGAGGAGGGGAGAGAAAAACAGAAATAGAGAAAAAGAGAGATAGAGGAGGGGAGAGAAATGACAACAGAAATAGAAAGAAAGACAGGTAGAGGAGGGGAGAGAAATGACAACAGAAATAGAGAGAAAGAGAGGTAGAGGAGGAGAGAGAAATGACAACAGAAATAGAAAGAAAGAGAGGTAGAGGAGGGGAGAGAACTGACAACAGAAATAGAGAGAAAGAGAGGTAGAGGAGGAGATAGAAATGAGAACAGAAATAGAGAGAAAGAGAGGTAGAGGAGGAGAGAGAAATGACAACAGAAATAGACAGGAAGAGAGGTAGAGGAGGAGAGAGAAATGACAATAGAAATAGAGAAAAAGAGAGATAGAGGAGGGGAGAGAAATGACAACAGAAATAGAGAAAAAGAGAGATAGAGGAGGGGAGAGAAATGACAACAGAAATAGAGAGAAAGAGAGATAGAGGAGGGGAGAGAAATGACAATAGAAATAGAGAGAAAAAGAGATAGAGGAGGGGAGAGAAATGACAACAGAAATAGAGAGAAAGAGAGATAGAGGAGGGGAGAGAAATGACAACAGAAATAGAGAGAAAGAGAGGTAGAGGAGGGGAGAGAAATGACAACAGAAATAGAGAGAAAGAGAGATAGAGGAGGGGAGAGAAATGACAACAGAAATAGAGAGAAAGAGTGATAGAGGAGGAGAGAGAAATGACAACAGAAATAGAGAGAAAGAGTGATAGAGGAGGGGAGAGAAATGACAACAGAAATAGAGAGAAAGAGAGATAGAGGAGGGAAGAGAAATGGCAACAGAAATAGAGAGAAAGAGAGGTAGAGGAGGGGAGAGAAATGATAACAGAAATAGAGAAAAAGAGAGATAGAGGAGGGGAGAGAAATGACAACAGAAATAGACAGAAAGAGAGGTAGAGGAGGGGAGAGAAATGACAACAGAAATAGAGAGAAAGAGAGATAGAGGAGGGGAGAGAAATGACAACAGAAATAGAGAGTAAGAGAGGTAGAGGAGGAGAGAGAAATGACAACAGAAATAGAAAGAAAGAAAGAGAGGTAGAGGAGGGGAGAGAAATTTATGCATACATCAATAGTGATGTGACAAAACATAAGATATGTAACTCATACAATAGTGAGCGTTGTTCTTGACAATAACACCTGAACAATGATTTTCTCGAATAAGAAAGGAGAGAGAAAGCAAAAAAGGGAACAACTCAGAGATTAGGTATGTAAGTGCAGATCGAGAATTTCAAGAACATTTAGCATCTTGAGCCTCTTTTTGAACACATTAGAGTTAGGAGAAGTCATAACTTGAGCAGGTAAACTAATCATCCACCTAGACGTTCTTACTCCAAAACAATTGAAAGTTAACCTCTTATTTGTAAAAGGTATGTGGAAATTAAAGGCGGATGTTCTACCATTACACGGTTTGAATACATAAAAGGTACTAACTTTAAGATCAACTTCACCTCGGATTATTTTGAAAGCGTAAGTGAGATCATTAATGATTCTCCTACAATATAGAGAGGTCAAATTTAAAGTATTCAAACGATTCTCATAACTAATATTAGGAGAGCAGTTCAAATTACATCTAAAATAGAGAAGTTTAGTAAATATATGCTGGACCTTCTCTATTTTCCTAATTAGACAGTTAAAGTCTTTGTCGTGCCAGTGAAGAGATGCGGTGTGGTTTCGTGCAAAGAGTTCGGACGTTTCGCTTTATTTAAAGCATCATCAGCGATATGCAATTATCCTCAAACTTGGGTAGGAGGAAGAAGAGAGGGTAGAGGTAGAGGAGGGGAGAGAACTGACAACAGAAATAGAGAGAAAGAGAGGTAGAGGAGGAGATAGAGATGACAACAGAAATAGAGAGAAAGAGAGGTAGAGGAGGAGAGAGAAATGTAAACAGAAATAGAAAGAGAGGTAGAGGAGGATAGAGAAATGACAACAGAAATAGAGAGAAAGAGAGGAAGAGGAGGAGAGAGAAATGACAACATAAATAGAGAGAAAGAGAGGTAGAGGAGGAGAGAGAAATGACAACAGAAATAGAGAGAAAGAGAGAAAGAGGAGGGGAGAGAAATGACAACAGAAATAGAGAAAAGAGAGATAGAAGAGGGGAGAGAAATGACAACAGAAATAGAGAGAAAAAGAGATAGAGGAGGGGAGAGAAATGACAACAGAAATAGAAAGAAAGAGAGGTAGAGGAGGGGAGAGAAAAACAGAAATAGAGAAAAAGAGAGATAGAGGAGGGGAGAGAAATGACAACAGAAATAGAAAGAAAGACAGGTAGAGGAGGGGAGAGAAATGACAACAGAAATAGAGAGAAAGAGAGGTAGAGGAGGAGAGAGAAATGACAACAGAAATAGAAAGAAAGAGAGGTAGAGGAGGGGAGAGAACTGACAACAGAAATAGAGAGAAAGAGAGGTAGAGGAGGAGATAGAAATGAGAACAGAAATAGAGAGAAAGAGAGGTAGAGGAGGAGAGAGAAATGACAACAGAAATAGACAGGAAGAGAGGTAGAGGAGGAGAGAGAAATGACAATAGAAATAG
Organism: Allodiplogaster pararmata; assembly: GCA_964056735.1. Taxonomy (NCBI): domain Eukaryota; kingdom Metazoa; phylum Nematoda; class Chromadorea; order Rhabditida; family Diplogasteridae; genus Allodiplogaster; species Allodiplogaster pararmata. The sequence goes on from OZ057406.1 coordinate 10,530,746, forward strand.
AGAAAAAGAGAGATAGAGGAGGGGAGAGAAATGACAACAGAAATAGAGAAAAAGAGAGATAGAGGAGGGGAGAGAAATGACAACAGAAATAGAGAGAAAGAGAGATAGAGGAGGGGAGAGAAATGACAATAGAAATAGAGAGAAAAAGAGATAGAGGAGGGGAGAGAAATGACAACAGAAATAGAGAGAAAGAGAGATAGAGGAGGGGAGAGAAATGACAACAGAAATAGAGAGAAAGAGAGGTAGAGGAGGGGAGAGAAATGACAACAGAAATAGAGAAAAAGAGAGATAGAGGAGGGGAGAGAAATGACAACAGAAATAGAGAGAAAGAGTGATAGATGAGGAGAGAGAAATGACAACAGAAATAGAGAGAAAGAGAGATATAGGAGGGAAGAGAAATGGCAACAGAAATAGAGAGAAAGAGAGGTAGAGGAGGGGAGATAAATGATAACAGAAATAGAGAAAAAGAGAGATAGAGGAGGGGAGAGAAATGACAACAGAAATAGAGAGAAAGAGAGGTAGAGGAGGGGAGAGAAATGACAACAGAAATAGAGAGAAAGAGAGGTAGAGGAGGGGAGAGAAATGACAACAGAAATAGAGAGAAAGAGAGATAGAGGAGGGGAGAGAAATGACAACAGAAATAGAGAGTAAGAGAGGTAGAGGAGGAGAGAGAAATGACAACAGAAATAGAAAGAAAGAAAGAGAGGTAGAGGAGGGGAGAAAAATTTATGCATACATCAATACTGATGTGACAAAACATAAGATATGTAACTCATACAATAGTGAGCGTTGTTCTTGACAATAACATCTGAACAATGATTTTCTAGAATAAGAAAGGAGAGAGAAAGCAAAAAAGGGAACAACTCAGAGATTAGGTAAGTGCAGATCGAGAATTTCAAGAACATTTAGCATCTTGAGCCTCTTTTTGAACACATTAGAGTTAGGAGAAGTCATAACTTGAGCAGGTAAACTAATCATCCACCTAGACGTTCTTACTCCAAAACAATTGAAAGTTAACCTCTTATTTGTAAAAGGTATGTGGAAATTAAAGGCGGATGTTCTACCATTACACGGTTTGAATACATAAAAGGTACTAACTTTAAGATCAACTTCACCTCGGATTATTTTGAAAGCGTAAGTGAGATCATTAATGATTTTCCTACAATATAGAGAGGTCAAATTTAAAGTATTCAAACGATTCTCATAACTAATATTAGGAGAGCAGTTCAAATTACATCTAAAATAGAGAAGTTTAGTAAATATATGCTGGACCTTCTCTATTTTTCTAATTAGACAGTTAAAGTCTTTGTCGTGCCAGTGAAGAGATGCGGTGTGGTTTCGTGCAAAGAGTTCGGACGTTTCGCTTTATTTAAAGCATCATCAGCGATATGCAATTATCCTCAAACTTGGGTAGGAGGAAGAAGAGAGGGTAGAGGTAGAGGAGGGGAGAGAACTGACAACAGAAATAGAGAGAAAGAGAGGTAGAGGAGGAGATAGAGATGACAACAGAAATAGAGAGAAAGAGAGGTAGAGGAGGAGAGAGAAATGAAAACAGAAATAGAAAGAGAGGTAGAGGAGGATAGAGAAATGACAACAGAAATAGAGAGAAAGAGAGGAAGAGGAGGAGAGAGAAATGACAACATAAATAGAGAGAAAGAGAGGTAGAGGAGGAGAGAGAAATGACAACAGAAATAGAGAGAAAGAGAGATAGAGGAGGGGAGAGAAATGACAACAGAAATAGAGAAAAGAGAGATAGAAGAGGGGAGAGAAATGACAACAGAAATAGAGAGAAAGAGAGATAGAGGAGGGGAGAGAAATGACAACAGAAATAGAAAGAAAGAGAGGTAGAGGAGGGGAGAGAAAAACAGAAATAGAGAGAAAGAGAGATAGAGGAGGGGAGAGAAATGACAACAGAAATAGAGAGAAAGAGTGATAGAGGAGGGGAGAGAAATGACAACAGAAATAGAGAGAAAGACAGATAGAGGAGGGAAGAGAAATGGCAACAGAAATAGAGAGAAAGAGAGGTAGAGGAGGGGAGAGATATGACAACAGAAATAGAGAAAAAGAGAGATAGAGGAGGGGAGAGAAATGACAACAGAAATATAGAAAAAGAGAGATAGAGAAGGGGAGAGAAATGACAACAGAAATAGAGAAAAAGAGAGATAGAGGAGGGGAGAGAAATGACAACAGAAATATAGAAAAAGAGAGATAGAGAAGGGGAGAGAAATGACAACAGAAATAGAGAAAAAGAGAGATAGAGGAGGGGAGAGAAATGGCAACAGAAATAGAGAAAAAGAGAGATAGAGGAGGGGAGAGAAATGACAACAGAAATAGAGAGAAAGAGAGGTAGAGGAGGAGAGAGAAATGACAACAGAAATAGAAAGAAAGAGAGGTAGAGGAGGGGAGAGAAATGACAACAGAAATAGAGAGAAAGAGAGATAGAGGAGGGGAGAGAAATCACAACAGAAATAGAGAAAAAGAGAGATAGAGGAGGGGAGAGAAATGACAACAGAAATAGTGAAAAAGAGAGATAAAGGAGGGGAGAGAAATGACAACAGAAATAGAGAGAAAGAGAGATAGAGGAGGGGAGAGAAATGACAACAGAAATAGAGAAAAAGAGAGATAGAGGAGGGGAGAGAAATGACAACAGAAATATAGAAAAAGAGAGATAGAGAAGGGGAGAGAAATGACAACAGAAATGGAGAAAAAGAGAGATAGAGGAGGGGAGAGAAATGACAACAGAAATAGAGAAAAAGAGAGATAGAGGAGGGGAGAGAAATGACAACAGAAATAGAGAGAAAGAGAGGTAGAGGCGGAGAGAGAAATGACAACAGAAATAGAAAGAAAGAGAGGTAGAGGAGGGGAGAGAAATAACAACATAAATAGAGAGAAAGAGAGATAGAGGAGGGGAGAGAAATCACAACAGAAATAGAGAAAAAGAGAGATAGAGGAGGGGAGAGAAATGACAACAGAAATATAGAAAAAGAGAGATAGAGGAGGGGAGAGAACTGACAACAGAAATAGAGAGAAAGAGAGGTAGAGGAGGAGATAGAGATGACAACAGAAATAGAGAGAAAGAGAGGTAGAGGAGGAGAGAGAAATGTAAACAGAAATAGAAAGAGAGGTAGAGGAGGGGAGAGAAATAACAACATAAATAGAGAGAAAGAGAGATAGAGAAGGGGAGAGAAATGACAACAGAAATAGAGAAAAAGAGAGATAGAGGAGGGGAGAGAAATGGCAACAGAAATAGAGAAAAAGAGAGATAGAGGAGGGGAGAGAAATGACAACAGAAATAGAGAGAAAGAGAGGTAGAGGAGGAGAGAGAAATGACAACAGAAATAGAAAGAAAGAGAGGTAGAGGAGGGGAGAGAAATGACAACAGAAATAGAGAGAAAGAGAGATAGAGGAGGGGAGAGAAATCACAACAGAAATAGAGAAAAAGAGAGATAGAGGAGGGGAGAGAAATGACAACAGAAATAGTGAAAAAGAGAGATAAAGGAGGGGAGAGAAATGACAACAGAAATAGAGAGAAAGAGAGATAGAGGAGGGGAGAGAAATGACAACAGAAATAGAGAAAAAGAGAGATAGAGGAGGGGAGAGAAATGACAACAGAAATATAGAAAAAGAGAGATAGAGAAGGGGAGAGAAATGACAACAGAAATGGAGAAAAAGAGAGATAGAGGAGGGGAGAGAAATGACAACAGAAATAGAGAAAAAGAGAGATAGAGGAGGGGAGAGAAATGACAACAGAAATAGAGAGAAAGAGAGGTAGAGGCGGAGAGAGAAATGACAACAGAAATAGAAAGAAAGAGAGGTAGAGGAGGGGAGAGAAATAACAACATAAATAGAGAGAAAGAGAGATAGAGGAGGGGAGAGAAATCACAACAGAAATAGAGAAAAAGAGAGATAGAGGAGGGGAGAGAAATGACAACAGAAATATAGAAAAAGAGAGATAGAGGAGGGGAGAGAACTGACAACAGAAATAGAGAGAAAGAGAGGTAGAGGAGGAGATAGAGATGACAACAGAAATAGAGAGAAAGAGAGGTAGAGGAGGAGAGAGAAATGTAAACAGAAATAGAAAGAGAGGTAGAGGAGGATAGAGAAATGACAACAGAAATAGAGAGAAAGAGAGGAAGAGGAGGAGAGAGAAATGACAACATAAATAGAGAGAAAGAGAGGTAGAGGAGGAGAGAGAAATGACAACAGAAATAGAGAGAAATAGAGATAGAGGAGGGGAGAGAAATGACAACAGAAATAGAGAAAAGAGAGATAGAAGAGGGGAGAGAAATGACAACAGAAATAGAGAGAAAGAGAGATAGAGGAGGGGAGAGAAATGACAACAGAAATAGAAAGAAAGAGAGGTAGAGGAGGGGAGAGAAAAACAGAAATAGAGAGAAAGAGAGATAGAGGAGGGGAGAGAAATGACAACAGAAATAGAAAGAAAGACAGGTAGAGGAGGGGAGAGAAATGACAACAGAAATAGAGAGAAAGAGAGGTAGAGGAGGGGAGAGAAATGACAACAGAAATAGAGAGAAAGAGAGATAGAGGAGGGGAGAGAAATGACAACAGAAATAGAAAGAAAGAGAGGTAGAGGAGGGGAGAGAAAAACAGAATTAGAGAGAAAGAGAGATAGAGGAGGGGAGAGAAATGACAACAGAAATAGAGAGAAAGAGTGATAGAGGAGGGGAGAGAAATGACAACAGAAATAGAGAGAAAGACAGATAGAGGAGGGAAGAGAAATGGCAACAGAAATAGAGAGAAAGAGAGGTAGAGGAGGGGAGAGAAATGACAACAGAAATAGAGAAAAAGAGAGATAGAGGAGGGGAGAGAAATGACAACAGAAATATAGAAAAAGAGAGATAGAGAAGGGGAGAGAAATGACAACAGAAATAGAGAAAAAGAGAGATCGAGGAGGGGAGAGAAATGACAACAGAAATATAGAAAAAGAGAGGTAGAGGAGGGGAGATAAATGACAACAGAAATAGAGAGAAAGAGAGGTAGAGGAGGAGAGAGAAATGACAACAGAAATAGAGAGAAAGAGAGATAGAGGAGGGGAGAGAAATGACAACAGAAATAGAGAAAAGAGAGATAGAAGAGGGGAGAGAAATGACAACAGAAATAGAGAGAAAGAGAGATAGAGGAGGGGAGAGAAATGACAACAGAAATAGAAAGAAAGAGAGGTAGGAAGGGGAGAGAAATGACAACAGAAATAGAGAGAAAGAGAGGTAGAGGAGGAGAGAGAAATGACAACAGAAATAGAAAGAAAGAGAGGTAGAGGAGGGGAGAGAACTGACAACAGAAATAGAGAGAAAGAGAGGTAGAGGAGGAGATAGAAATGAGAACAGAAATATAGAGAAAGAGAGGTAGAGGAGGAGAGAGAAATGACAACAGAAATAGACAGGAAGAGAGGTAGAGGAGGAGAGAGAAATGACAATAGAAATAGAGAAAAAGAGAGATAGAGGAGGGGAGAGAAATGACAACAGAAATAGAGAAAAAGAGAGATAGAGGAGGGGAGAGAAATGACAACAGAAATAGAGAGAAAGAGAGATAGAGGAGGGGAGAGAAATGACAATAGAAATAGAGAGAAAAAGAGATAGAGGAGGGGAGAGAAATGACAACAGAAATAGAGAGAAAGAGATATAGAGGAGGGGAGAGAAATGACAACAGAAATAGAGAGAAAGAGAGGTTGAGGAGGGGAGAGAAATGACAACAGAAATAGAGAGAAAGAGAGATAGAGGAGGGGAGAGAAATGACAACAGAAATAGAAAGAAAGAGAGGTAGAGGAGGGGAGAGAAAAACAGAAATAGAGAGAAAGAGAGATAGAGGAGGGGAGAGAAATGACAACAGAAATAGAAAGAAAGACAGGTAGAGGAGGGGAGAGAAATGACAACAGAAATAGAGAGAAAGAGAGGTAGAGGAGGAGAGAGAAATGACAACAGAAATAGAAAGAAAGAGAGGTAGAGGAGGGGAGAGAACTGACAACAGAAATAGAGAGAAAGAGAGGTAGAGGAGGAGATAGAAATGAGAACAGAAATAGAGAGAAAGAGAGGTAGAGGAGGAGAGAGAAATGACAACAGAAATAGACAGGAAGAGAGGTAGAGGAGGAGAGAGAAATGACAATAGAAATAGAGAAAAAGAGAGATAGAGGAGGGGAGAGAAATGACAACAGAAATAGAGAAAAAGAGAGATAGAGGAGGGGAGAGAAATGACAACAGAAATATAGAAAAAGAGAGATAGAGAAGGGGAGAGAAATGACAACAGAAATAGAGAAAAAGAGAGATAGAGGAGGGGAGAGAAATGACAACAGAAATATAGAAAAAGAGAGGTAGAGGAGGGGAGATAAATGACAACAGAAATAGAGAGAAAGAGAGGTAGAGGAGGAGAGAGAAATGACAACAGAAATAGAGAGAAAGAGAGATAGAGGAGGGGAGAGAAATGACAACAGAAATAGAGAAAAGAGAGATAGAAGAGGGGAGAGAAATGACAACAGAAATAGAGAGAAAGAGAGATAGAGGAGGGGAGAGAAATGACAACAGAAATAGAAAGAAAGAGAGGTAGAGGAGGGGAGAGAAATGACAACAGAAATAGAGAGAAAGAGAGGTAGAGGAGGAGAGAGAAATGACAACAGAAATAGAAAGAAAGAGAGGTAGAGGAGGGGAGAGAACTGACAACAGAAATAGAGAGAAAGAGAGGTAGAGGAGGAGATAGAAATGAGAACAGAAATATAGAGAAAGAGAGGTAGAGGAGGAGAGAGAAATGACAACAGAAATAGACAGGAAGAGAGGTAGAGGAGGAGAGAGAAATGACAATAGAAATAGAGAAAAAGAGAGATAGAGGAGGGGAGAGAAATGACAACAGAAATAGAGAAAAAGAGAGATAGAGGAGGGGAGAGAAATGACAACAGAAATAGAGAGAAAGAGAGATAGAGGAGGGGAGAGAAATGACAATAGAAATAGAGAGAAAAAGAGATAGAGGAGGGGAGAGAAATGACAACAGAAATAGAGAGAAAGAGATATAGAGGAGGGGAGAGAAATGACAACAGAAATAGAGAGAAAGAGAGGTTGAGGAGGGGAGAGAAATGACAACAGAAATAGAGAGAAAGAGAGATAGAGGAGGGGAGAGAAATGACAACAGAAATAGAAAGAAAGAGAGGTAGAGGAGGGGAGAGAAAAACAGAAATAGAGAGAAAGAGAGATAGAGGAGGGGAGAGAAATGACAACAGAAATAGAAAGAAAGACAGGTAGAGGAGGGGAGAGAAATGACAACAGAAATAGAGAGAAAGAGAGGTAGAGGAGGAGAGAGAAATGACAACAGAAATAGAAAGAAAGAGAGGTAGAGGAGGGGAGAGAACTGACAACAGAAATAGAGAGAAAGAGAGGTAGAGGAGGAGATAGAAATGAGAACAGAAATAGAGAGAAAGAGAGGTAGAGGAGGAGAGAGAAATGACAACAGAAATAGACAGGAAGAGAGGTAGAGGAGGAGAGAGAAATGACAATAGAAATAGAGAAAAAGAGAGATAGAGGAGGGGAGAGAAATGACAACAGAAATAGAGAAAAAGAGAGATAGAGGAGGGGAGAGAAATGACAACAGAAATAGAGAGAAAGAGAGATAGAGGAGGGGAGAGAAATGACAATAGAAATAGAGAGAAAGAGAGATAGAGGAGGGGAGAGAAATGACAACAGAAATAGAGAGAAAGAGAGGTAGAGGAGGGGAGAGAAATGACAACAGAAATAGAGAGAAAGAGAGATAGAGGAGGGGAGAGAAATGACAACAGAAATAGAGAGAAAGAGTGATAGAGGAGGAGAGAGAAATGACAACAGAAATAGAGAGAAAGAGAGATATAGGAGGGAAGAGAAATGGCAACAGAAATAGAGAGAAAGAGAGGTAGAGGAGGGGAGATAAATGATAACAGAAATAGAGAAAAAGAGAGATAGAGGAGGGGAGAGAAATGACAACAGAAATAGAGAGAAAGAGAGGTAGAGGAGGGGAGAGAAATGACAACAGAAATAGAGAGAAAGAGAGGTAGAGGAGGGGAGAGAAATGACAACAGAAATAGAGAGAAAGAGAGATAGAGGAGGGGAGAGAAATGACAACAGAAATAGAGAGTAAGAGAGGTAGAGGAGGAGAGAGAAATGACAACAGAAATAGAAAGAAAGAAAGAGAGGTAGAGGAGGGGAGAGAAATTTATGCATACATCAATACTGATGTGACAAAACATAAGATATGTAACTCATACAATAGTGAGCGTTGTTCTTGACAATAACATCTGAACAATGATTTTCTAGAATAAGAAAGGAGAGAGAAAGCAAAAAAGGGAACAACTCAGAGATTAGGTAAGTGCAGATCGAGAATTTCAAGAACATTTAGCATCTTGAGCCTCTTTTTGAACACATTAGAGTTAGGAGAAGTCATAACTTGAGCAGGTAAACTAATCATCCACCTAGACGTTCTTACTTCAAAACAATTGAAAGTTAACCTCTTATTTGTAAAAGGTATGTGGAAATTAAAGGCGGATGTTCTACCATTACACGGTTTGAATACATAAAAGGTACTAACTTTAAGATCAACTTCACCTCGGATTATTTTGAAAGCGTAAGTGAGATCATTAATGATTCTCCTACAATATAGAGAGGTCAAATTTAAAGTATTCAAACGATTCTCATAACTAATATTAGGAGAGCAGTTCAAATTACATCTAAAATAGAGAAGTTTAGTAAATATATGCTGGACCTTCTCTATTTTCCTAATTAGACAGTTAAAGTCTTTGTCGTGCCAGTGAAGAGATGCGGTGTGGTTTCGTGCAAAGAGTTCGGACGTTTCGCTTTATTTAAAGCATCATCAGCGATATGCAATTATCCTCAAACTTGGGTAGGAGGAAGAAGAGAGGGTAGAGGTAGAGGAGGGGAGAGAACTGACAACAGAAATAGAGAGAAAGAGAGGTAGAGGAGGAGATAGAGATGACAACAGAAATAGAGAGAAAGAGAGGTAGAGGAGGAGAGAGAAATGAAAACAGAAATAGAAAGAGAGGTAGAGGAGGATAGAGAAATGACAACAGAAATAGAGAGAAAGAGAGGAAGAGGAGGAGAGAGAAATGACAACATAAATAGAGAGAAAGAGAGGTAGAGGAGGAGAGAGAAATGACAACAGAAATAGAGAGAAAGAGAGATAGAGGAGGGGAGAGAAATGACAACAGAAATAGAGAACAGAGAGATAGAAGAGGGGAGAGAAATGACAACAGAAATAGAGAGAAAGAGAGATAGAGGAGGGGAGAGAAATGACAACAGAAATAGAAAGAAAGAGAGGTAGAGGAGGGGAGAGAAAAACAGAATTAGAGAGAAAGAGAGATAGAGGAGGGGAGAGAAATGACAACAGAAATAGAGAGAAAGAGTGATAGAGGAGGGGAGAGAAATGACAACAGAAATAGAGAGAAAGACAGATAGAGGAGGGAAGAGAAATGGCAACAGAAATAGAGAGAAAGAGAGGTAGAGGAGGGGAGAGAAATGACAACAGAAATAGAGAAAAAGAGAGATAGAGGAGGGGAGAGAAATGACAACAGAAATATAGAAAAAGAGAGATAGAGAAGGGGAGAGAAATGACAACAGAAATAGAGAAAAAGAGAGATAGAGGAGGGGAGAGAAATGACAACAGAAATATAGAAAAAGAGAGATAGAGAAGGGGAGAGAAATGACAACAGAAATAGAGAAAAAGAGAGATAGAGGAGGGGAGAGAAATGACAACAGAAATAGAGAAAAAGAGAGATAGAGGAGGGGAGAGAAATGACAACAGAAATAGAGAGAAAGAGAGGTAGAGGAGGATAGAGAAATGACAACAGAAATAGAGAGAAAGAGAGGAAGAGGAGGAGAGAGAAATGACAACATAAATAGAGAGAAAGAGAGGTAGAGGAGGAGAGAGAAATGACAACAGAAATAGAGAGAAAGAGAGATAGAGGAGGGGAGAGAAATGACAACAGAAATAGAGAACAGAGAGATAGAAGAGGGGAGAGAAATGACAACAGAAATAGAGAGAAAGAGAGATAGAGGAGGGGAGAGAAATGACAACAGAAATAGAAAGAAAGAGAGGTAGAGGAGGGGAGAGAAAAACAGAATTAGAGAGAAAGAGAGATAGAGGAGGGGAGAGAAATGACAACAGAAATAGAGAGAAAGAGTGATAGAGGAGGGGAGAGAAATGACAACAGAAATAGAGAGAAAGACAGATGAAGGAGGGAAGAGAAATGGCAACAGAAATAGAGAGAAAGAGAGGTAGAGGAGGGGAGAGAAATGACAACAGAAATAGAGAAAAAGAGAGATAGAGGAGGGGAGAGAAATGACAACAGAAATATAGAAAAAGAGAGATAGAGAAGGGGAGAGAAATGACAACAGAAATAGAGAAAAAGAGAGATAGAGGAGGGGAGAGAAATGACAACAGAAATATAGAAAAAGAGAGATAGAGAAGGGGAGAGAAATGACAACAGAAATAGAGAAAAAGAGAGATAGAGGAGGGGAGAGAAATGACAACAGAAATAGAGAAAAAGAGAGATAGAGGAGGGGAGAGAAATGACAACAGAAATAGAGAGAAAGAGAGATATAGGAGGGAAGAGAAATGGCAACAGAAATAGAGAGAAAGAGAGGTAGAGGAGGGGAGATAAATGACAACAGAAATAGAGAGAAAGAGAGGTAGAGGAGGAGAGAGAAATGACAACAGAAATAGAGAGAAAGAGAGATAGAGGAGGGGAGAGAAATGACAACAGAAATAGAGAAAAGAGAGATATAAGAGGGGAGAGAAATGACAACAGAAATAGAGAGAAAGAGAGATAGAGGAGGGGAGAGAAATGACAACAGAAATAGAAAGAAAGAGAGGTAGAGGAGGGGAGAGAAATGACAACAGAAATAGAGAGAAAGAGAGGTAGAGGAGGAGAGAGAAATGACAACAGAAATAGAAAGAAAGAGAGGTAGAGGAGGGGAGAGAACTGACAACAGAAATAGAGAGAAAGAGAGGTAGAGGAGGAGATAGAAATGAGAACAGAAATAGAGAGAAAGAGAGGTAGAGGAGGAGAGAGAAATGACAACAGAAATAGACAGGAAGAGAGGTAGAGGAGGAGAGAGAAATGACAATAGAAATAGAGAAAAAGAGAGATAGAGGAGGGGAGAGAAATGACAACAGAAATAGAGAAAAAGAGAGATAGAGGAGGGGAGAGAAATGACAACAGAAATAGAGAGAAAGAGAGATAGAGGAGGGGAGAGAAATGACAATAGAAATAGAGAGAAAAAGAGATAGAGGAGGGGAGAGAAATGACAACAGAAATAGAGAGAAAGAGAGATAGAGGAGGGGAGAGAAATGACAACAGAAATAGAGAGAAAGAGAGGTAGAGGAGGGGAGAGAAATGACAACAGAAATAGAGAGAAAGAGAGATAGAGGAGGGGAGAGAAATGACAACAGAAATAGAAAGAAAGAGAGGTAGAGGAGGGGAGAGAAAAACAGAAATAGAGAGAAAGAGAGATAGAGGAGGGAAGAGAAATGGCAACAGAAATAGAGAGAAAGAGAGGTAGAGGAGGGGAGAGAAATGACAACAGAAATAGAGAAAAAGAGAGATAGAGGAGGGGAGAGAAATGACAACAGAAATATAGAAAAAGAGAGATAGAGAAGGGGAGAGAAATGACAACAGAAATAGAGAAAAAGAGAGATAGAGGAGGGGAGAGAAATGACAACAGAAATATAGAAAAAGAGAGATAGAGAAGGGGAGAGAAATGACAACAGAAATAGAGAAAAAGAGAGATAGAGGTGGGGAGAGAAATGACAACAGAAATAGAGAAAAAGAGAGATAGAGGAGGGGAGAGAAATGACAACAGAAATAGAGAGAAAGAGAGATATAGGAGGGAAGAGAAATGGCAACAGAAATAGAGAGAAAGAGAGGTAGAGGAGGGGAGATAAATGACAACAGAAATAGAGAGAAAGAGAGGTAGAGGAGGAGAGAGAAATGACAACAGAAATAGAGAGAAAGAGAGATAGAGGAGGGGAGAGAAATGACAACAGAAATAGAGAAAGAGAGATAGAAGAGGGGAGAGAAATGACAACAGAAATAGAGAGAAAGAGAGATAGAGGAGGGGAGAGAAATGACAACAGAAATAGAAAGAAAGAGAGGTAGAGGAGGGGAGAGAAATGACAACAGAAATAGAGAGAAAGAGAGGTAGAGGAGGAGAGAGAAATGACAACAGAAATAGAAAGAAAGAGAGGTAGAGGAGGGGAGAGAACTGACAACAGAAATAGAGAGAAAGAGAGGTAGAGGAGGAGATAGAAATGAGAACAGAAATAGAGAGAAAGAGAGGTAGAGGAGGAGAGAGAAATGACAACAGAAATAGACAGGAAGAGAGGTAGAGGAGGAGAGAGAAATGACAATAGAAATAGAGAAAAAGAGAGATAGAGGAGGGGAGAGAAATGACAACAGAAATAGAGAAAAAGAGAGATAGAGGAGGGGAGAGAAATGACAACAGAAATAGAGAGAAAGAGAGATAGAGGAGGGGAAAGAAATGACAATAGAAATAGAGAGAAAAAGAGATAGAGGAGGGGAGAGAAATGACAACAGAAATAGAGAGAAAGAGAGATAGAGGAGGGGAGAGAAATGACAACAGAAATAGAGAGAAAGAGAGGTAGAGGAGGGGAGAGAAATGACAACAGAAATAGAGAGAAAGAGAGATAGAGGAGGGGAGAGAAATGACAACAGAAATAGAAAGAAAGAGAGGTAGAGGAGGGGAGAGAAAAACAGAAATAGAGAGAAAGAGAGATAGAGGAGGGGAGAGAAATGACAACAGAAATAGAAAGAAAGACAGGTAGAGGAGGGGAGAGAAATGATAACAGAAATAGAGAGAAAGAGAGGTAGAGGAGGAGAGAGAAAATGACAACAGAAATAGAAAGAAAGAGAGGTAGAGGAGGGGAGAGAACTGACAACAGAAATAGAGAGAAAGAGAGGTAGAGGAGGAGATAGAAATGAGAACAGAAATAGAGAGAAAGAGAGGTAGAGGAGGAGAGAGAAATGACAACAGAAATAGACAGGAAGAGAGGTAGAGGAGGAGAGAGAAATGACAATAGAAATAGAGAAAAAGAGAGATAGAGGAGGGAAGAGAAATGACAACAGAAATAGAGAAAAAGAGAGATAGAGGAGGGGAGAGAAATGACAACAGAAATAGAGAGAAAGAGAGATAGAGGAGGGGAGAGAAATGACAATAGAAATAGAGAGAAAAGAGATAGAGGAGGGGAGAGAAATGACAACAGAAATAGAGAGAAAGAGAGATAGAGGAGGGGAGAGAAATGACAACAGAAATAGAGAGAAAGAGAGGTAGAGGAGGGGAGAGAAATGACAACAGAAATAGAGAGAAAGAGAGATAGAGGAGGGGAGAGAAATGACAACAGAAATAGAGAGAAAGAGTGATAGAGGAGGAGAGAGAAATGACAACAGAAATAGAGAGAAAGAGAGATATAGGAGGGAAGAGAAATGGCAACAGAAATA
>OZ057406.1:10544446-10671946 GCA_964056735.1 Allodiplogaster pararmata
CTCCACCTTTGAGCTAAAAATTTCTTCTCTTCATACCCTTATTTTACTTTCTTTATTTTCTGTGTTTTCATATCCCTCTGTAACTGTCACAGTTTTTCAATATTTTCTTTTCTCTTTCTCTCTTTTTTCGAGAATCTGTTGACCAATAATAAGAATAATAAGAATATCTATAAGATAAGAATAACTTATTTTCGATCTATCATTCTTCTCTGAACCGTTTGAAGAAATTGAAACTTTGGAGAAAAAATCGGAAAACCAATAAATTTGTTTTTCATTAAAAAACATTCATCGCGCTACTCACTAGGGGGACAGCAATCAAGGCTGTAGAGCTCAATATCGGACGTTCCGCAATAGAACATAGCAGCATTGTAGTCAATTTTTCTGACGTATTCAGAACAGCACGTTGTTGGAAATACTCCGAATTCGCACAAAGTAAAGCCACAAGGCCCGATGTCTGTGGTTTCGCCAGTGCAGGGACAATTATCAACGGCAGAATGACACTTTCTGGTACGAGTTACGTTGGAACATGCTCCACAAGTGTGAGGGCAGTCTCCAGTGGCTGCGACCCACTCACTCCACACTCCGCCTGGCGGGCAACAGCTCTGTAAGCAAAGCACATCTTACTAGTTTCATCCCAATTTTTGACATTAAATAAGATAGGGTCTTGAGGAAAGTCGACCAACGATGCTCTACAGGGTTATTTTTACATAGCTACCACTGTACGAATTCCCTCGCAATCTAAATAACTTTCTACAGTTTTATGTGTCATCTCCAAAGTTCTTTTGAAGCCACGGTCACAAATCCTTAGGTGTTTAATTATTTCAACAACGTTCGTACGATAATTTGATGTCGTTCAACTTCCATTCCTTGAGCGAAAAATCTAACACTACGGCACGAACACATATTCAAAATGAGGAAAAATTTATATTAGTTTGAAAAACTTTTCGGAGCTTTGTAGGGCGTGATGAACCCGTGACTTTTGGATTGTCATGTTTTTGATTTGTGTCATTATCTGTTTTGTACTATCATCGTTTTGGTGGCTCGCTGATACAAGTATTTGATCACTTAAGATTTCGAAAAAATTTCCAATAATTGTTATTTGAACATGTTACCTACATATCGAGTTTACTGAATTTTCTCTAATACACTATCTTTTTCTTTCGTACTCTCTGATCTCTTTCAGAAATCTCTCTGATCTCTGATCTCTCTGTTCTCTCTGATCTCTGACCTTTAGGTCATAATACGCTTAGCCCAGTCTAGTTCATAGAGACAACAAATCCCCATCAAAAAATTTGATTGAAAAATTGGTTCTTGAAGCTTATTTTCATTTCGTAATAAGCATGCGAAAAGTTTAATGTTAGAAGTGTGGTCGGGGTTGTTATTGTAGTTGTTAATGGCTCAGTTGAGGTTGATTAAGTTGTTATGGTATTTTACACAGTTGAAGTTGACTCAACTGTAATATTTGTTGGCACGGATGAGGTTGTTGACTCAGTTGTAGTTGGCATGGTTGAGGTTGACTCAGTTGTAGTTGTTGTTGACACGGTTGCGGTTGACTCGGTAGTAGTTGTTGTTGGCACGGTTGAGGTTGACTCAGGTGTAATTGTTGTTGGCACGGTTGAGGTTGACTCAGTTGTAGTTGTTTTTGGCACCGTTGAGGTTGACTCAGTTGTAGTTGTTGTTGGCACGGTTGAGGTTGACTCAGTTGTAGTTGTTGTTGGTACGGTTGTGATTGACTCAGTTGTAGTTGTTTTTAGCACTGTTGAGGTTGAATCAGTTGTTGTTGTTGTTGGCACGGTTGAGGTTGACTCGGTTTTAGTTGTTGTTGGTACGGTTGTGATTGACTCAGTTGTAGTTTTTGGCACCGTTGAAGTTGACTCGGTCGTAGTTGTTGTTGGCCCGGTTGAAAAAGACCAAGTTGTAGTTGTTATTGACACGGTTGTGGTTGACTCAGGTGTTGCTGTTGTTGGCACGGTTGTGATTGACTCAGTTGGAGTTGTTTTTGGCACCGTTGAGGTTGACTCAGTTGTAGTTGTTGTTGGCACGGTTGAGGTTGACTCAGTTGTAGTTGTTGTTGGTACGGTTGTGATTGACTCAGTTGTAGTTGTTTTTGGCACTGTTGAGGTTGAATCAGTTGTTGTTGTTGTTGGCACGGTTGAGGTTGACTCGGTTTTAGTTGTTGTTGGTACGGTTGTGATTGACTCAGTTGTAGTTGTTTTTGGCACCGTTGAGGTTGACTCGGTCGTAGTTGTTGTTGGCCCGGTTGAGAAAGACTCAGTTGTAGTTGTAGATGGCAAAGCCTCTGTGATGGTGGGATTTGACGTGGCAGTTTCAGCTAATTTTGAAGTTGTCGAAGCTCCTGTAAGAAAAAGGTATTAAATTGAATTCGAAATTTCAAAGTCGAGAACTGATGTTTTGTGTTAAATTCTAACCTAGAGAGTCTTGGACCGGTTCAAGACCTGGAGGACAAGTATCGCCTCCTGTCGTGGCTCTCACGTAAAGTTGACCATCAAACACGACTCCAGGTATGGGAACATCAGCGTATAGCCGACAGGAGTATAAGACGGCGGTCGCGGAGAAGATAATTGCTGTACACGAAGGGTTCTGGAAATACGATTATAAGTTTTTTTGGTGCTTCCAGCTGATATAGCCTCATGTCTAGAAAGCCGTAATGAACGTAACATTAAGTAACATTTTTTTCTCTAGATTCTTATTCCATAAACAAGGAATTGAGGTCTTCAGCAAACAACTCTACGTCTCTACCATTCTACTCTAACCACATGGACGGTGGACGGTGTACACTGTGGGTAATCGTACTTAATCACAGAAAAAATTGAATTTTTGTTGGGGTTGAGTTAGGAGTTTTTTGAGAAAGGAAAGCAGTAAGATTAGTAAATCCAAAAAAGTTTAGACTTCTGGTGGTGTTAGGGTAGAAATGTAGAGTATTTGCTGAAAACCTGTCGATGAGGTGATTGAATAATAGTTATTAAACGGAGCATTGAAAGGACTTGTTGGCATGTCGCAGCACAAGAATGAGGACTGGTTTCGGCACTCGATGAGATAAGGCTGCTCACTGACTGGTTAAGGGACCTGTCAAATCTTGCAGCAACAGCTGAAGAGACCTGAACAAAGAGTATAACAACAATAAATTGAGACCGCACACATTTGTGTTAACCTTTTTGTGTAGATTCTTCAAAATTTCTACGGCAAAAAATGTTAGAGCGAATATCAAGAAAAGGAGAATGTTTAGGAAGAAAATTCAACCCAAATCAGAGTTATGAAGAAGGTTCTCATCGTCCTGTAGATAAAAATTTCGCATCGGTTGGAGATCACGGCGTCAATGAGTACTTTTTCAGTCTTTCATCTAAAAATTAATTATAACAAAACTTCTTCATGATAAAAAAGCCATTCAAACCTTAGCTATAACTTTTTGCCCTCAATACTTTTTCACTCACTAAACTCTCAGCAGCCAAGTTCATGGTGTTAAAAGCTGTTTTTGTGAGAGAAAAATATGTATAACATTGCCATAACTTCCGGGCGAGGAATTTTTGTACTAATGGATAGACAATGAAAAATGGTAGCTCCCCATTCAACACTATCTCTAATCTCGCTTTTCCGCGAGAAAAAAAAAGAAAATTTAAAAAAATTGAAATTAAATTGACATGAGAAAAAAAAATTGATGGAGCATTTTAGAAGTCGATTCTATGAAAGCAAGTACAGTTCAAAGAAAAAATGACTGGAAATAAACAAAAATGAAACTGCCGTGAGACAGAAAAGAAAGAAAAACTGCTTCGATGTCTTTTGCTATAATGAACAAAAAAAGTCGTTTAGTTCCCAGATTTGCTTTCAACTCCGCCTTTCTAAGCTAGAATTTTCCCAATTTTTCATGACTTTTTTAAGTGAAGGGAAGAATGTTTTAAAATGAAGAATTCGATGCTCGAAGAAAGTTGGGTTGAATGAAATACTTTTTCAATGCATTATGTTATTCTCATCAAAGTGAGCTTAACTTCAAAGATATTAATTCTGAAGGTTCAGTCTCAAAGTCCAGATCAAAAAAATTTTGAAGCAAATTTTGCAAAAAGTCTAAGTTGCTTCAGTTTCGAAAGAAATACTCAATAGATTATCTGGTAAGAACTATTAATGCAGCCGAAAAAGGTGTGTTTCTCAAATTATGCTTAAAAGTGTGCGTAATCGCTTGCCCGCTCACTAACGCTCAAAAACCGCAAACAAAATCTCTACGAATTGACAAGAAACCTATTTGGGAATTCTTTTCTTCAAAACTGCGATATTTGTAACAGAAAGAGAACTTCCGTTCCGTCAAATAAAACTATTTCTACACTTTATCATATAAGGTCTAGTCCGAACTCGAGACTCTTCGCACAATAGTCGAACACACTACCATTATGCCACGCCCGGACACTAATGATCATATAATAAGAACCCTAAATTTCACGTAAATTTGATTATTTTGCTCTACGTGCTCACTGAGCGGTTGCAATCAATATAGCTCTGTCCATATATCCTGACCAGTTCGGAAAAATTCCCCACCATGCCTTCTCTCTCCAGTACCACGTTACTTTGCAGAGCGACGCTTTGCAGGGTGTTACTTCACACCGGACATTTTGCAGAGCGAGACTTTGCATCTAACATTTCGCACCGAAAAAGTTTCGCATCCGATAATTCGCAGTAAATTGTCTTAGCTGTTTTCTGCTATTATTAACTTTTTTTGCTTAGGCTTAGCTAAAAATTACGCTAATGAGGCCGTAAGGCTTAGGCTGAAGAGACCGAATGAGAAAATTTTTCATATTATCATTTTTTTGTCAATTCAATGACTAAGTTTCTAGATTCCATCACCACTTCGTGAATTGGCAAGAATAGGATTTTTCGATTACTTTGGATGCAAAGTGGCGCTCTGCAAAATGACATAGAACCACTATCTCCACTAGTGCTGGGCTCTCTCAAGACTCCGTGGATATAGAGTTGCTTATCAAAGCAATTAATCGCCAGAGTGACCAATTTACCCGATTTTTGACAGCCTTGACGTTCATGATGACCTCCGCATCTACCCTTCCTCTTCTCGTCCAAATCCCGTCGACTCGCAACCAAGTTCTCTCTTCTGTCTCTCAGCCCGATCTGATAGCCTATGATGTTGTTAGGAAACCAATACTGGAACGAAAAAGCTCAAAAGATCTTGTTCAAAGGTCTTTTCTGGAAGAGTGATGACGAGGAAAAAGATGCAAAACTTTCTCGCCACTCTCGTAGCGGAGTTCGATCTTCCATCGGTTTCCACTGAACTTGAATGAAATTCTATCACTAGTCGATAATTCTGAAGGTGCACCCTCCGAACGCTTTGCTTCGTACTGAATTTCTTCAACTGGCATATGAAATCTCTACTTATCCAACTGCATTCTATACATTTCACCACTCTCTCACACTGCTCGTGGTTTACGTCGTTGTTTTAGAGTGAATTCCTGAACAGAACAATAAGCTCACGCTCTCTTGTACTAACTTTTAAATCATTCTTTGTTATTTACAGTCTAAAAAACAAAATACGATGTCGCAGAAGACGAAGTAGGTGACCAGTCAACGACCATTCGTCGTAAGGCTTGCATGAGTTGCGGATATATTCTGAGAACTTTCAAGTCGAAAGATATAAGGGTTCACAAACAAGTATTCATCACCCGCGTAAGGATTGCTTCATCGTTCGGTTAGTTTCATGACAATTCACTCCCAACTATTCAGTCCCAAAACTCAACACGGCATATTGTTAGCACCTCACACCAAATAATGAACATTTGTTTTTATGAGGTTTTGTTTCGATTTTTTTGTTTTTGTGTTTTCTCAAAAAAACTTGGTGGGTTTTCTTGTTGAGTTTTTCGTGTCAATTTTTGTTTTGTTTTCTCCAAAAAAGTTTTTGGCATAATTTTACTTGGGTGGCTGACGCACTTCACTTTAATGGATGGGTTCTTTTAGTGTGTTCGTACTAGTGGAGATCAAACACCATTTTCTCCAATTTTCCACAATAATTGTCTACTAATACGGCAAAAAGTTGAAAACGTGAGAAAACGTTTAACCTGCTCTCTTGTTTATAAGGCGTACAGCCTCGTTATCGTAAACTCTACCTGAGCCTAAGCGAAAAATCAATGAAAAGTATCTAACCCCCATCTGACCCCAAAGTGAAGCTTCAAAATTGTTCTGAGTAAAAACTTGTAAGCAAAATAAAATGAAAAGTGATAGAAACATCTCTCAAATTATTTTCAGAAATCCTTTTTTACAAAAGTGCATCGTTTGGGTTCAGGTTAAAACGAATGCCGTGATGAATTTTCGGAAGTGGATTTTCGTGGAGTTAATTCTCTTTGGAGTGAAATTTCGCTTTTTCGCTATATTGGAAGAAAAAAACCAGGAATGATTGAACATGTTTGCGTCATTTCACAAAACAAGTTCGCAAAAGAGTCTACATTTCAGCTGCGATGAGTTTTTGCAGCTCTTGAGACTCCGAGAAGAAAATTTTGAATCTCATCGAGACGTTTGAAAATTTCGTTGTCATTAGTGCTTGATATTCTCGTTCAAGAGTCACGGCTATGGTACTCGATCTCAATCGGACGGTCAGCTACGCAAACCAATCTAGAGTAGTCGAAAGCTGGAACGCATTATCTAATAAAATCAAATTATCTTCTACTTCATACAAGCTCATTTAAAGTGTAGATGAAGATAATGATGTTATACTGGTCACCATTTACTACTCAACATTTTTATGACAACATTCTCAAAACTTTTATTTAGTTATCAATATCTATGGTAGTTCTTGATTATTTCCACGACTCTACCCATTTTTCAATAAAATACCACTTCCAAGGAATTTATTACTAACGTATTTGAAAAATTGAAGTTTTCATGTTTTTAAGACTCTATCATTCGACTTTCCTTCATCACAATTTTTGTTACCTCCTTTTTCCCTGTTACTTCACTAGAAATCAAATTAAAATTTGAAGAAGAAATAGTTTTACGGAATAATAAAAATCTTAGGAGTGCCAGTGTTGAGATGCGGTGTGGTTCAGTTCAGAAGTTTCGCTTTAATTAAAGCTTCATCAGCAATATTGCAAAAACCACATTTAAAAAACACCACAGCGCATCTCAACACTGGCACTAATAAGATTTTCATTGATATTATTCTTCATGATGCGAGTCACTCAGCATTCTTCATGATGCGAGTCACTCAGCATTCTTCATGATGCGAGTCACTCAGCATTCTTCATGATGCGAGTCACTCAGCATTCTTCATGATGCGAGTCACTCAGCATTCTTCATGATGCGAGTCACTCAGCATTCTTCATGATGCGAGTCACTCAGCATTCTTCATGATGCGAGTCACTCAGCATTCTTCATGATGCGAGTCACTCAGCATTCTTCATGATGCGCGTCACTCAGCATTCTTCATGATGCGAGTCACCCAGCATTCTTCATGATGCGAGTCACTCAGCATTCTTCATGATGCGAGTCACTCAGCATTCTTCATGATGCGAGTCACTCAGCATTCTTCATGATGCGCGTCACTCAGCATTCTTCATGATGCGAGTCACTCAGCATTCTTCATGATGCGAGTCACTCAGCATTCTTCATGATGCGAGTCACTCAGCATTCTTCATGATGCGAGTCACTCAGCATTCTTCATGATGCGAGTCACTCAGCATTCTTCATGATGCGAGTCACTCAGCATTCTTCATGATGCGCGTCACTCAGCATTCTTCATGATGCGAGTCACTCAGCATTCTTCATGATGCGAGTCACTCAGCATTCTTCATGATGCGCGTCACTCAGCATTCTTCATGATGCGAGTCACTCAGCATTCTTCATGATGCGAGTCACTCAGCATTCTTCATGATGCGAGTCACTCAGCATTCTTCATGATGCGAGTCACTCAGCATTCTTCATGATGCGCGTCACTCAGCATTCTTCATGATGCGAGTCACTCAGCATTCTTCATGATGCGAGTCACTCAGCATTCTTCATGATGCGAGTCACTCAGCATTCTTCATGATGCGAGTCACTCAGCATTCTTCATGATGCGAGTCACTCAGCATTCTTCATGATGCGAGTCACTCAGCATTCTTCATGATGCGAGTCACTCAGCATTCTTCATGATGCGAGTCACTCAGCATTCTTCATGATGCGAGTCACTCAGCATTCTTCATGATGCGAGTCACTCAGCATTCTTCATGATGCGAGTCACTCAGCATTCTTCATGATGCGAGTCACTCAGCATTCTTCATGATGCGAGTCACTCAGCATTCTTCATGATGCGAGTCACTCAGCATTCTTCATGATGCGAGTCACTCAGCATTCTTCATGATGCGAGTCACTCAGCATTCTTCATGATGCGAGTCACTCAGCATTCTTCATGATGCGAGTCACTCAGCATTCTTCATGATGCGAGTCACTCAGCATTCTTCATGATGCGAGTCACTCAGCATTCTTCATGATGCGAGTCACTCAGCATTCTTCATGATGCGCGTCACTCAGCATTCTTCATGATGCGCGTCACTCAGCATTCTTCATGATGCGCGTCACTCAGCATTCTTCATGATGCGCGTCACTCAGCATTCTTCATGATGCGAGTCACTCAGCATTCTTCATGATGCGAGTCACTCAGCATTCTTCATGATGTGAGTCACTCAGCATTCTTCATGATGCGAGTCACTCAGCATTCTTCATGATGCGAGTCACTCAGCATTCTTCATGATGCGAGTCACTCAGCATTCTTCATGATGCGAGTCACTCAGCATTCTTCATGATGCGAGTCACTCAGCATTCTTCATGATGCGCGTCACTCAGCATTCTTCATGATGCGCGTCACTCAGCATTCTTCATGATGCGAGTCACTCAGCATTCTTCATGATGCGAGTCACTCAGCATTCTTCATGATGCGAGTCACTCAGCATTCTTCATGATGCGAGTCACTCAGCATTCTTCATGATGCGAGTCACTCAGCATTCTTCATGATGCGAGTCACTCAGCATTCTTCATGATGCGAGTCACTCAGCATTCTTCATGATGCGAGTCACTCAGCATTCTTCATGATGCGCGTCACTCAGCATTCTTCATGATGCGCGTCACTCAGCATTCTTCATGATGCGCGTCACTCAGCATTCTTCATGATGCGCGTCACTCAGCATTCTTCATGATGCGAGTCACTCAGCATTCTTCATGATGCGAGTCACTCAGCATTCTTCATGATGTGAGTCACTCAGCATTCTTCATGATGCGAGTCACTCAGCATTCTTCATGATGCGAGTCACTCAGCATTCTTCATGATGCGAGTCACTCAGCATTCTTCATGATGCGAGTCACTCAGCATTCTTCATGATGCGAGTCACTCAGCATTCTTCATGATGCGAGTCACTCAGCATTCTTCATGATGCGAGTCACTCAGCATTCTTCATGATGCGAGTCACTCAGCATTCTTCATGATGCGAGTCACTCAGCATTCTTCATGATGCGAGTCACTCAGCATTCTTCATGATGCGAGTCACTCAGCATTCTTCATGATGCGAGTCACTCAGCATTCTTCATGATGCGAGTCACTCAGCATTCTTCATGATGCGAGTCACTCAGCATTCTTCATGATGCGAGTCACTCAGCATTCTTCATGATGCGAGTCACTCAGCATTCTTCATGATGCGAGTCACTCAGCATTCTTCATGATGCGAGTCACTCAGCATTCGTCATGATGCGAGTCACTCAGCATTCTTCATGATGCGAGTCACTCAGCATTCTTCATGATGCGAGTCACTCAGCATTCTTCATGATGCGAGTCACTCAGCATTCTTCATGATGCGAGTCACTCAGCATTCTTCATGATGCGAGTCACTCAGCATTCTTCATGATGCGAGTCACTCAGCATTCTTCATGATGCGAGTCACTCAGCATTCTACATGATGCGAGTCACTCAGCATTCTTCATGATGCGAGTCACTCAGCATTCGTCATGATGCGAGTCACTCAGCATTCTTCATGATGCGAGTCACTCAGCATTCTTCATGATGCGCGTCACTCAGCATTCTTCATGATGCGCGTCACTCAGCATTCTTCATGATGCGAGTCACTCAGCATTCTTCATGATGCGCGTCACTCAGCATTCTTCATGATGCGAGTCACTCAGCATTCTTCATGATGCGCGTCACTCAGCATTCTTCATGATGCGAGTCACTCAGCAATCTTCATGATGCGCGTCACTCAGCATTCAAAATTTTCCGGACTAATTTCAGAAAGATTTTTTCACGTTTTTCAAGAAAAAGTAAAATGTATGTAAATTTAATTTATTGTGAATTTTACTTTTTTGATTCGGTTCTTCAACTCGCACTGTGAAACAAAGTATATGTTATTATCAGCCAAAAAAGTGACCGAAATTCCTTTTAAAAAGATCTTTTTACGGATTAAGTTTTTCTCCATCCCCCCCCCCTCACTGCATTCTTGATTCAAAGCTCACAGCTCTCAACTGGAGTATTTATTGAAGGTTCGACTGCAGAAATCTGCAAATAGCCCTGTGAGGCTGTCTATGAGCCGCATACTCCACTGAGTAAAATCTTTATCACTCCAGGCGGGGCTGAGCCCATCCAATGTTCAGATACATTCTCAAAACGTCAATGAAGATTTAAGTGAGCCTTTAGAATTCTTTTATAATGAATGGTGGGCTTCGAGTATAAAATCGGCACAAACTATGATTTTTCGTAGGATTTTTTCTATTTTATCAGCAAGTTTATAAATTTTAATTTCTTGTGAAAGTAAAGTATATATCATGTACACGAATGCAAACATTTTGAACCGAATTTGGGGGCAGAATGCATAATTTCGAATTTCACTTGAGTGTACTAAATATAGTTTTAGCAGGCAGCATTACAACCATCATTAAGATCTTTAAATCTTGCTGATCTTAAAATTCGCATCTATTAAACTTATTATGTTTCAAAAACATGTATAGAATCATAGTATGCAAGATTTCAAATTTGAATCGTCGACAGCGATCGCGAAGCATCTTCAAGTTTAAAAAAACGAATGGATTGTTAAACCATGTTCTCACAGAAAGAATTTGCTGAACACGACCATCGAAAAATGGCTTCAGTTCGTGGGTTTTAACCATCTGAATTAAGAAGTCTAGAGACGCTGTGGAAGAATTTGTTATACATATCAGCTTGGAAGATTAGGATTGATAAGAAAGACAGCCTCTACATAATGCTTTTTAGACTTCTATTTCGCGTGATTTAACTTATGGAGACGTTCGATTCTAGCTTACATGTATGTAATTCACAAACAGATCAGCGCAACTTGACTGACAATCTTCACATCATTATTTTAACAGTGAATCCATTCACTTCTTAAACAACTTGTCCAGACAATTAAATTTTTTGATACGATAAGAATTCTTGCTAAGTTTCAGAAAAGAAAAAAGAAAAAAATCATCATTTTGTTTTGTCGAAGTTACTCGAAGTAACTAAGTCAAGAAGTTACTCGAAGTAACTAAGTCAAGAAGTTACTCGAAGTAACTAAGTCAAGAAGTTACTCGAAGTAACTAAGTCAAGAAGTTACTCGAAGTAACTAAGTCAAGAAAAAAAAAGAAAATATGGACTGAAAAAAGAGACCGAAAAAAACTTAGTAAATTGACAAACATTGTTGAACGACTGAGTTTGAGAGCGATCTTTGTGGAATTAGCCAATTCATTAACTCAACAATCACCAGCGAACTCTTTTCCGACATCGCCGACACGAAAAAGACCTTATACATTTCTTGTAGATTGTATTGTAGATTGTATTTGTACGCTTTATCGAATCGCTGCGCGTATTTCAAAAGAAATGGAATTTTTTTTTTCGAAAACAGAAACACACAAATCAGTAAGCACTGTGAGAATCCTAAGTGTTTTCTCACTTAATTCCTCTACTTCGCGTAGGGGTATGCAAATGCAGTTTGTCTATCTGATTACTATATACAGGGTGGCGCGAAAGTACACAGTCCGAGGTTTAGGAGTGTGCTACGCACTATTTCGTGCACGCACCGATTCCTTTTTTTTATTTTCGAAGTTTATTGTGTTTTAAACATCGTGTTGAAGTTTGACAACGATTGTTTAAATTTGAAGGTAATGACGGGTCCCCATCTCCAGCGTGCCGCTATCGTCGATTTGCACCAGCGCGGGTACTCCAACTCCGACATCGCGAAACGCCTCGTCGTCCGTCGAGATCTTGTCTGGAATACCATCAAATGTTACCGCGAGCTCGGAAATCTTGAGGACCGTCCAAAAAATGGCCGACCTCGATCTGCTCGGACGCCGGCGAAGATAAAAGCAGTGAGGGAGCGAATACGCCGAAACTCCAAGCGAAGCATTAACAAGATGTCCCAGGAGCTCGGAATATCCTGCTGGTCGGCTCAGACCATCGTCAGGGATGACCTCGGCATGCGCCCTTATCGTACTCGCAAGGGTGCCTTGTTGTCTGCCAAGAACACGGCAGAGCGCGTGAAGATAAGTCGGACCTTGCTTCGCGACACGGCCGCACCTGGTGCCGAAGAGATAGTCTTCTCAGACGAGAAGTTGTTCACGATCGAGGAGGCCTACAACTCCCAAAACGTGTGGGTTATCGCCAGAGATCCTGAGGAAGCCGATCGCAACGGAAGAGTCGTCAACCGCATCTCCCATCCAGCTCAGTTGATGGTCTGTGCGGTTGTGTGCGCTTCGGGCAAGTCTCCGCTCGTCATCGTTGATCAGGGCGTGAAGATCAACAAGCAGAACTATATCAAAGACATTCTCAAAGGCGCCTTGCTTCCCTGGACCCGTACGCACTTCGCTTGCCGCCCGTTCTGCTTCCAACAGGACTCCGCGCCCGCTCACAAGGACGTTGTGACGCAAGAGTGGTGTGCGAACAAATTGCCCACCTTCATAACGAGTAAGCAGTGGTCCGCCTACTCGCCGGATCTCAATCCGCTCGACTATTCCGTATGGTCGGTCCTCGAGGCGAAAGCCTCGGCTCGTCCCCACCCCAATTTGGCGTCTCTGAAGAAGGCCCTGCTCAAAGCTTGGGAGGAACTCGACGTTGATTACCTGCGTGCCACGACTGATGCTTTCCCCAAGCGTCTCTGCCAAGTCATCCGCGCCAAGGGCGGCCGCATCTAAAACTGACTTCACCCAGTTGTACATATATATGTTGAGAATAAAATGTGTTGAATTGAGAGGAATTGGATTATTGATTACGATACAAAAGCGTTTGACTTTCGGACTGTGTACTTTCGCGCCACCCTGTAACTTGCTATGTATGTCACTTATACAACCAAGTTGATAAAAAACTCAAGTTTTATTTTCTTTTTTCTAAACAGCATGCATGGTTGAAAAAATTCAACAAATATGGAGTAATTTGTTGCAAAAAGCATCAGCAGACAATTCGTCTTCTACGGCTTTGACAATCGCATTGTAATCCTGCAACAACAAAAAAACGATTCATAGTTTTCAGATAAGTTTTGTATCTAGATTTCGACAAGTATAATAACTCTAACAAAAAACTCTTGAAAGAACCTCCGAACTAGGATATTAGTCAGTGGAAATCCCTAAATGCATTTAACAGGGAGGAAATGAGAACCTCACTATCTTTAAAAAAAAATAATTTTTATTTCAAAGTTTCAGGAATCTGAAATAACTTTATGAATAAAAAAATCTGATTCGTCGAAGAATGCAAAATTCTTTTACTCGGTTGATGATTAGTTGACATTTTTCCCGTTGTTCATCCGTGACGAAAAACTGGCACGCATCGAGGAGTTTCTGAACACTTTTTTGAGAGAGAGAGAGAGAGAGAGAGAGAGAGAGAGAGAGAGAGAGAGAGAGAGAGAGAGAGAGATGAAGATGAGTATAGAACAAGCGAGAGAGAGAGAGAGAGAGAGAGAGAGAGAGAGAGAGAGAGAGAGAGAAAGAAATGAAGATGAGTATAGAACAAGCGAGAGAGAGAGAGAGAGAGAGAGAGAGAGAGAGAAATGAAGATGAGTATAGAACAAGCGAGAGAGAGAGAGAGAGAGAGAAATGAAGATGAGTATAGAACAAGCGAGAGAGAGAGAGAGAGAGAGAGAGAGAGAGAGAGAGAGAGAGAAATGAAGATGAGTATAGAACAAGCGAGAGAGAGAGAGAGAGAGAGAGAGAGAGAGAGAGAGAGAGAGAGAGAGAGAGAGAGAGAGAGAGAGAAATGAAGATGAGTATAGAACAAGCGAGAGAGAAGTTAACAACAGGGTTCTTCAAATGAATAACCAAATGAAAATACAAACATTGATCAAAAACTTTCTTTTGAAATCATTCTACGCTTCCTCGTCTTTTTGAATCGGTCGCTTTGCACACCTGTCTATAGTTTCTATTTTTTTTACTCATCTTGCGAGTTTTTATTAAGATGCTAAACGCTACAGAAAATTTCAGTGCAACGCCAGGGCTACATATTCCTTTTATCCAAATTTTCTCAATTATTATTTCCTTAGTGTTAACCTTGCTAAAGATGACTCAAAACGAGTTATTTTGGCCGATAAAAATCATTCAACAGTGGAATATATTAGGAATGATGTTGTAATAACTTTTAAGTGAACTCTTCTAACCTTTTCAATATCAGTGCCGCCTTCTTTAATTACCCTAACCGCTTCCTTAGCGAATTCTTCGCAAAGGTCACACAAAGTCTCCGCTTCCGCACTCTAAAAGTCATACAAAGTTTCTGCCTGCGCACTCTAAAAAATTGTCAATTACTGTCTTTTATCAAAGAAGCACATTGAAAAAAAAATTTATCTACCTCTTTCTTTCTATATCTTTACAAAACTCACTTCTCTCTCTCTCTCTCTCTCCCTTCCTCTATCTCTCTCTTTCTGATTCTCTCTTTCTTTCTCTCTGACCCTCTTTTAATTCTCTTTTTATCGTTCTTTCTCCCAATGTTGTTTCCCTAAGTTCTATGTATCTTGTTTTTCTCTAAGTTCTATGAACCAGTTCTAGAAACCTTGTGCCCGAAGCATTCTCGGACACAAGGCTTTCAATTCCGAATTGCAGTGATCTTTAGTGATCCAAACACTCCAATTCCATCAATGAATGCTAAGTAATACAGTTTGAAAACAGGCACGCACGGTTATTATCAAAAGACTACAAGATTACATCGGGGAAGGCTAATCTCTAATGGGTATCAAACTCAATCTCTCTTTCTATACACTGTTCAAAACAACTAAACCGATGCCATAGTGTTATACCATCTAAAAATTCAACAACTCTTAAGGAACTCGCTCACAGTGCATTTCCTCAGGGGCCATATTCATAATCGCTAGGTAGGGGTAGGGTACCCATGGTAGGCCTACCCGGGGTTGACCTACCGTACCCTCAAAATCCGTATTCATAGTGTAAGGGTAAGTGAACCCTGTGAACCCTACCATAGGTAGGCATGCCCAGGGTAAGTTTAAATGAAGCGCAACCACTAAAAATAGTAGCTCAAGCATGCAGCGCAGTAAAGGAAAGTACCGTAGTAGGAAATCATTTCTTTAACCTTCATCAATTTTCTCTCTTTCACTTCTACCAAATTTTTTATGAGTCAGAACTGATCTGTAGAAAGTCAGAACTGATCTGTAGAAAGTCAGAACTGATCTGTAGAAAGTCAGAACTGATCTGTAGAAAGTCAGAACTGATCTGTAGAAAGTCAGAACTGATCTGTAGAAAGTCAGAACTGATCTGTAGAAAGTCAGAACTGATCTGTAGAAAGTCAGAACTGATCTGTAGAAAGTCAGAACTGATCTGTAGAAAGTCAGAACTGATCTGTAGAAAGTCAGAACTGATCTGTAGAAAGTCAGAACTGATCTGTAGAAAGTCAGAACTGATCTGTAGAAAGTCAGAACTGATCTGTAGAAAGTCAGAACTGATCTGTAGAAAGTCAGAACTGATCTGTAGAAAGTCAGAACTGATCTGTAGAAAGTCAGAACTGATCTGTAGAAAGTCAGAACTGATCTGTAGAAAGTCAGAACTGATCTGTAGAAAGTCAGAACTGATCTGTAGAAAGTCAGAACTGATCTGTAGAAAGTCAGAACTGATCTGTAGAAAGTCAGAACTGATCTGTAGAAAGTCAGAACTGATCTGTAGAAAGTCAGAACTGATCTGTAGAAAGTCAGAACTGATCTGTAGAAAGTCAGAACTGATCTGTAGAAAGTCAGAACTGATCTGTAGAAAGTCAGAACTGATCTGTAGAAAGTCAGAACTGATCTGTAGAAAGTCAGAACTGATCTGTAGAAAGTCAGAACTGATCTGTAGAAAGTCAGAACTGATCTGTAGAAAGTCAGAACTGATCTGTAGAAAGTCAGAACTGATCTGTAGAAAGTCAGAACTGATCTGTAGAAAGTCAGAACAGATCTGTAGAAAGTCAGAACTGATCTGTAGAAAGTCAGAACTGATCTGTAGAAAGTCAGAACTGATCTGTAGAAAGTCAGAACTGATCTGTAGAAAGTCAGAACTGATCTGTAGAAAGTCAGAACTGATCTGTAGAAAGTCAGAACTGATCTGTAGAAAGTCAGAACTGATCTGTAGAAAGTCAGAACTGATCTGTAGAAAGTCAGAACTGATCTGTAGAAAGTCAGAACTGATCTGTAGAAAGTCAGAACTGATCTGTAGAAAGTCAGAACTGATCTGTAGAAAGTCAGAACTGATCTGTAGAAAGTCAGAACTGATCTGTAGAAAGTCAGAACTGATCTGTAGAAAGTCAGAACTGATCTGTAGAAAGTCAGAACTGATCTGTAGAAAGTCAGAACTGATCTGTAGAAAGTCAGAACTGATCTGTAGAAAGTCAGAACTGATCTGTAGAAAGTCAGAACTGATCTGTAGAAAGTCAGAACTGATCTGTAGAAAGTCAGAACTGATCTGTAGAAAGTCAGAACTGATCTGTAGAAAGTCAGAACTGATCTGTAGAAAGTCAGAACTGATCTGTAGAAAGTCAGAACTGATCTGTAGAAAGTCAGAACTGATCTGTAGAAAGTCAGAACTGATCTGTAGAAAGTCAGAACTGATCTGTAGAAAGTCAGAACTGATCTGTAGAAAGTCAGAACTGATCTGTAGAAAGTCAGAACTGATCTGTAGAAAGTCAGAACTGATCTGTAGAAAGTCAGAACTGATCTGTAGAAAGTCAGAACTGATCTGTAGAAAGTCAGAACTGATCTGTAGAAAGTCAGAACTGATCTGTAGAAAGTCGAAAACAAAATTTCTCCGAGTGCCTAGAACTGAATGATTTTTCCTCAGTTTTTGAATGTATTTTAATGCTTTCTGACGCGTTTTGGCTTTTTCATAGTTAAACAGTCACCGCGTAGAAATTGCATCACTTTGGCAGTTAACAAGACATTTACCGCGGACATGCATAACTGCCAAAGTGACACTTGTTCAGTTAGCCAGTCATTTACCGCGGACATGCATAACTGCCAAAGTGACACCTGTTCAGTTAGCCAGTCCCCGCATATTTATGCATTCTGTTTTCGGCGAGTTTAATGTTTTTCGGACAGATTTTGGCGCTTGTACAGGTCATTCGGCGGGATACCAGTAATTTGGCGGAAGACCAGCCAAAATTTGCAAAAGATGAGTCAATGTTGTCTCTTTTTGTGTTTAATTTGTTTGGCTCTCATATACTCACGGGCATACCCTGCGTCTTGTCTTGCGGACATTGGAATACTAGACGAGAAATTGGCTTTAAACGCTACGATTTCGAAAATTTTCTTGATATGTGATCATTTTTAGCATCAGAGACTCGGATTCATGAAAAAAAAAATCGTCAAAAAAGTTATTTTTACATTAAAAAACGCTTAGGCTTAGTAAAAGTTCACGCTAACGAGGCCGTAAGGCTTAGGCTAACGAGATCGTGTCACAAAAAAATGCCATTCTGCACTAACTGGCGTCTAGTATGCCCGTGAGTATATATGAGCCTTTTGTTTAAATTTGTTTAAATTGTGTTTAATGTATCTAAATACATTAAACACAATTTAACATACGGCCTCGTTAGCCTAAGCCGAACGGCCTCATTAGCGCATAATTACTAAGCCTAAGCATATTTTAATGTTAAAATTACTTTTAGCAAAAAAAAAGTATGAAGCGAAAGGTCAGTGAACTTGCTCTCTTTTTTGCTCGCGTTTTTTGTTCTCTCTGGTAATATTTTTCGTCGAGAAACGGAGAAATATCCATTGAATTAAAATCAGACTCGGGAAGTTTTACTTTGATCAGAACCTTTGTTGGCGTTTAACTGGGCCGTAATGTAAAGAACACAAAGATTCTTATTTAATCAGAAAATGTTAGAAAGTTGACAGTTAACCAGTGATTTAGCCAGTCAATCGGCGGAATACCAGTAATTTGGCGGACTACCAGTAATTTGGCGGAATACCAGTAATTTGGCGGACTACCAGTAATTTGGCGGACTACCAGTAATTTGGCGGACTACCAGTAATTTGGCGGAATACCAGTAATTTGGCGGACTACCAGTAATTTGGCGGACTACCAGTAATTTGGCGAAATACCAGTAATTTGGCGGAATACCAGTAATTTGGCGGACTACCAGTAATTTGGCGGAATACCAGTAATTTGGCGGAATACCAGTAATTTGGCGGACTACCAGTAATTTGGCGGACTATCAGTAATTTGGCGGACTACCAGTAATTTGGCGGACTACCAGTAATTTGGCGGAATACCATCAATTTGGCGGAAGTCGTGGAACTGGAGTCAATTCGCGTAATGTCAGTCAACTCGCTTTTATTTTGCTAAATGTTAGGTACCTTTTTGTTAGAATCCCTTTAAAATTCGTATTAACAAGCTCGTATTCCACCCGTGTGATGCGCTGGGCCCAGGGATTATTTACTGTGTCAGAAAATGGTACAGAGACCCGCCTTAAGCGGCGTAACCATCATCGTACAGAGTAAAATTCAATAATCCGACGTCATCATAGACCCGCTGAACTAGGTACGGCACCAGATACAGAGGGCCGTCATCGTAGTGATGGACATGGGTATTTTACCCCTGGCTGAGCCACACTGTAGTGTGTGTTTTTTCTTTTAATGTGGTTTAATTCACTCCAACGGCTGTTGCTGTTGCTCAAAAATTCGTGAGAAGCCATCACAAGATGTTTAATATTAATGTGTAACAGTTTTATTCTCAAAGTAATTTGAATAATAGTAAAATAATGGTTTTAAATCACAATAAAAAATGCCTGCTAGCAAACTTAATTCAATTTCAAAGTTGATTGATTTAAGAGAGCGTGAGTTCAAAAATGTAAAACAGCGCGTTCGCGAGTGACGGGGAAACGGAGTAGATCGGCAAGCAAAGAAGGCGTTGATGTGTCGTACGGATAGAGGGGACCAAATTTGACTACCGTTGATATCTTGCTTTTATAGTAAATTTTAATGTTTGTCAATATCAGAGTATTCTCTTAATCTCTGTAAAACGATGACAATGCTTCCTGAGGCGGTCTCTGTATTCTTGAACCTCTAGCCCTTGTTTCCGCTAAATATGTTTGGGATGAAACTTATGTGACTCCGACGACTCTCTTGCCTTTCTAGCAGACACATGTTCTAACAATATCAGAATATTGCAATCACCCGCTTTGTTTCTATCGTTATAGATTAATGCGGAAAAACTGTTCTCTGCAGCATTCACGAGATTTTGTTGCAATAAGAGTGATACATCAGATATAACAAATAATTTTTCACTGTATAAAACGCTAAACTACAATTATTTTAGTTCTAGGAGTTTGATAATGGTCAGAAAATATCTTCATCAAAAAAATTGTGGATAAAAAATTTAGTTCAATTTCCACCATTGGAAACAATTTACAAAAAAAATCACCAGAGCAGTACGGTTTCATCATGTGAAAAAGTCGATCTCACACCATTCTTTCTTAAAACATCATTGCGCGGAATAAAACAAATTGAAATGAAATAATACGTGTTTAATTTTAATCCAATAAAGGAAGATGAAAACCCCTTTATAATTTCTCCGTGCAACGTAAGAATTTAATTAAACTTGCACCAATTCGTCTCATCAAGACGTATGAAATCATTAGTTTTCTAATGATGTCTTGAAAATAATCAAGCTTACCCCGTAACTTACCCTGGTCTGGAGCAGGTTAAGCAAAAGGGCTACCCGGGTAACCTACCCGGGTAGCCTACCCAGCTTTATGAATACGAACTTGCTGGGTAGATACCCAGAGTAGCCAGGCTAACCTACCCTGGGTAGGGTACCCAGCCACTATGAATATGGCCCCAGGTCTGTTTTGGGTAAAGTTGTAAAATACATAGGTGAGTAAACTCCGCGCTAATCCCCTTCATTTTAAATTAACCACTTTTTAAACTAACGGTTTTCGGAGAAAGTGCCAGAGTGGAAGCAGCAAAAGCGATGAGTAAAACAGTGGTGATTGATCGCATTTTAGGTCTGCCTTTCTAAGAATTAACATGTTTGAATTTCTCTTCAAGACTAAAATTAACCTCAATTCTCAATTCTTTATTCCGCTTGAAACAAAACATAATGTTAAGTGACGAAACAGATGACACTGTCACAAGAAAAGTGAATTCAGTGAAGGTTATGAAAAGTGAGATCTAAATATGACAAGAACAATGAGGAACATTTCATTTTAGGAAAATAGGAAAGAACACAAAAAAAGCAAAGAAAGCAAAGCTTGTATCTTCAGTTGTGAACTATTCATCAGCAATTAAGAACTATTCATCCGCAATAATAACTTGAAATTCTGTTGAATGATTCTTCGAAGCTTATTGTAAACACCACTGTATATACAGACTTGTAGTGCTTGATATTATAAGGCCGTATGCACGTACACAGAGAAAATAGTTTTCCAGAAAACAGTTCTCTGAAAAAATCCTTTTTTTCTGCACAAATTAGGTGAATTACTTGTTACACAAAATACATTTTTTTTTCGAAAATGGTGTTATAAATACATGCCAATTTCAAACTTTTTCAAGAAGAATGCAGTTTTATTTATCACTTTCTTTAGATATAAGAAATGTTACGTGCATTAAACTCATCAAAACCACGAGACAGAGACAATGTTCATTTCATGGCCATCAATGACTTCAAATGAGAAAAATAAATAAAAAGGGCGACTTTTCTTCGACAACGCTCTGCTCGGTTCTTTTTGATTCAATGAAAACAACACTGATAAAAAAATTACTGATAACGATCAAGAATAATGTTTACCATGACAAACTTTTTTCTCTACCATCTTGTCTTAGTACCGTTTTGCAGTCTTTCATTTTAATCAGCACTTTTTCCTCTCACTAGGTTACTAAGCTCTCTCTCTCCCGAAAATAAGTTTTTTTAACAGAATACCTGATAAGGTTTCGAGTCCTCTGAGTTTTCAACCTAGGTTTCGAGTCCTCTGAGTTTTCAACCTAGGTTTTGAGTCCTCTGAGTTTTCAACCTAGGTTTCGAGTCCTCTGAGTTTTCAACCTAGGTTTCGAGTCCTCTGAGTTTTCAACCTAGGTTTTGAGCGATGAGCGTAAAAAATTAGGAATATCAGAGAATTAAATGGATTCTTATCTTTCACGAAACTCGATGACGATAAAGCTCAATACTCAGCCCATCCCTTATCAACTCAACTTCAGTAATGAAAAAAAAACAACTATTTTTTTAAAACCGAAATCTGACGGAGAGCTGAGTTTTACTAAAAGCTGCGAAACGAAACCAAAGGAAAAGTGTAAAAGGAACTGATGTTTGTGATGCTCAAATTTTAAACTTAGTTTCATCTTTTCGGTGCATTTGTTTGAGAAGTTTTTTAACATGTTTTGGTGACACATTTTTCATATGTTTTGATGGATGATATGCGGAACAAAACTTACGAGAAAAATTCTTCATTAAGTTATCTCATTTGTATGTACATTGATTGATTCATGAGGATGATCTTAGCAGATGTGGAGGAACTGATTGCAGAACGCGTCGGGAGTGAAGTCGTCTTCAACGGCTTTCACAACCGCTTCGAAATCCTGCGAAAAAAACTGATTGAAATAAGATTTCTGACAAAAGTCTAATTAGAAATCTTTGATTAAAATATCCAAATTGATACTTTTACTATAATCAGGTTTGTTTTTTTTTCATTACGGATTTTGTGAACTGATATTTTGCAGAGCGTCACCTATGTATGAAACAAAAAAATTTTGTAACAAATTGAATGAAAATCTCATCCATGAACTTTCACTCACTTGGCTCACAACATCCTCACATTGTTCCTCCCAAAGCTGAACTTTTCCGAAGAAGACTTGACAGGTCCCGAGGATTTTCTTGAAAAAGTTTGCATTGAATTTTTCTCATTTAACTTCTTAAAAGAGCACATTAGCCGCGCCTTTAATTTCAATGCGTTTAAGTCCCTGGTTACATTAACTCAGTCCCTGGTTACATTAACTCAGTTCTGTGAGAAAAAGTTTACATGAGCTCTAAATTAACCTATAACTTAGTCTCCGGCACGGTAGACCTTTTGTTCAAAGTATCAAACGTCGCAATAGTTGTAAAAACGTTATTTTTAGATTTTCCAATTCTCAGGAATTTTTAGCATTTTTGATTTTCGATTTCTCTTTTTTTTATTATAATAATTTAGTGAACATTCTTTAATGAGGAGATAATTTTTTATTCGATTGACCTTACGTATTCCCAGTATTGAACGTACTAGATGCGTTTTAGTTTAGAGTTTGGATGTTTTTTTTTTAAATAGTACGGACTTTGTAGAATTACAAACCCATGAAAAAATAGAACATGAAAGAAACAATTGGATAGTCCATCTTATATGAAACCTCTCCTCTTTTCGATATATAACGCTGTTTTGCAGATCTCTCGTTTTATTTTACACGCACTGGGTTGAGCTTTCACTACATCAAACTAGCACACGCTAGTCTCAACTCGATCTTTTCTCGTTTTAAAACACTTGAGATTTTTTTCAAATAGCTCGCACTAGTGTGAACTTTAAAAAAAAACGCGCTTTCATCAACTTTTCAATGCGAAATGAAAGGCGCGGCTGAGCACATGGAAAAGCCTTTTGTATATTCCTTGATGTGTGTTGTGTAAGGCCTGAAAAGTCTCTCGTTCGCTTCCTATTTATGTACATGACTTTTTTTTACACGCATGGAGCAAGTTGCTAAATATTGGGTCCTATTTTGGGATATTAGGTCTCTTTTTGAATGTTAGGTCTCTTTTTGAATATTAGGTCTCTTTTTGAATATTAGGTCTCTTTTTGAATATTAGGCCTAACCCTGTTGGCTTATCTGTTTGAGGGGTAACATAGCTTCATAAGATCAAAAGTATAACCTTTTGTAGCAAGCTCCGGTCAACAAAAGAAATCTTTTCCCTCCTTCATATCGAAAAAGTCATTATAGCAGAACTCTCCTAACTTCTTTGCAGTCCGGTCCCTTCTCTTTGACATCATCGACAACTTGGACGGCAAATTCTTTGCAGAGCTCGCAGAGAGTAGCCGCGGCTTTTGCTCCCTGATTATCGACAACGAGGAAAATCATATAATAAAGAAAGTTTATCTCGTTAAAAAAATCAATTCTTCTGAGAAGAGAGCCTGACGTTATAGTAGGGACAGGCGAGTGTGGAAGCAGCCAAGGCAATCACGGCAACAACGGTCATCGACTGCATGGTCTTCCTTTTTGAAGCACGCATAATTTTATTATTTACATATACAATAACAATAATGAGAATAATAGCAAAAATAAAAATATTAGTTTATCACATTTAGGTTCTCTGAAGGCGAGAACAAACAATATGTCTGTCGCACAAATGCAGCTATACTGAAAGCGTGACTTTTTACCGAAGTGAGAAAAGGTTAAATGAAAATGTTTTGAAAATATTCTAGCTTGACTAAAACATGTAATCAGTAGATGAGTTGAAAAACAGACCGATAGATCAGAAGATTCAGATGACTTTAATAACTAGAAATGTAAGAATGACCATTAAAAACAAAAGGCTGAAGTCAGTGATAAAATTATAATATGAAAAAGCAGAACTTACTGTGAGTTCAACAAGCCAATTGAGGTGAAGGAATTAACACATCTGAGCTTTTCTTCAAAGTCACTCACTTTATATACTCATCAGAGATAAAATCTTTCTTCAATAACACGGGCTTGTTATTGACTTCCCCTTTCATGTTCCCTAATTTTATTACGACGACCCAGTACACGCAATATTCTTATTTCCGGGATAAACCTAATTTTTAAATAGTAAAATGTTGTTAAAAACAACATTGATAAGCTTTAAACTTTTTTATCGTTTATCGGACTAAATGCTTAGGACTGATTGTAATTTGAAGTTCTTCACTGTCACTAGCTGATAAAACAATGAATCTCCGAAAACCTAGGAAGAAATATCTGTATTGAGCTTTAAAAGACTACAAGCTACAGACTACAAGCTACAAAAACTTCATTCTTGTAAACAATTCATAAGTAAATAAAGTCACCAATAACATTATTTCGGCTTTCCATACAATTCTCGAAAGCAATTCATCCGAAAGAATAAAAAAAAGTTTTGTTGAGTCAGGGTATTCCTTCACAATTAATCTGAATGATTGGAGAAAACTTTTTAAACCTCCCTAAGCACTCTTCTACATGATATCTTGTCCACTAATATTTGATTTGAAGAAAAAGTTTCACAAAAATTTGTAAAGAAGGCAAGAAAACAATCCAGATATCCATAAAATTAAAGAAGCATTACAGTTGTAATAAGATCCCGATTGAGAAATATACGACTTTGACGGAGCTTCCCTTGGGTGAATTTTGTTTTAAAGTTATTCTTTTTTGTCATCATCTGAGTGAGTTAATGATCTCAACATATGAACTCAATTGCGTTCTCAACCACCCATTGACAATCATATCAATTCAAATATATGAATCCTCGCACGATGAATAATTCACGGGGTCGTTAACCTAGAAGTATTCTAGGCTTCCCCATGTCTCAAGTTTTTTTGTAGATGTGTCTTCTAGATAGAAAACTTTAGAACCTTTTAATGCACAACCCTCGAATCAATTCTGATTTGTTTAATGTTAACTATACAGCAGAAGGCTGCCTCAAAGCAGGGAAATTCAAAAAAGTGTGGAAAGATTGTAAAATAATTTTTAAAAGTGTGTTCCCATTCAACTAATTTTCATCCAGAATTGTCAAACCCTTGGATCTGCTCACATCATGTTCAATCAATATTAGTGACCTTATTGAACGCCGGTAAGCTATACGGTTTTGCTTCAATTGAAGTTTGAACTCGTTATTGAGACTCCTGCCGCACGTTTAATCTGTGTTTTAACTGGGTGACCGGTCGTCGACCGGTCACCTAGCTCGTTGTCTGCGACATGAACTTTTGTTTTTCTCAGAGTAATTAACACTAAAAAAATAAAAGGTCATACAAGAGAGTGTGAGCTTATGGTTTTCGTTCACGAACTCACTCAAAAAATACGACGTAAACGAGAGAACGTAAAATAGTGCATAAAGTCAGAGAAGTAGAGATTTCATATGCAAGCCTATTTTCATTACGAACAGTTTGCAAGATGTTAACAGGCTGTAATCAGTAGCAGTTCGTACGATAAAAAAAACAACATTGCGAATGCGCTGAAACAGTGTGAAAACGTGCGTTACACTGTTAATCGAGCTTGATTACTAGAACATGCGATTAATTTCTAAAGCAGTGAATTAGAACAAAACAGTTTTATGCAGCTTGCATCGAAGATAAATTCTTCTGAGCAAGATGTTTCCGGAGAAGGTTGTTGATGTCTTTTGCAGTCTTGAGACTGTGCTGCGCGTTTTGAAGGCGGACATGGTTGTAGCAACGTGTTCATGCAAAAAGCTTTTGCTTGGGTGGTCGATCCAGCCTAGCATCGTTTTGTTTGGGAGTCGAGGGCTCTAGAATTTTCCGACCGAAGAAAGGCAAGAGGTTAGTTTATTGGTGCCTCGACTCGCCGTTAAAACGTATAGCGGGGTATTGATGATGTTTAATCCTGTGGCTTGCCCAGGCCAGTCTGGCATCACCATTCCTTTAACGAGCTATACTACTCATTCTGGTCCGCGACAGGCAACCTCCGATACTTATGGGCATGGAGGCATCCCCCAGAGCGATTCCCTCTATCCACCACCTGAGGACGTGCTCGATACCGGATAGGGCTAACCGGTCCCTTGCGATGGTGTGTAGTCAATTCACGGGCTGTATCACCATCGAAGGGGTTCGAACAGGAGAGAGCGAAACGGATTCAATAACGAATGAACGTGCCCTAATTGAAAACTATTAAACGTAATTTAAATTTCAAAACTGGGAAATTATGTTCAGGACTCCATGGTCGATGATTTTTGAAATAAATTAAAGATCTTTTTCTCGAAATTACATGTGAGGTCACAATAGATATATTGAACGTGCGGCTGGTCTGAGTGAGATGGAGGGGAGGGGGTTAAATCGGTCTTCGACGAACATAGCAGCACCGGCAAGTCGTTTATTTAAATTTCCGTGTTTCTCATTCGTGATCTTTCAATTACAAAAAGCTTGTTTGTAATATTCTCTCAAGTCCATCAACACCTCGTTTACCCACTTATGAGTTAATTTCTGATTTTTGAGCATTTGAATATTCAAGGTTAATTAATTGAGTTGTTTTAAGATGAGGTTATTTGGTATTTCCTGAGATTATGTTCCAAGAAATTGAATTTAACTGTTTAAACAAAGTTCTTTTTGCGATTATCCAGTTGAGTATATGGTCGATTCAGCGTTGCATCGCGAGAAGAGTTTTCGGAAGTTTATGCTATACTTCCATAGTTTAAATTGCAATAGGTTAATCGAATGACAGATAGACTTACATATCCACTTAGCTTTCTGAAAGGAAAGGAATTGATAAAATGAAAGGAATTGCCTATAAGGTGGGTTTTAAATCTATAGAAAATATTTCACCTTTGTTTTGTTACTGCTCCTTTTAGTTCAATTATCATCACATTCTTTCATTCGTCTCCGTCCGTAAGCGGTTGCTCCCCGCACCGTCTCTTCTCTCGTCTGTCAGAGTCCTTTCCCGAGAAGATTTGGCGCTCCGGGATCGTAGCGCCATGATGAGCGACAGAAGAGGAAGAGTAGCACTTCGATCACTACTGCTTGCCTCGCTCAACCTCCGCTCAACGCTCAGATCCCTTATTCGAGGATTTCCCGATGTGGCTTGTTGATCTTGATAAAGCGTTTAAATTGAATTGAATCATCACATTGATGTTTTTTTATATTTCTCTCTTTCACTTATTCGCAAATTGCAACAAAAAAACGGAAGCACCGGATCCTCTAATATTTTCAAAGTGATTTCTCAGTCAATGCTCACAAGTGTTATTGAATCGATACTGAGAGTTACTGGTCTCTCAATAGCCTAAAAATGCTTCGTAAAGTCAACAAAGTCACACAAAAACATGCAGTCGGTGATTTAATACTTCATGAAATAACAAGTACAAAGATCTCTAGAGAGGACGGCGATCAGCCAACGAAAATTCAGAAACTTCATATCAAGATTGTCATTTTAAACATTAGAACTTCTTAGAAAGTCGGAGTTTTTCAGTAAAAGTTGTGCATTTGTGCCCTTCAGATAAGATCTCGCTCCCCTTCAGATAAGATCTCGCTCCCCTTAAGATAAGATCTCGCTCCCCTTCAGATAAGATCTCGCTCCCCTTCAGATAAGATCTCGCTCTTCGCCTGGGAAAATAGTCTCCAAGTTGAGTATGCCAATCGGGAACATTCGCTTCGGGGACGCGCCATCAGAGACGTAGGAAGAGGGGATCTTGAACTTCAGTTTCCTCTGGCCAGGCTGGAGCAAAAAAATTGATTTTCAATATCATTTTGTGTTCCAATAATCAACTGTTTTCAGTATAACAATATTAAATTAATACTCTTATTGTCCAGCGCTAGCTGTTGTTTTTTTTTTAAAAAGTTGAATGCAGTTTCAAGCTCTTTCACTAATTTTTTTACCTTTCAAGACCTAAGTATATACATACATGTATCATCATAATAATAATTGTTGCATTTGCGGAAACAACATCGCTATGATACAAAGAAAAACTTTAGAATAAATTGGTTTACAAGAGTAATTAATGAACACAAATACTCATCTTATTTCAATACACAATATAACACATTAGCTTGCCTTGATTCCATCATCACAATCGTGGTAAACTTTGAAAACGGGGTCGATAGGCGTCAGCTCCCTCTCACTGCCTTTCAAAGAGAACTCGCCGTTGGAGTTTGTGACGCCCTCGTCGAGAACATCATCCGGATCAGGTCCTGATAAAAACCATACAGAGAAATGAAGCTTTGTCGCCGGATTTTTGAACTTCGTGAAAAGTGATAATCTTTTTTCTAAGAGCTTAATTATTTGAAAAAAGTTCAATCAAGAAGTTTTTTCAAAGCATGCGTTAAATTTTGAAAAAATAAGACATACAGAAAGAGATTTACAGAATGAAAACAAGAAAACACAAAGAAAGAGAGAGGTTGAAGGGAAATGTACAACCTGAGTCCTCTTCCCACAGCTTGACCTTGACCCCAGCGGCAGGTTTCATCCCGCACATCAGTTTCCCCTGCACTCCGACCGCCTGTTGTCGCATGGCTGTGCCTGCGGAGAAAACAGCCGCAAGCAGCAAAACAACGCGCATATCTGGCCTGAAGTCTGACACTCTGGCTCTTTATACAAAAATTTCGTTATTCTTTTCTTTACGTTCTCAGAAGTTTCATGCTCGCGCAAGTTCTTATTCATTCACTAATGGATGTTCACAGCAAATTTTATGAGATTCATCCTTTACAGAAAATTATTCCTTCTGAAGCTTACATTCAAGCTTCTTTTTTCGGTCTTCGCATAGGGTTATTAAATCATGGACAAATCTTTTTTTATTATAGTTTCCATAAGAGTTGAGACAAAAATTATAACATCTAAAAGGTCGTAAGGATCTACATTTTTTGAAAAACACCAGAGAAAAAAAGTAAAAAACAAATCCCTATCGAAAAATAAGAAGTTTCAATTTCATCCTGATTTTCAACAACCAACTTTTCAGAATGAGAAGAAAATAAGTCAATGAACCAGATGAAAATTTGTATGGAAACTCAGCTGATCGGAGGTTTTCGATGAAAACTCAATTTAACTGTGGTTAAAATTCTGTGGTCAGAATCCCAGCCAATCCACTGCCCCGCCGGTTCACTGGTCGTATAAAATTCAAAATGAATCGCCCACTCTATCATTATGCACTAGAGAGAGAAATGGAAGCGGTTGGCTCCAACCCTTCTTATTGCACGCTAATAAATTCCATTACTCGCGCTGCTGAGATTGCGAGAGAGTTTGTTCCAACAACGCAGCGTTTTTCTCAACGTACGCAAAGACTCCTACAAGAAAAATTGTTAAATTAAATTTTTTATTTTGTTCAATTTTTCAGATTGTTCCAACAATGCAGCGTTTTTCTCAACGTACGCAAAGACTCCTACAAGAAAAATTGTTAAATTAAATTTTTTATTAAATCATGGACAAATCTTTTTTATTATAGTTTCCATAAGAGTTGAGACAAAAATTAATTTAAAACTAAAAAAAAATTTTTAAAAAATTTAATTTAAAATAAAAATAAATTTAAAAATTTAAATGGGATTAATTTAAAACTCAATTTAACCACAATTAAAATCAAATGTAAAACTTTAAAATCGTAAGACACAATCGTAAGAATCTCTGTTTTTCCCCAGACATTGACAACATAGTGTTTGAAGTCGATTGAATTAGAACCGAGCTAGAAGAAGGAACAGTCGAGTGATCTAATCACTTGCAGTTTCATCGATTGAATTAGAACCGAGCTAGAAGAAGGAACAGTCGAGTGATCTAATCACTTGCAGTTTCATCTGAGACTTCCGAATCAAAAGGGTGTCTCTTATCAAGATAGCAGCTGTCCGATATCACTTAAACAGAGAAATGTGAGGGTTAGATGGATTTTTTTAGCTTCCAGTAAAAAATTTCTCACAAAGATTTTCTTCTAAGAAATCTGTTAAAAGAAAAGAAAAAACATCATTAGGAAGACAAAAATTTACTGAAAACGAAGAATTCAGAGTTTTTGGAGAGTGAGAGTGAAGTTTAAGTACTAAAAATTGAACCCCATCGAAGCCTCAAGCAAAAAACTGCTAAAAATATATCTTTTATTTGTTTATTTAAAATTTGATAGTTTAAATAAAGATATCTATTTTATTTGTATATAAAAAAAATTACTTTAATAGTTTGATTTGTTCAATAGCACTGCAAAAGTTTTTTCAAGGTCTCAACTTAGGAAAGACCACAATTATTACGGAAAAAATCCCCTTTTCTTCATTTCGCTTTACATTTGTTGTCACGTATGTGTGCTTCGAAGGTAACAAGACTTGATTGTTCAATCGATTGTTACGCTTCTAGACTCATCTCAGCTTTGCCTCTGAATCTGTTGAATATCCACGACTTGAGAGTCATACAATCAGTTTCTATTGTGAAATTTTACTTCGGCAATAAATATTACAGTGATCTGTGCATTGTGACGCTGATCTGTTATCCTTTATCTAGTTCGTCATCGTTTGAACAATCAGAATGCAAAGTAATAAGCACGAGATAATTTCAGATAAGATCTCTCTCTTCCTTAGCAAAGATTGTTTCGAGGTTGAGTACACCGATTGGGAACATTCGCTTCGGGACCGATCCGGCCGAAATGTACGAATTGGGAATCTTGAACTTGATCTTCCGCTTGCCAGGCTGCAAAACCGGAACATTGAAACTCAACTTTTCTTTTTTTGATTCACAATTACCAAAAAAGCTCAAAATTTCTTTGATAAGATTGTTATATATTAATAGGTTCTTCGTAGTCACTGTGCTCAATCGGATAGAGCAATCGGCAAATCAAGCAAAAAAAATTACCAAGGTGGTAATCAATTTGAAATCTACTCACCTTGCTTCATAGCTCAACACAACTCGAATCATCACTTCTTTGAAGCCAAATAACGTTGTTTTTTTATCCGCTAACCTTTTGTTGAGAGAAAAAATTAGAAAGACGAAGAAAGAGAAAAAGACTAGAGGCGAAACGCCTTGAAAAGGTAAAGCTTTGTTTGCGGACTATGTAGAAAAAATCTCTCTCCATAAACGGATATCTCAAGCCGTAGAACTTTTCAAAGGATGAGTTGGACTGACCAGGAAGCCATCATCGCAGTCGTGGTACACCTTGAAGACCGGATCGATAGGCGTCAGCTCACGCTCGCTGCCTTTCAGGGAGAAGCGGCCATTCGCGTCCGTGTAGCCTTCGTCGAGAACATCGTCCGGATCAGGGCCTTCATAGAAACGAGGTTATTGAGGCTTACATGTCACAGACCTCCAA
Source organism: Allodiplogaster pararmata (assembly GCA_964056735.1). NCBI lineage: Eukaryota > Metazoa > Nematoda > Chromadorea > Rhabditida > Diplogasteridae > Allodiplogaster > Allodiplogaster pararmata. The sequence goes on from OZ057406.1 coordinate 10,575,794, forward strand.
ATGAGGTCGCGGAGAAAACAGGTCTTCAAGGGAACATTTGTCTTAAAATAAATAAAAAAAACTCGCTGTTGAAACTTTATTGCGGAGTGTCTATGTAGTATTACATAAATCACGTCTTTTTAACTCTCTATGAATATCAGAGTGATAACCGTTTCTCATATTCTACATTCTTCCAAGACAGTCAGAACCGTTAGACGATTTCTTGGTAGTCAAGCGATTCTCATGAGGAAGCTGACCAGAGTCCTCCTCCCACAGCTTGACATGAACATTGGAGGCGGGCTTCATGCCACACATCAGTTGGCCTTCTACTCCGGCTGCTTGTTGGCGCATGGCCGCCACAATGCGCGGCCCGAGCAGGCCGGCCAACAAGACGACATACAGCATCATCATCGAGGGTTCTGCCTTGAATTAATCAAAACATGTCCTTTCTCAGGCAACATTTCATTGATACAGCCACTCGAGTGCTATTGCCTACTATACGTTTCCGAATATTATTTGTGCACATAATGAAGAAATCATTAATGCATTGGTTATCCTTGATAAAAATCGAATCTCAGAAGACTTGAATAGAAGTACTCAAGACTGAACATTAAAAAGTTTTAACATCCGCAAAATTCAATTCTTTGTTAGCGAGCTTATAAATATATTTGGTCATAAAGATTAATTACATTTCTGGATATACAGAAGTTATCTAAATATAATACGTTTTTTTTCTCTTGGGGCAGTTTGAGACACCAAAAATTCTGCTTCCAAGACAAAGATTCGATTGTTTTATACTAGTGCATCTTTCTAAGTTCAAGGTTTTAGAAAGTAAAAGATGGAAAACTCGGCCAATGAAATAGAGAACGTCTCAAAACATCCAACAGAAAGTATCTCATGATTCCCTATCCCAGGCCGTCTCTCGTCTCTTTTTTCTGTAAATCTCTCCACTCTGACTCTCCCTGGTGGTAACTCTGAACTTTGGATTTTTACCCCTGACATCTCTTCCAACTCTGATTCTCTATTCCTGGCAATTTGTCTGAACTCTGGCTCCTGGAAACTCTCTATCCCATCTCTCTTCACTCTCACTCTCGATTCACTCTACAGATGATACGACAGGACACAACGCTTAATAACCGCCAATTTTCTCGACTGATTGCATGCGATTAGACGTTGGGAAAAAGCGTCAATTAACTTGACATATTCCATCCACGATGTACGAAGACCGCTCTTGATCGCTAACGAATCTATAAAATGCTGGAAGTAGATAGAGCAGTTTGTAATCCCTCTAAAAACCGCTGTCATTTTCACTTGTTGTTTCCTATGAAATTCACTTTCTTCTAGTTGAAACTCATGCGTCTCGTTGAAACTCGTTGGAACTCATGCGAAACTCATAAGCGATTACGGTTGAATTAAATTGAAAAATGTCTGACGTTGGTCCCACATTTCCCATCCGTGCAATACTACCAATCTCCTTCATGAATAGCCCTTTATTTACAATACACATGAAGGAAAATACATCGAGCTAGTAAGAAACTATTTTGAGAGAGTGAACCTGTAGGCATCATCAATTAACTTCAGTCAAAACGGTCAGAGTTTTGGTTTGCAAACGAATTTCTACGTTTAAGCAACAACATAAAAAACGATTTTTTTTTCAAGGACAACGCCGAACATTATGAACATTAAAAAATACATACAGTTTCTCAAAATCTATTGAATAATATCATACATAAAATAGGTTGTTCTATGAGGTCTAACTTGGACGGTACAGTTGGTGATCAAGTTGAACATAAAACAGTTAGTTACCAATGCTTCATTCCTATTTTATACAATACAAATGGAATTTTTAGATCCATCTCATATCATGAAATATGGTCATCTTTATATTAGACTATATGTTCTATGCTGATTAAAATACATTTTTTTTAAATTAAAGGTTTTCCAGAACGGAACCTCGTTGTGACATAAGCGATTCATCTATGGAGAAGGCTCTTCCACTCTGGACCCACTTATATAACTGCATCGGATTTATGGAGAAGGCTCTTCCACTCTGGACCCACTTATATAACTGCATCGGATTTATGGAGAAGGCTCTTCCACTCTGGACCCACTTATATAACTGCATCGGATTTATGGAGAAGGCTCTTCCACTCTGGACCCACTTATATAACTGCATCGGATTTTTTTTAGATCTAAGCGTAACTTTTCGGGAATCCTCTGCCATTCCAGTGCATTCTCGAAGGAGTCCGCCAGCTCAACTCCCGTTTCAATCTCAATAAAATGATGACATGAGATAATCTCCTGGAATGGAACTACAACTTTAGCCCCCCCCCCACCAAACTTCATGGGGAGGGGGCCTATGGTATAAAAAGAGATTTGTAACACCCAGCAAGAACACCCAGAGAAGGTTCGAAAAATGACTCGCAAACTTTCAAGATATCTATTTTTGCAGAAAAACTTTGTATCTGCAAACTGTTATTGATCATCAGACTGTTGGTCTTCCAAACTTCCGGTAGAATTTTCACGCTCTTTGAAAATTTATAGAGATTCATAGCTTTTTGTCGATTGAACAATCTCATACAACAGCGCATTGATATTCGGCAAAATACACACCAACAAACTCCGAGATCGTTTACTCTGGACATACTTTTCAAACTCTTCAAACCTATTTTCCGTAAGTTTTGGCAATTCGGAGAATATGTAAACAGAAAAAAGGTCAATTACAAGAAACGCACTTGGCCGCAGAGCTCAGTGAACAGTTGATTGCTCTGTAGGACTCGACCTGAAAATTATATAAAATATATAATCAATAATTTGATAATAAAGAACATATTGCTTCATTTTGACACGGTTCGATGTTACACGTCTTATCACTCACAATTGCCGGAAAGCGTGATTCCGCAAAGCGTGATTCGTAAAATAAACTGCATGCACCATAAACAACACTTCCTGCTGACACACTTTATTATGATTTTTCAAAGTTTTAAAAATCCAGCTACAATTTCACTAAAAATTCGGCTTAGGCTTAGGTCAAGTTTACGCTAATGAGACCGTGAAACTCAAGAACAAAATCGTATTGAAATGTGGAAGTAGTGCACTACATAAGTAAACTTCAAACGACCGACCAACCGATCCTCTTCCTCACTAGAAATGAATGTATCAAAGTTTTCACAGCTGAAATTGGAAAAAAATTTCCTCTACATGAATAGAAGGTTTCATTAGTCATAACTCAGCATCAACCGGTTTCGCAAAGTTTGAAGTGAAACTTTTGACCTATTGTACTTAAGCGATCGACATATTGAAAAATCAAGACATATTTACAGAAGTTGATCTTTTATAGGGTATGAAGACATTTATAGGGTATGAAGATCCACCCAAACCAAGGAGTTTAAGAAATGTTGGTAGTGCTCATGCACGAATCTGACTCTCCCCACTGCTGTTAATCACACTAGCAGTGATCTAGCAGGCAGCCACTGGTTCTACCAGGATAGGTCTGTCCTGCATCTCAGGGGAGCGCGTACCCTGCCGCGGGGCGGGAACAAGCGCGAGGAAGAAGAAGAAGAAGACATTTCGCATCACGAGATTTCACACCGCGACAACTCACACCCTAATTTTCCTAATTGAAAACGTTTAATGTTTTTTGTCATTGGCATTTGTGCTCAAGTTGTAAAGACGAGGCCTTACGACTTAGTACGAGATCGTAAACAACGAATAGCCACGTAATTAGAGCCCTGGAGATTTTTTTTGGGAAATCCGGGTGCAAGTTGTCGCGGTGCCAAAAATTCATGGAACCCTTTTCTAGAATTAAATCTTTGTAAGTGAACAGAATTTAGAATTTCAAACTCCGCTCCCAGCTGCTAGAGAAATAATAGCAGGTAACTGCGGGAAACAAATCAATTTTTTCGACTGTGTTCGACTATAATGTTATTAATGTTCAAGTTGAAGCCTTTCCTTCTCCGATCGCCTGGAGTGGAGCGTTCACCCGCTCGATTTTTGTAAGCGCCACGCGAGGTTTGATGAATGCTAACAAGAATAAGAAGGAAATTGGAGTAGTTAATACCTACTAGTTATAAAGAACAAAAGAGAAAAGATGGTAAAAAATCCAGATGATTTCTGTTGAAGCCTAATCCCGCTTACAACAACATATCCTTCTTTTTGAACATATTATGAGTTTTAATGACTTCTTACAACTAAAGCCTGAATATTATTCTTCTATGACACGTAATATCATCGAATATAAGTCTCAGTTCTACTTAAAAGTAAAACCTGCAAGAAGGTATTGCTTGCCGACATCGAGAACAAGCCCACAAGCTGCGGACTCCGAAGGAGTGAAGATCTCTTTCGGCAGCGCCGTAGAATTTGGCGGCATCTGAATAAAAAAAACCACATTGTTTTTTTCTAACCCATTCTGCAAGTGGAATCTATGCGCTAAATTAATGAAGCTAGTGGTATTTTGTAAAGCATCCTCTATTTTTTCTCCCGCGTTCTCGATCTCTTTTAAAGTCTGACGTTTTCTCATGATTAGCACTTTTTTAAAACTTTATTTCCGAACATAGCTCACCAAAACCGTTAAATTTCTCCCGGTCGCCCGCCTAATCTCCGAAGAAAAAAATATTTACCTCAACTTAAGTTACTGAAAACCGACTCACTCTCTTCGCGTCTGTGTGATGCTTATAAAATGCCCATGTAAGGCTGAATTTGAACTTCGCGTGCATGATTACCGCATTTTTGAGCTGTTCAAATTTTTTTATCAACGGCCAAAAAAGTGAGCAAAACTTTTTTTTAGCCAGAAAAGAAACGGAGAACAAAACTTTGTCATCGACCTCTCTCCCTCCAACCCCCCCCCCCCTCTCCCCTTTATTTCGGGTCTTTGGAGAGCGCATAGATTTTTTTCACCCGCAGTGCGGGTCAGAGAAACATCCTGGTGCCCATTTCAGAGGCTAAATAAAACCTCAGCTTTAGAGTAACTGGAGGAACTAGTGAATAATAAATAAAAGTGTTCTTTACTAGCTTAATGTCAACTCCAAGGTACTTTTTCTTTTCATCGGATTTTCGCGTCGCGGCCCCCTTCGCGCCGTACGGCCCCGTTAGCTAAGCCGTACGGCCTCGTTATCGTAAACTTTTACTAAGCTTAAGCGTTTTTTAATGTAAAAATAACTTTTTGATGTAAAAATAAAACGCGAAGGGAACCGCGACGCGACCGCGACGCGAAAATCCGATGAACCGAAAAAGTGCCAACTCCAACTGATTTGCTTTTTTTTCCCCAGGATTATATGAGAATATTCTCTCTCAAGAGGGTTGAGTGACTTTGAAAGTGTCTAGATGCTCCACTGCGTATCTGATGTTATTGAGCCCTCTGCGGCCCGCGTTCTCTCCGAGAGGCTGCTTCGTCACGCGCATCCGGATATTCACATGAGATACTGAAATCGTAATATCGACTATTTGAAGGATTCCACAGCGGAAATTGAAAAATGAAGGTGAGGGACTACAAAATTGACGAAGCTTCTGGAATTTTTCGTGTAGTGCAATTAACACTCCATTTTTTGATTGTTTTTTTTTGCTCTGGCATAGGCTTTTAGGTATTTTTACTTTTTTGCGCTTAGGTTTAAGTAATGGTTACGCTGACGAGGCCGATAGAAACGAGACCAATATGTCTCAAGAGTGCGGTGAAATATAAAATTTACCGGAATTTTTACCCTCTCCTTCATTAGTCATATCCTTTTAAACCGACTCTTTTGAGAAGAGGTCAATACAACACACCAGTACTTGAATTGGGAAACTACAACTTTAGCCCCCCCCCCTCACCAAACTTCAGTACCCCACGCGATACAAAACCCCTCATTCCATAGTAAAACAGATCAGAATGGAGGGGAGCTGAAGGTGAAGAGCAGAAATGAAGGTGGTTTCAAGTGAAATGTTAACCATTTATCTTTAGTTCCTCACCATCAGGGGTTAAATGGTTACCGGACCTGCTATGTTGGCGCAAACATGTTCGCGCCGAGAATGATCTCTACATTCTCTTCTCCTTCCGTTCTGTTTCACTTTTTCTCTACTTCTCTTTCTACTCTTCTTGCCTTTCCCCATTCCCTTTTCCACTCGCTCGGCGCGTACAAACATGCCTTAGACGGGCCTCATTTAACGACTGCTCACCATACAAAATGGGGAGTTGAAGTACATACCCGGATCTTTCACCATACAAAATGGGGAGTTGAAGTACATACCCGGATCTTTCACCATACAAAATGGGGAGTTGAAGTACATACCCGGATCTTTCACCATACAAAATGGGGAGTTGAAGTACATACCCGGATCTTTCACCATACAAAATGGGGAGTTGAAGTACATACCCGGATCTTTCACCATACAAAATGGGGAGTTGAAGTACATACCCGGATCTTTCACCATACAAAATGGGGAGTTGAAGTACATACCCGGATCTTTCACCATACAAAATGGGGAGTTGAAGTACATACCCGGATCTTTCACCATACAAAATGGGGAGTTGAAGTACATACCCGGATCTTTCACCATACAAAATGGGGAGTTGAAGTACATACCCGGATCTTTCAATTTCGACCCATCCTTCAGGGTGTTTCTCCGATACGCACTGCGGGTAGAAAAAATCTATGCGATTTTTAAAAACCCCGAAAAAGATTTAAATCTAAGCACTTAGAAAAAAAAAATTCTTGGATTTTTCGGTGTTTTTGGAGACTACTTAGGTTGCTGAGCTAGATGAGAAACATAGCTGTGGAACTGACCCCATTGAGCTGCGCAGAAAGACTTCTCGACGCTGCTGCTCCTACACTTGCAAGCCTCCACCGAGTCGATGAGAAGAAGCACACTCAAGAACGCACCCAAGGCGAAAGTTTTGATACTCATCTCAACTTTCTAGAATATAGTACCTCTCCGATTAGACAAGTTATTGACAGAAATAAACAGCTCATATGTGACTGTTGAGAATGAGAGTTGATAAGTTGAATATACGAGTACTTCGTAAAAAAAACCCAAGGTCAAACACAAGAAATTCTCCCTGAAAACAGCTTGTCAGGAAATTAGTCATAGGTACCAACTGGCAAAATTTTTTTTAACGACGACCGACCTACCGACCTTCTCCCTCACTCGAAATGAATGTATCAGAGTTTTCACAGCTTATATTGAGAGAAAAAAAATTTTCATTCATCTACATAAATAAAACGTTTCATCAGCCTTACCTCAACTTCAATCGGTTTCGTAAAGTTGAAAGTGAAAATTTCCACCTAATGAAGCGATCGACTTATTGAAAATAAAGACTTTTTTATCTATGACAGTTTCCCACTTTTCTGGGGGCAGGTAAAATGTTTATTCAAATGAAACAGCTTTGGTCGGAAAGGAAGAGATACTACATACCGAATTTGAAAAACTGCGAGGAAAACACGGTTCTCTTGATTAACTTCCTCAGAGTAAGTACGTGCAATCGGCCTTTGAAAAAAATTTCTGAGACATTCTCTTCAAGAGGTCTTGAAATAGCCTAAAATTACTGGAGCTCAACCGCGAGCAATTTCAATAGCCGAGAATTTTCCGAAAACAACACAAATTTAATCCGAAAATATGTTCTCAAGTAAACAATTGTTCATGGAAAGAGATGAAAAAATGAGCGAACACAGCAGGTTTTTAGTTAGTGAAGAAAAAAGCCGTATATTAGAAGAGAAGAGAGCGTCGAAAAGTGAATGTGTGACTCATAGCTCTCATTCGATTTTTTGACATAAGAAAGAGATAGCTGCAAGAGACTAAAACAGATTCGAAAACGAAAGAAAGTAAGTTCAAAACAGACAAACAAGAGAAGCAAAACGCGATAAAGTAAACGTTTACAAGAGTTTAGCCGCAATCTGGTTCTGTTGAGTACGAAATATACGCTTTGACACGAACATTTGCAGTAATCCGTCGAATGAAAGCATGTTTTTGTCGTTGTATTATTTTAATGAGCAGTTTTATTTGTTTAATGAAATACATTTTGCAATGTAACAACACGAGGAAGACTCTGATGATAAAACTAAAGATAATTAAAAAAACTGAGAAAAAAACAACGAGATCTGTTCATTCTGATCTGTTCATCTTTCATGCGGAAATAGATGAATGAATACACTCTTTGATAGAAATTTCTGATGTACGTTTCGATAATTTTTTCAAAGTTCGACACAAAACTGGGAACTTTTTCACTTTAGCCCCCCCCCCCCTTCCAGAAGTTCAATTGGGTCAGTTATTGGGTCATTTTCTTTATACAGTCTCGTTCGCCTAAGCCGTACGGCCTCGTTAGCGTAAACTTTTTCCTAAGCCTGAGCGTTTTCAATGTGAAAATAGTTTTTTTTTATGTAAAAAAACTTTTTTATTGTAAAATAATTTTTTTGAAAATGTAAATGAGTCAGAAGTATGACCCATAGAACCTCAGGGAGGGGGGCCTAAAGTACAAGAGTGCCCAAAAATTAAGAACCTTATACGTTACAAGAAATGGAAGACCATATTTTTATGAAATTCGATAGAAGCAACAGGTTTACAGACAAATCAACACCTTCAAAGCTTTAAAACCGAAAAATTCAGATTTTTGATACAGTTAGGCCTTGATAAATTCAAACAAAGGTCAAAAATTTGGGATAATGGTCAATTCGGAACTCATAATTGTCGCTTTCCAGAATTTTCTAAAAGTCATTAGTGTTAACACATGGTCGTCGAAAATTTACCGCCTAAAATTTAGGTTTTACTCGGTAGTCGCTATGGCAAAGGTTATATAAAACAGTGTTTTCTCATTTATGGCAAGGATACATTCGTTCTGTGGTGATCAGTGGTCATGACTCCGCGTATCTCTGCCAAAGCCCTCAGTAAGTCTTCCAAAAGAGGCAAGCAGCCGAAGGTCCCCGGTGAAAAGAGAAGGAAGAGGAACCGACACGAGTCGTTCACTGTCTACATCTACCGCGTCTTAAAGCAGGTCCATCCGGACACAGGGATCTCCCAAAAGGCCATGTCTGTGATGAACTCCTTCGTGAATGACATCTTTCAGAAAATCGCTACGGAGGCGAGCCGTCTTGCCGCGTATAGCAAGAAGTCGACCATCACTTCTCGCGAGATCCAGACTGCCACGAGACTCATCTTGCCTGGTGAGCTCTCGAAGCACGCCGTCTCTGAAGGCACCAAGTCGATAACGAAGTATACTGCGAGCAAATAGATCACTCGCTGATTACTGCCATCCTTAGCCAATCTTGAAGATTGGCAAAAATCCTGAACCCAACGGCCCTCTTTAGGGCCACAATCAAGTCATGACTCGAAAAGCGTATTTGATAAAGAACTTAGGGCGCTAGTGCAGTTCAGATGGAAAGATTTTCCAGCAAAACTACGCTTTAGATTTCAAAATTTTTTTAGTTTTTTTCCGACATAACGTGACCAAAGTAAGCGACGTAAGCAAACGATTAAAAAACTTTTCTTTATTTTTTAAAAACAACTTTCTTAGCAAAAATTTCAAAAAATTATTTTGACATGAGAATTCGCTTAGGCTTAGCAAGTTTACGCTAACGAGACGGTTACGGCTTAGGTAATGACCGTTTTTTTCATTGATTTCGAATCTATATTCGCTCCATGGAACCCTGGTTGCTCTACCTAACCTATGTAGGGCCTTTAACAAACTTCACCCTCCACGCTTACGCTCTTTTGTCAAACTTTTCTAACCGTAATCAGCTCACCGAAATCCTTTTTACTAGTTTCAACGCTCTTTTGCTTACGGTAAGAGAAGTATGACGAAAGAGCGTTTTTTCTTTAAAAAAAAATTTTTTACATCAAAAAACGCTTAGGCTTAGGAAAAAGTTTACGCCAACGAGGCCGCACTGCTTAGGTGAACGAGACCGTATCAATAAAATGTTACTTTCATCTGAACCAATTGAACCTCTTGTAGGGGTGTGTCCCTAAACTAGAGAAGTGCCACTGCTAGCAACTATTGAGAACACTGTTATGTTAATGACTTCACGAACAAGCTCTCGAGATGTTCGATCTTCGAGATATCCAATCGCTAAAATGTTGGCGGTTCTATATTCCTAAAATGATACTGTCTTCTTCTTCTTCCTCGCGCTTGTTCCCGCCTCGCGGCAGGGTACGCGCTCCCCTGAGATGCAGGACAGACCTATCCTGGTAGAACCATTGGCTGCCTGCTAGATCACTGCTAGTGTGATTAGCAGCAGTGGGGAGAGTCAGATTCGTGCATGAGCACTACCAACATTTATTAACCCCCTTGGTTTGGGTGGATCTGTCCGGGGTGGGAGTCGAACTCGGGACTCTTCGCACAATGGTCTATCACACTACCACTATGCCACGCCCGGACATGGGGGCGTGGTAAAATGATACTATCTGAGACCTACAATGTTAGCTAACGACTCGAGCAACTGAAAACATCCTCGACACAAACCAGATCAACGCTGGAGTCGCCGTGTGAAACTTCGACCACGTACGCAACAGCATTGTGAGAGGTAGACTTGGAGTTGCTCATATACAGAAAAAGATGCGTGAAGTCAGAATACGGCCGCGTGATGCGAAGAGAGACCACTGACGTTGTACGACGTGCCCTCATGATGGAAGTCGCGGGTGAACACCCGCGAGGGGAGCCCAAGACTAGATACCTAGACACGCTTAACCTAGACCCCTTTATCCTGAGGACGCCATGAAAAGAAGATTCTTGAGAACTAGAAGTCATACAACGGACCCGACTCCGACTTCGGCCGGCGCGGGACAATGCTAGGAGAAGAAGAATTTTACTTCGACGGGGCTCGCGATATGCTCCGCTGTTCTCATCGTAATCTGGACGTGGCAGGACGCAACCTCTGCACGAGTAAAATGTATATGCGGGTCGGACAGGTAGAATTATTAAGCGGCCAGCCGGACGCAAGCTGCAGAGGGATCACCGACACTTTGTACCACGACATGTTTCATTTAGTTTCTTTGTTCCATGCACATGAAATCGAAGCATAACGAAACACAATATAATATTGCATGGACTTGCTTTGTAGGGGTTGGGAGGGCAAACGCTCATTAAAAAAGATAAAATATTAAATCAAGCTCAATCATTAACAAATGGCTTAGGAAGCACCTTTTGTTTAGGAAGACAAAGCAATTGTTTCTTGAAGGCAGTGCTATTCTGTATGCTGACAACTTCAATTCAATTCAATTCTTTATTCCGTGCACAAAAAAGGTTGGGGGTGAATGGAAAAGAAGAATAAGAGGCAGCGAAGCACGGACTGGTTTTGCTTGGTAAAAGTCGGCACCTGAAAGGCTGTTGGGCAGTTGTGCAGTGGTACTTTACATTAAGATATTTAATTAAAAGTCAATTTAGGAACTGTTTTTGTTGCAATATCAAGATAAAAAACTTTTAGTCTTTCACAATCGGTTTCGGAAGAAGTGAACTGAAGGGAAGCTTACTAAGGCCAATTTCTGGCATTCGGCGGGGGAGAAGTTGAAGATGCATGTTGAAGAAGAGGGAGGAGAGACGTTACAGTCTTCATCATGCGGTTGACAGCTTTGACGAGTAGAGATACTTGCTGCGTCAGTGCTGTGATGTTCGATGTTTTCCGAAGAGAAGTTTTCGCTGTTCTAGCGAAATGCTGTTTTCTCATTTCAGAGTGGAGAGCTGTAGAGTAGGCAGCCGCACGAGAGTAAGAATGAAAATGAGAATACTTCGATGAAACTTCGATGGCAGTTCGATGAAAAATGAAACTTCGATGGGCAAAAAGTTCCGAACAGAGAGAAAAATGGGGGGGGACTATAAGACAGAGGGAAATGGGACTATAATTGTGTACCAGATTGCGGGACTTGTTTTTCATGCACTGGCTTAACTATAGACTTTCTCCACAAAGAAGGAATACAACTAGAATTGAGGCTATTATTGTAAAAACTTCCGCACTGTTATTATTGATTATTATTGGAAAATGATGTACTCGGCCGGCGCGGAACCACGACATGTTGTACCCGCAATCAAATCGGCCAAAAATTGATATTTTGATGAACTTTTCCACATGTAAGCCGTACGGCCTCGTTAGCGAAATCTTTACCTAAGCGTAAGCGAAAAAAAACTTAAAAATTAACTGAAAAAGAACAAAAATTTCACAGTACAAATTGTAACGGGTACCAAGTGTCTTGATAAGGCTACAAATAGTAGTCTCAGTTACCCACGAGCTCATCTGAGTCTCGAGACGAGAAGCGAAGTCTTGAGGCTGGAGTTGCAAATAATGGGCGTGAATTTTTTTGAGCGCGGAAGGTTTTTTAGGACTACTAGTGTTTTCTCAAACGAACAATCTTTGTGTCGACTAGAGACTTAAGAAATAGGAGACATTTTTTGAACCTCGAGACAACAAATATTTGCAGAAACAAGCAAATTGCTTGTCGACTCAGTGACAGATATGCGGGTTCAGTCCGCAGTCCAGTCTAGAGTCGAAGCAAGATTCTTTAGTAACTCGCTTGTTTTCTTAATGTATTTTAAATAGGCTTGCTCGAAAAAAAAGTCGAAAAACGAGGAAAAAAAAACTAGCGAAAAAGGCAAAAAAAGCGAAAACTTTTTCTTACGAAATTTGTCGAAAAAATCCGGAAAACCGAAAAAAGAAAAATGTGCCACCCTGATTGTAAAGATAGTTTCAGTTCGCAAATGCCTTGTGCTTCTTCTTCTTCTTCTTCTTCTTCTTCTTCTTCTTCTTCTTAGCGTTGTCCCGCGCCGGCCGAGGTCGGATTAGGGTCCGCTGTACGGCTTCTAGCTCTCCAGAAACATCTGTCCGTTGCGTCTTCCGAGTGGAGTCTTGCAAGGCGCAGGTCTTGGTTGAGCGTATCCATATATCTTGTCTTCGGTTTGCCTCGCGGGCGTTTGCCTGGTACTTCCATGTCAAGGGCGTGTCTTGCGATGTTGGTCGCGTCTCTTCGCATCACGTGTCCATACCATCTAACTCTCCCTTCTCGCATCTTGTAGCCACGCCGAGTCTCCCTCTCACAATTGTGTTACGCACACAGTCTAGGCGAGTCAGTCCTAGTGTCCAGTGTAACATTTTCATCTCACTCGTGTGGATAATGTTCTCGGTTACACGCGTTGTAGGCCAGGTCTCCGTTGAACAGAGAAGCACGGGACGGATCGCAGTTTTATACATCTTTCCGCGTTTGCCAGCTGTGATATTCCTATCACAGAGGACACCTGTAGCTTCCTGAAGAGTACATTCGATGGACAATGGCGATGTACGATGATTCAAAGAGTACCGTCAGAACTCCGGTCGGCATCACAGAGCCATTCGCAGTAAACGTTGGAGTGCACCAAGGGAGTGCTTTGTCTCCCCTTCTCTTCGTTTTGGTTATGGATACCGTCACGCGTCCTCTACTGACTCCGGCTCCGTCAACCATCGCATACGCCGACGACATTCTCCTTGCTGCTCCTACACGTGCCGAAATCGAGAAACGCACCCAAGAATGGAATGACGCTCTTAGTAGACATGGCTTACGCGCATGAATTGAGCGGTAGAGATTTCGGGAAATCCGAGTTCTTGGGAGAGTGAACGCAAGAACTGCCGGTCCGCTGCATTCGTGGCCGCCTCGGTTTCTTCTTCTGGAAGGCCGACGACGACCAAATTCTCCGCTTTTTCCTTCAGTATGACGCGGTCATCTGTTAGAGCTTTCCTAGCCGCTTCATACGCTAGCATTTGGGGAGGTAGATTTTGAGAAAGAAGGGATTGACGGTTATGAGGATGGGCAGTTGCGATCGATTGAGTGGAAGACATTAACTGAGCTAAAGTCTTCTCAATTCTCTCGAGGCTTCCCTCCAACTTGGTCATTCTTTCCATTAAATTAGTCACATCTGCATTCTTCTGCTGAGACTCACCTTGGACGACCGGAATGCTCATCCTTTCGAATTTTTCCACGGCGGCCTCCAGTTTTTCCATCTTTTGAGCCAGACTTCTCATTTCTTCATTTTTCTTCAGGCAGTCGAAACATCCGGCTGTTTTCTTGACTGTGCGCTTTGGAGTGGGCATAACAGCGGGATATCGATTGGCTTAGAGAGCTTTTAATGGGTCACCTTCCTCTATGAGAACTAAGCGAGGGAATGAGAACTAAGCGAGGGAATGAGAACTAAGCGAGGGAATGAGAACTAAGCGAGGGAATGAACTAAGCGAGGGAATGAGAACTAAGCGAGGGAATGAACTAAGCGAGGGAATGAGAACTAAGCGAGGGAATGAACTAAGCGAGGGAATGAACTAAGCGAGGGAATGAACTAAGCGAGGGAATGAGAACTAAGCGAGGGAATGAACTAAGCGAGGGAATGAACTAAGCGAGGGAATGAACTAAGCGAGGGAATGAACTAAGCGAGGGAATGAACTAAGCGAGGGAATGAGAACTAAGCGAGGGAATGAACTAAGCGAGGGAATGAACTAAGCGAGGGAATGAACTAAGCGAGGGAATGAACTAAGCGAGGGAATGAACTAAGCGAGGGAATGAACTAAGCGAGGGAAATGAAGCCCATTACAACTGCCCTATTAGGTGTTCTCTATGCACCCACCCGCGCATTGAAGAGTGTAGTGGCCAGCTGCATAAAGAATGCACTCGTTGTCGATTTGTCTTCAACAACGAAGACTGTTTCAAACGTCATTTGGAGCAAGGTGTCCAAGGAGGTGCACCACGATGCGAGCGCGTCCAAATCTGTGAGATGTGCAATCAGGTTATTCAATTTACTTGATTTGTTCACCTTAGAAAAAGCGTTATTCGATACTATTGAAGGTTATTGACAAAAGACGAAAAGGACGAGATCACGTGTGTGGCATGTCGTTTTGTCCTCGATGCAAAACGGATATGCCTAAAGACCACCCAACATGCTTCGTTACGCCAGCGAGCCCCATCTCCTCCAGATTTCGACTCAAGACTATCGCCTTGGATATTGAGGTAGTACATTTTTTCTTTTTAAAACTAGCTCTTCTCTCACTAGCTCTCTCAAAACTAGCTCTTTCTACTAAAACGAATCCTTTGTTCAGTCGACAGTTGTGAACGAGAATGGCAAAAACGTTCACAAGCCGAACGTCATCATTGCCATCCGTTCGTGCAGTGCATGCCAACACACCACACCAGAGTCTCACGAGTCTCAAGAATCGTGCAACCAATGCGGAGGGGCGTCGTGTCCATGTATGGCATGGTTTGGATGGATGCAACAGGGACCTTGTCAGCGAGTTCGTAAAGTGGCTGAACCTCAAGGAAAACCGTAATGCAACGGTTCTCGCGCATAACCTAAAGGGGTAAGCCAAATTTCTTACTCTCTTGACACTCATATATTTCTTTCGTTTTCTATCCCTCTTCAATCATGTATTGCTTGAGGTATGACGGCCAATTTCTGCTGAGAACCATGATGTCGAGCGACGATGTCCCGAGTAAGATGATTCTTTCGGGACTAAAGCTCATGCATATGGTCAACAGGAGCGTGCGGTTTGTGGACACGGTAAACTTCCTGCAGATGCCACTCGCATCGTTCCCCAAGGCATTTGGAATATCGGAGCTAAAGAAAGGTTTGTTGTATTCTCTTTCAAGTACAGTTGATGTAAAATATTTTCAATTTAAATTATTTACCTCGTTTCTTGTAAAATATTTTCAATTTAGGCTACTTCCCCCATCTCTTCAACTGCCCGCAAAACTACAACTACATTGTAGCCGTTCCTGACTCCACCTTCTACAATCCCACTCAAATGAAGGAGGAAGGGAAAAAACAGTTTTTGGAGTGGCACGCGGCTCAAAGTGAAGTAGAATTCAACTTTCGGCAGGAAATTTTGGCCTACTGCTACTCTGATGTAGCATTGCTCAGCAGAGGAGCAACGGCTTTCGACACGGAGTGCTTCCGTATATCGGGCACTCACGTTTTCCATGAGAGTGTCACAGCTGCAAGTGCAGCTATGCTCATCTTCCGGAGAAATTTTCTGAAAAAGGAGAATCTGGCGATTGAAGCACCGATACTTCCATGCAAGAGACAGAGCATCCTAGCCCTCAAGTTTCTGGCGTAAGTTAATCAAATAAATTTCAATCTCTTTGTGCTTTGTTCAACTTTAAACTATTACAGATACCTTCGTGAGACGAAGGGACAAATGATTCAGGACGCAACGCACGGCGGGGAACACAGAGTCCCTGGAACAAGATACCACGTGGACGGCTACACTCCTAGAGAGGGCAAGAAGCCGGTAGCTATCGAGGTTAGCTGATAATGTTGAAACATTTGGGTTTTTTTAAAAACAATATTTTGTAGGTACATGGATGCTACTACCACGCATGCACCTGCTCATACCAGGATGACGCCGTCATACTGGGCCGTACAGCTGCCGAAATAAGACGTGACGACAAGTTGAGGCTCAGCGTACTCGAGCCAAACTACAAGGTGAAGGTCTATCGGGAGTGTGAAATCAACAACATGCTGCGTCAAGATGAGAAGATGAGGATCATGTTCTTGAAGCATCGAATTCTAGTAAGTTTTATTTTTGTTTTCTCCTTAAACGACTTGCCTATAAATTTATAATTGAGGAGCCTCTTGATATCAACGATGCGTTCTTTGGCGGAAGAACCGAGACGTTCAAACTACACGCAAAATGTCAAGAAGGATGGAGCATCCGCTATCAAGATATTTGCAGGTTACTTATTATCTCTTTGTCATGGTCTTTTTCATGTTCAACAATCTGCTTTCAGCCTGTACCCATTCACGAACAAGTACAAGCCATATCCTATCGGCGTTGGAGTCTACGTTTCTGGAGAGGATATCCCGTGCCCAATCAATGATGCACAAGATTTGGGCGTAAATGGATTCCTCAAGTGCAGAGTATGTTTTCTTGATGAACTTGTAACGCTTTCCTGTTACTTATTTACAATCCTATTGTTCAGGTATTGGCACCACCCAAACTGCATCTACCGGTTCTATGTATGAGAGTGGGAGGAAAGTGCATCTACGCACTATGTCAAGAATGTGCTTTGAAAAAGTCATCAGAGAGAACTTTATGCTCGCATACGGATGAGGAGAGAGCTTTCGAAGGAACATGGGTCACGGAGGAGATCAAGCTCGCCTTGAGAACTGGCTATACAGTTCTGAACGCATACGAGGTAGTCACTTTTCATATATATATACATATATCACAGTCATTCATTACTACAATTCAGGGAAGACATTATGAGAACTGGAGCCAATACGAGATGAATCCTGAAAGCGGTCATGTACGTCACGGCATCCTCTCCGAGTACATGAACACATTTGTGAAGCTCAAAACGGTTAGTGATTTTAATTATTGTTTAGTAGTAGTGTGTTGTTGATTCTCATATGATCTTTTCAAAAATGAAGCTGTTTGAAGGAGGCAAGCGGATGGCCCAGAGACGTTGGCGATGACGTCATGAAACAGGCCGAGTATATTGAGGCCTTCAAGCAGAGAGAAGGTGTGACGCTCGACCCTACAAAGATGGTGCCAAACAGCGCAGCAAGACAAGTCGCCAAGCTGATGCTCAACTCCTTGGTAAGATTCTTTCTGTGTATTAGATAATTACAAACAAATTATTCTGAATTTTCAGTGGGGAAAACTCGGAGAACGTTCGGGAAGGAAACAACAGGAAATGATTATCTCCCCCGAAAGACTGCACAGCTTTCTGATCGAGGCCGAGACCGAGGTTGGGGAGATTATTGTCCTCACCGATGAGAAGCTCTGGGTCTCCTTCAAGAAGAAGACTGGTCACTCCGAGCCGATAAGCACAACTTCCCTGGCGTCGGCTGTGCTCACGACGGCTTACGCGAGAGTGGCACTTTACAATATCATCTCGCGTGTGCAAAGCTCCAGACTGCTGTATTGTGGTTCGTTTAAACTTTTCATTATTCTTTGCTGTATATTCCAATTCTTTTTGTTTCAACCCTAATTTTTTTTTTTAGACACGGATTCGGTCATCTACCTTCACAAAGACAGTGAAGTGGACCGTTTGTAAGGGAAATGAAGAAAGGTGAGAAACCTTTCCCGGTCACAGTCGTCTATGACCGAATAGTCACAGAGAGAAGTCACGCGGTGACATCTCTTCAAAAAAAGAAGTTGAACGCCGTGTTCGACAAAAGGGTCATCGTCCGGGGGACGTACAACACAATCCCATATGGATATAAGGGATGATGTAGATTTATCTAAATGAACTGTTGAAATTAGATTTTTTTTATTACTCGCTTTGTTTTATTTATTTTTCTCTAAGTAATAAAATACTATTCTATTTAGTTCTTTTTTTGTCTAATGCTTGTTTCGTTTCGTCTTTGAGACGATAAAATGTTGTTGCTAATCTTTGTGTTTTTTTTTGTTCTACAAAGGCGAAAGAATACATGACATGTTCTGATTTTTTATTACTCGGTTTGCTTTTTTTTTTCTCTAAGTAATAAAATACTAAGCTATTTATTTCATTTTCGTCTATTGCTTGTTTCGTTTTGTCTTTGAGATGATAAAATGTTGTTGCTAATCTTTGTGTTCTTTGTTCTACAAAGGCGAAAGAATACATGACGTATTCTTTACCGCAAAGAGTGCAAGTTGCGAGAGTAGGAGATGGCTTCCTTCCAAGATCGTATCCATAGATTATGCGTGTATGAAAACAGTGATTATTGGAAACACATGATAAAAAATTGTCTAATAAAAGATTCAAAAATACACATCGGAGAGAGTGTCTAACAAGTGTGTCTTTCTGAGAAAGACTACACTGTAAGAGAAAAACGCTAGAGAGCGTAAAAGAAAATAGCATGTAATATTGAGAGACGCAGATGAAAGCATCATGGATATATATTTATATATTTTATCGACATTTTGCAATGCAAAGTTATGGTGAGAGACATTGTAAATAATATTCAAGTGTGGCGAGAAGTAAGGCAAATATCTAAAGTAAGGCAAATATCTAAAAGTAAGGCAAATATCTAAAGTAAGGCAAATATCTAAAGTAAGGCAAATATCTAAAAGTAAGGCAAATATCTAAAGTAAGGCAAATATCTAAAAGTAAGGCAAGTATCTAAAAGTAAGGCAAATATCTAAATGCTACTAGTTATTCTCCAGGTCACATATCACATTCTCGTTACGGAGACGATTTATAAACTGCTCTACTGTTCTTGAATTCAGTATTTCACTCGGGATTACGTAAAACATTCTTGAAACACGTAAACCGAAACAATTGAATCTAGACGTCGAAGAAGTACATTCAATAGCAATACCATTCATATTAGTGCGGGTAGAGGAGGTGCTCTTGAAAATGCGTGATTTTTCGATAATAGACTTGTCATTGAAGATCTTCCAACCCATTTTAAGGTCGGCAATCACCCTTCTTTCGGCTAAAGTACTTAGGCCGATTAGATTCAGACGATCTCTGTAACATGGAAGGCTGAGAGGATAATCAGGCTGTGGGAAACATCGATAAAAGAGTATTCTAGAGAAAGATCTCAAAACCTTTTCTAGGAGATCAGAATCCTTCCGGTATATTGGATTCCATAGACAAGAGGCAAATTCTAGATGAGGTAGAACATATGTATTGAAACACTTAACAAGTACTTGGGAATCATTGATGCTTATAGAGCGGAGCATAGCATACATCGCTTTAGTAGCCTTCATAGTTCGTTCCAGAATCGCGTCATGTCTGCGAAGAGATGGTACTAGTTGGATTCCAAGGTCTCTCACTTGAGTAGATACTTTTAAAACACAGTTATTTAGGTGATAATTGAGAGGAGGAGAAGTTTTGCCTAAGCGTAGATGATAGGTCTTGTTGAAAGATAAAGAAAGATGGTTGGCTACGCACCAATTATACACATTATCTAGACAATTCTGCATTTCGATAGTTCGTTCAGTTATATTGTGAGCACTGTGAGATACATATAACTTAATGTCATCAGCGTATGCTTGATAGCGTATATTTTGGTTCTCATAGAGGAAGGTGACCCATTAAAAGCTCTCTAAGCCAATCGATATCCCGCTGTTATGGCCCACTCCAAAGCGCACAGTCAAGAAAACAGCCGGATGTTTTGACTGCCTGAAGAAAAATGAAGAAATGAGAAGTCTGGCTGAAAAGATGGAAAAACTGGAGGCCGCCGTGGAAAAATTCGAAATGATGAGCATTCCGGTCGTCCAAGGTGAGTCTCAGCAGAAGAATGCAGATGTGACTAATTTAATGGAAAGAATGACCAAGTTGGAGGGAAGCCTCGAGAGAATTGAGAAGACTTTAGCTCAGTTAATGTCTTCCACTCAATCGATCGCAACTGCCCATCCTCATAACCGTCAATCCCTTCTTTCTCAAAATCTACCTCCCCAAATGCTAGCGTATGAAGCGGCTAGGAAAGCTCTAACAGATGACCGCGTCATACTGAAGGAAAAAGCGGAGAATTTGGTCGTCGTCGGCCTTCCAGAAGAAGAAACCGAGGCGGCCACGAATGCAGCGGACCGGCAGTTCTTGCGTTCACTCTCCCAAGAACTCGGATTTCCCGAAATCTCTACCGCTCAATTCATGCGCCTAGGGAGAATCGAGAATCGACGCCGAATCTTGAAGATTTTCCTAGGCTCAGAAGATCTTCGTTTTGAGACTCTAAAGCTCATCCGAAGACGACGTCCAAGCTGCCTTGCTTCCTTCCCTCACGCGTACATACGCGAAGATCTAACCAGAGAAGGCTTGCAACTTGAGAAGGAGGTCAAGTTGTTGGCTCAAAATTTGAATCAAGAAGAGAGAAAATGGAGAGTTGTGGGTACCACACTTGTTCCAATCCGTCACGCCCAGCCCTTCCATGCCCAGTCCCCCCACCAAAACGATCATACATCCGCAACGAATTCTTCGCCTTCGCCATCGAATCCTCGGAACTCCTCTCAGCCGCAAAGATTCTCAGAGGTCAGCAGCAGAAACATCACCTCAAGACGCTAGCTATATGATGGTCCGCCCGTTTCTTCACCGTCACCGCCCGACATTCAGCTAAGCTTTGCATATTTTAACATGCGTTCTCTCTATAATAAATTAGTTCCATTTCGTCTTTATCTAGAAAAAGAACAACCTGATATAGTTGCTGTCACTGAGACTTGGCTGAGTTCGTGTATAGCTGATTCAGAGATAATTGGTCCTCTTCCTTACGTAATAATCCGAGCTGTATCGTAATTCTCGTGGCGGAGGAGTTGCCCTTGTATTGAGAGATCACTTAACGTTCTTGAAGCCTAGTTCTTTATACTCTCCTTCGGAAATTGTTTATATAGACTTACTTTCTACCACTGGTTACATACGTCTGGTTGTTTGCTATCGTCCCCCGTCCTACACCAATGAAGAGACCAGACTTTTTTGTGATTCTTTATCCGATATTCTTTCTTCCACTTCCTATCCTGTAGTTGTGACTGGTGATTTCAATTGTGACACTCTCTCTCCTCCTTGTTCTTCGTCCGATCGATTGTTAGTAGACATGATTACTCTCTTTGATTTGACCCAATTCTGCCGTGAACCAACACGTCTTAATCGTTGCATTGATTGGCTACTAACTTCTCTGCCCTCGCTATTGTCTAATTGTAGAATTGTTCCCTCCTTCCCCTCTTCTGATCATTTAGGGATCGCTTGCTGCCTTTCAATTGTGACCGACTCGCTTTTAGCCGAACCAGTTCTCGACTATTCAAGAACTGACTACGATGAACTTAATAAATACTTAAATTCAGTTAACTGGGAAGCTGAATTTGATAACTTCCTCTCGATTGACGATCTGTACGGCCGTTTCCTCGCCGTTATTGAATACGCTATTTCTGAATTCGTTCCAATTCGTAGACCTCGAACCCTCACGGCCACTTATCCTCGCCATATTCAGAGAATAATTAAATATCGTAACTCTCTGTTTCACAATATTGACGATCCTAATACCCGTTCTCTTTACGAGAAAGCTAGTAAAGATCTACTGAAGCAGATAATGAAATGGACTAGGCATTGTGAGAAGAAGAAATTGTCTCGCTCTCGGGACTTGTTCCGACATATCTCATCCCTCACTCGGCCTAAACCTGTGCCTCCTCGATATCTATTGAATACTACAGGGGACATAGTATTGAAAAATAAACTTAAATGTTCTCTGCTTTCTACCGAATTCGCTTCTCATTATACTACGGATGATAACCAACGTATCGCATTGCAAACTGAAGCGGCCCCTACTATGAGCCCCTTTCCTATTTTTCTCCCCTCTTCTGTTCTTAAAAGCCTCTCGAAGCTTAAACTAACGGGTAGCAAAGGTTCAGATGGTATCCCTCAGATTGTCCTCAAGAAATGTGCTAAGTCTCTTGCACTTCCTCTTTCCCATATTTTCAACTATTGTATTATCTGTGGTCAAATACCGTCTTACTGGAAACATTCACTGGTGACCCCTATTCTGAAACCAGGCAAGGAACCCTCACTTGGTGTCCTCCTATCGTCCGATTTCCATCCTTTCTCCCTGTTCTAAAACGATGGAGCGACTTGTTAGAGCTTTCATAATCAATCATCTATCCGAGCACTCTATTATACCTATCAATCAACATGGGTTTAGGCGTGGAGCGTCCACAGTAACCAATTTATTAGTATGTGAAGATGATTGGACCTTTTTGTTAGCCAAAGGTCTTTCAACGATGTCATCTACCTTGACTTCTCTCGTGCATTTGACACCATTAGTATAAGTAAGCTTTTGTCTAAATGCACACATTATGGAATTACTGACCCACTCCTTTCTTGGCTTGAGTCTTTTTTAACTAATAGATCTTTCTCTGTACGTATGGGTGATGTCAGTTCTGATCCAATGAATGCCACATCGGGTGTGCCCCAAGGGTCTGTCCTGGGGCCACTTCTTTTTACTCTGTATATATCCGATATAAATGAGGTACTAGAGAACTTTCCTAATATTCGTTATCAAGCATACGCAGACGATCTCAAGATTTATGTTTCTTATGCTAAGAACTCATACGGCGAACGAACTCGAGAGCTGCAATCAGCATTAGATTCCGTATTCGATTGGTGTTTAGTTAACCAACTATCTCTTTCTCCATCCAAGTCTCTCCATATTCACATTGGAGGTCGATCTTTATATTCCTCATACAGTATAAATAATGTTTCCATTTCATGTGTATCTCAGATACGTGACCTGGGCATACAAATAGTTTCTTCTTTGCGTAGGAAAGAGGCTGTAGCAGACCGAGTTAAAAAGGCATCCAAAGCAATGTATGCTATGCTCCGTGCGGTAACTGTTAATGATCCTGGTATAATGGTCAAGTGCTTTAAAACTTACGTAATGCCGCACTTGGACTATGCTTCGAATATATGGAATCCATACTATGGAAGAGATTGTGATGATATAGAGAAAGTTTTAAGGAAATTCACTCGCATAGTTTATCATCGATGTTTCGCAAATGAAGTTAATACGAGGTCTCTTCCTTCTTACCCCAATCGACTTGCCCGCCTTGGATTCGTTTCTCTCTCCAAGAGGAGGATATTTTCTGACTTAGTTATGGGTTTCAAGATCTTCCATGGACTGTCGATAATAGATAAAAAACGATTTTTCAAAGAGACTATTCCAACGCGAACTAATATAAATGGCTTATTAGTTCAGGGTAGCAAGAATACAGCTAGAAACAACTCTTATGGAATGCGAATATCCCGCCTTTTCAGCAAACTACCTCGAAACTTGATTAATAGTATGAACCTGAAATATTTTAAATCCCAGTTAAAAAGTGGTGTTCTATCTACTCTTCTCTCGTCATGAATTCAGAACTAAATTTTTTTTTTTGTCGTTCAAATTGTTCTACTTTTATAGTTTTGTTTGTTTGTTTGTTTGTTTGTTTTTTTCCCCGTTCAATTCGCTATATTAAAGTCAAATTGATGTATTGCTTTTTTTTATCGTATTTGACAATTGTTTAGCTGATCTATTCATTCCTCATTTTCAATTGTAATCAAATTTGTGCGTTATTGCATCGAAAGATGTAGATAAAATATATATATACATATATATTCGGATAAGGGCTAAGCACATAATTCAATTCGCTAATGTATAGAGAAAACAGAAGTGGTCCTAATACGGAACCCTGTGGCACGCCAGATGTCACAGGTTGAGGAGCAGATATTGTCTTGCCCATTCGTACAGAAAAAATTCGACCGTCAAGAAAAGATTCTAGCCAAGACATCAAAGATAGGGACAAACCGAAACGTGCAAGTTTTGTCAATAACTTAGGTATACTTATCGTATCGAAAGCTTTGGTAAAGTCTAGATAAATCACATCGATAGATAAGCCTTTACTGATATCTTGTGTCCAGTCGTCTTCACAGACTAAAAGATTAGTAACAACAGAAGCACGGGAGCGAAAACCATGTTGATTTTGAGGTAACAATTCGAATTTCGCTAAATGTTCATCGATGATAGCTCTTATCAAACATTCCATGACTTTAGAAGCAGGGGAGAGAATGGATATTGGTCTATACGAGGACGGTAGGGAAGAGTCTTTCGCTGACTTAGGGATAGCAGTAATCAGAGAATGTTTCCATACGGAAGGTGTCTTACCAAGCCATAAAGAGAAATTGAAAATGTGAGTGAGCGGAAGAGCGAGTGATTTCGCACACTTTTTGAAAACTATTTGAGGAATTCCATCCGCACCGACGCTACCAGTAGGTTTGAGCTTGGAGAGAACTCGGTAAACATTACACGGCAAGAACAAATGATCATCTGGTTGGGGAGGAATAGAATCACCGTAGATTGGAGGAGGAAAGCCATCGTTTTTAGTGAAAGAAGATGCAAACTCGGAAGCTAATAAATCACATTTCGAGAGAGAATCAACAACAGTACAACCAGTAGCAGTTTTCAAACAGCGTGGGGGAGCTGATTTAGGTTTAGTGAGGGAAGCAATATGGCGATAGAGGTCAGCTGCTCTCTTCAGTTTTTTCCTCTCACAATACTTATTCCATTTCTTAACTTGTTTGAGAAGGTCTGAACTAGCTTTCATATAAATAGTGCGAATGAAGGGTATTGTAATATCAAGAAAAAGTGAATTTTTGTATTTCAATTCAATTCAATTCAATTCATTTATTCCATGCAAGAACAACAACTTGTAATACAATTATGAATGGTAGTTCCAATTAGCATGGACGCGTAGGATAGGGAGACAAAGAAAAAAACAATC
Source organism: Allodiplogaster pararmata (assembly GCA_964056735.1). Classification (NCBI taxonomy): domain Eukaryota; kingdom Metazoa; phylum Nematoda; class Chromadorea; order Rhabditida; family Diplogasteridae; genus Allodiplogaster; species Allodiplogaster pararmata. The sequence continues at coordinate 10,600,906 of OZ057406.1, forward strand.
ATTCATTCAAAAGTGCTGAATGGCATTCAACTAATCCAAATATCATCTAAGAAAAAAAATGATATGAAATAGCGTCTATAGTTATTTATAATCAGAAGATTGTGTCCTATACATATGTATGTAAATACAAATAATCGTCAATCTGTTACACTCGGACAAGGAAGCACAACTTCAAATGGAATTAATTTTTTTTAGTCTTGTCGCAAAACTTGAAGAACTTTCGATTACAACGATATCTTCCGGAAAAGAGTTCCATATTGCTATTGATCTAGAGACAAACGTAGACAACCTAGCCGGGTAAACGATAGGCAGACGAATTCTGAGAGAGTGCGCTTGTCTTGTATTATACTTGGGGGGAGATAAAATGTATAGAAAGGAAAAATCGAGAGAGCATTTGTTATGTAAACATTTGTGCAAAAAACATAGATCTCTGAATGCTCGACGATATTCTAATTACTCAGTTTTGAGCAGTTTCAATCTCTGAGAATAAGGCAGGCTTACATTACCACATCTATATAACAGCCTTCTAGTAAAATTACGTTGTACATATTCTAAATCATTGATGAGGTATTTCGTGGTAGGGGACCAAATTTCAGTCCCGTATTCGAGAATCGGTCTAACGTATACATTAAAAGCAAGCATGAGCATTTCGCATGATTTGGTCTTGAAAGCCTTCAGAATAAGGTTTGCAGTAGAAGAGGCTTTTTTACAAATCTTCTCAATATGAGAATTGAAACGGAAATCATGAGTTAACAAAATCCCTAAATCTTTAACCTGGTTGGTAACAATCAATGGAATATGGTTGATAGAGTAGGGGTGAAACACCGATTGCTTGCCTATATGAAGAACAGTACATTTAGAAGTTGATAGAGTAAGGTTCCACTGAGTGCACCACTCAAATATATTGTTGACTGCTGTTTGTAAGTCATCTGAATATAAGGGTACTTGAGCTAGCAGCTTAACATCATCGGCAAAAATACTGAAGCGAATAGTAGCAGGGATAACTTTCTTGATGTCGTCAATGAACAGTAAAAACAACAACGGGCCTATTGAAGAACCTTGAGGAACACCACTTAAAACTGAAGCTGGTACTGAGTTGATACCATCGATGATCACTGATTGTTTACGGGAGTTGAGGAAAGAAGAGATAAATTTAAGTGCTGGCCCTACAATACCAAGTGAATTCAATTTAAACAATAGAAATCGAATATCTACAGAATCAAAAGCTTTTGAGATGTCTAGGAAAATTACATCAATATCAATACTTGAACTCAGAGAGTGGGTTATGAAGGAATATGATTCGGCTAAAGAAGTGATTGTCGATCGATTAGGTCGAAAACCGGCTTGAAAAGGGGAGAGCAATGAACGCTCTTCAAGATACTTTGAAATAGAATTAACAATAACTTTTTCCATTACTTTAGAAATCGAGCAGGTTAAAGAAATGGGTCTGTAATTTGATAAGATAGGAGGTCCTTTGTTTTTGAGCAGAGGCTTTACAATAGCAAACTTCCACATATCGGGTACGATTCCAGTCATTAAACAGTTGTTGAATAAAATACGCAGAGGTTTCAACAACGCAAATTTACATTTTTTGATAAAACTGTTCGGAATGGAATCGGGTGAGGTATTACATTTATTCTCTAACTTAGAAACAGCCTCGATTATCATTTGATCATCAATTATTTCAAGAGAAAAGTGTTGATCGAAGGGAGCTAAAATAGGGACAGGAAGAACATTCTGAGACGGTTCAGAGAAAGTTGATGAGAACTGAGAAGAAAACATTTCAACTTTTATGGAAGGGTCCGTCACTACCGTTCCACTACTGTCATACAAAACATAGGAATCGTTTTGAGATTTAATACGATTTGTACAATACGAGAAAAACTGTTTACGGTTGCCTTTAACAATCAGAGAAGATTCCTTAGATGTTTCAAAATCATAAAGCTCAGAAGAAAAATTTCTTGATAGATTTTTACAATATTCGGAGTAAGGAGCAGTAATTGAAACTTTCTGAAGCTTATTGAATAAGCGTTGAATACGCGCTGGATATCTATAGGAGGACGAATTAGGAACAACAGTTGGCACAAAGCGATCGATAAGGTCACATAGTAGATCAACGATATAGTTGTAAGCTTGATTAGGGTCAAGAGATGATAATGCCAAGGTCCAATCATGACAGTAAATAAATTACTCAATCATATGCCAGTTTGCCTCAGAATAAAGTTTTATAGGCTTGATTATGTCATCGAATACTTTGGAGGTAATACAATCGAAACAAATAGAATTATGATCGCACTGGGATGTGAAGGGAGCAATAACACTAGAAGAAGAGATAATCGGATGATTGCATAAAAGAAGATCAAGAATGTTCTGACTTCGAGTCGGCATCAGAATGTACTGAGTGAAATGGTTATCACAACAGTAATTAAGAAATTGAGTAGAAGAATAGCTCTTAGAACACGTCAACTTGTCCCAATCAATACAAGGCAAATTCAAATCACCAACGATTATGAGAGGGACATTTGGAATGGTATTTAAAGAGAAGTATGCTAATAACTCATTCATGATATCGTCTGGGGCACTGGGAGATCGATAAACACACATTAATCTAACCCGAGAAAAATATGAATTTTTGTCACTACATTGTAACTCAACTGTAATAGCTTCACATTCTGAAACTGACATCGACGAAGTTGCTACTGGACTGAGTCTAGATTGCACTAACATTGCTACTCCGCCACCTCTGTTACTGATATTAGAGTTTCTATCAGAACGAAAAACAGAATATGGTTTATTTGAATGTAAAATGACATCAGGTTCACTATCGTGTAACCAAGTTTCTGAAAAGCAAATAGCATTGTATTGCGTTAAAGATAATAAATGATTAAGATCGTACAATTTATTCCGTATAGAGCGACAATTACTATAGTAAAAACTAAAATTTCCTCTAATACTATGTTGGCTATTCCAAATATCAGAAGAAGTAAACAGGCTATCGCCATCAGTACTACTGACCTATTTCTGTACATCGTTTGCGTCCATCCTTTTTCCTCTTGTCACCGTCACGTTTTGAAGAGAACCATTAGCCTCAGCGTCTGTCTTCGGAGTGTATAGAGGACGCGGATGAGAGAATCGAATGAGCCTTGTTCCTTGTACCCCCCACTCCATCAATCCAGCTTTGTCGTTTCTTTCTTTAGCGAGTTTCTTGCAGTCCTTCTCGAGTTGGAGTCCTTCTCTGGTAAGGTCTTCTCTCGCGTACGCGTGAGGAAATATGCGAAGTACTTCAGGACGACGGACTCGTAGTTTTCGAAGTACTTCTGTTCGGAGAGATGGCGATGGAAAATGAATCTTAAGAATTCTTCTCTTGTTCTCTTCATTTCCGAAGCGTCGATGAGTGATAGAACCTTGGTTGAATGCATTAGTGAGAGAAGGTATATTGAGTTCACTAACGAGAGAATCAAGAAGTTTTCCATCATGTTGATCCGTGGCGTCTTTTCTTATCTCCTCCGGAATGCCGACCAAAACGATGTTGTGAGCCTTCTCTTCCAGAATGACTTTGTCTTCCTGAAGGACTCTCCTGACCGCGTCATAGGCGAGAAGTTCAGGCTGCGATATGAGAGAGGAAGTCATCAAAGAGTTGGATGGAGGGGCAGGGGTTTGGGTTGTGAGCTTAGAGAGAAGAGGAATGAGAGAAGATAATGTCGTCATCATTGAGGTTACTGCATTCAGAAGTTGGGAGATTTGGTCGCTTTGACGGTTGACAGCTTGGATCAGAATTTGTACATCAGATGAGGGTTGAGAAACTGACGAGGGAACAGACATATCTGTTTGTTTGGAATTGGTTTGAGAAAAGGACTGGCTCAACAATTGATATAGAAAGAATCAATATGAGAGCAATAGGAAGGGTCACCGCTCAGTGTGATAGCAGAGCGAAAGAGTGAAATGAGTCTACATATGTATATAGGAAGGATAATTTGATGAGTCTATGTATATAGGAAGGATAAGAGGCAAATGGAGAACGAGGGAGTCGTCTCGGAACATGTAATTCTATCGCATCATGCACTATTTTACAGAAACGATTATACAAATCATCAATATCATGAAAATAGTCAAAACGATTCTCCCATTCTATACTTAAAAAATATTCATTCAGTGCTTCAAAATCAGCTCTAGCGAAATCAAGAATAACATCGCTTTCAGGAAGTGCAAAGAAAAATTGCAAGGTGAACTGAATTCCAGAATGATCACACGAATGAAACGGTGGAATGATGCAAGGGCTAGATACAACATTCTTCTCAGTTGTCAAAAGCCAGTCTATACATTTGGTATGGCGAGTCGGATCATTAAGCATAAGATTATAGCCAGCAGTATCTACGAAAGACCGTAAAATCGTATCAGAAACAGTTGACGGATTAGATAAAAAGTCGCTGTTGAAGTCTCCTACTACGATAGCTGGGAAGTTACAAGATGCTGTTAAGTCTACTAACAAATCGCATAATGTAGTAGTTAGTTCAGCATTGTAATTTGGAGGACGGTAGCAAACTATTATACGACAGAATGAGTTTGCTAAGAACAAATCAACCGCAACAACTTCACATGTATCACAAAATGATTGTCTAGCGAAAGTTAAATGATCCCGCATTATGAGAGCCACACCTCCTCCTCTAGAGTCTCTATCATTTCTAATAACATTGTAAGGAAGAGGACCGGTAATTTCGGAATCAGCTACTCTAGAGTTAAGCCAAGTTTCACTGAGAGCTACTACATCTGGTTGCTCTATTTCAAGAAAGGAATGGAACAATGAAAGTTTATTTTTAATTGAACGAATATTGAAATAGAAAGCTTTCAGACCGGTACATGATCTCAGTTTGACGTCTTCGGCGTAGGATTCGTCTGGCTTCGAATGAGGGCGCTGCTTGTTCGTGTCGACTTCGGAGCTCGTACTGTTATGTTCTGACTGCTTCGAGCATTTGGAAAGGCGGAGTAGCCAGGCTGTGCTGATCGTCGCTTTTGGTCTGCTTCATTCCGGGGCATCAATTCACCATCGAAGATGACGTAGTCTTTTCCTTCCGATAATAACTTACGTTTCTCTTGTCTTAGCAAGTACTCTCTCTCTCTTTGCTCTTTAGTAAGACGGGTCGGACATTGATTCCTTGGAATTGATTATTCTTGCGTAGTAAGGCACTCTTTGAAAGAAACAGTCTTTGATGTCCTTTGGTGGGGAAGATTACTTTGAGGAGTCTAGACGAACTCGTTCCTGGCGTATTCGGCGGCTTTCCCATTCTGAAGTGAGAGATTCCACCGACGGCGATACCAGATGCGTCTAGAAGACTGGTAATGAGTTGAGAATCGTGCTGAGTCTGTGCGGAAGGACGAGCATCGGTGTTTTCAGGAGCCCTCTCGATGACGACGGAGCGAAGCCTTTTCTCCTCATCGATCTCCTTTCGGATGGTCTCTTGGCTGACGGAGCTTGTGTAGAACTTGTCGAAAAGAGCGTTGCAGGTTCTCAGGAGAAGTACGACGTGGAGTGGAAGAGAAGGTGTCTTCTCTTCCGCGTCAAGAAAGTCTTTCAGAGATTTTTTGTTTCAGAGAGAGAGAGAGAGAGAGAGAGAGAGAGAGAGAGAGAGAGGATGGTTATGTTTTTAAGAGATTCAGAGAAAAATGTCTGACAGAGTATAAAGAAAGAGAGAGAGAGAGAGAGAGAGAGAGAGAGAGAGAGAGAAATAGTGTATAATTGTGAGAGAAAGAGAGAGGGAAAGAGAGGGAGAAAGAGAAAGAAAGAGAGAGAAAAAAGAGGGAAGAGAGAGATAAAAAAGAGAGAGAGGGAGATAAAAGAGGGAGAGAAAAGAGAGAGAAAGAAAGAGAGAGAGAGAAAGAGAGAGAGAGAAAGAGAGAGAGATAAAGAAAGAGAGAGAGAAAGAAAGAGAGAGAGAGAGAAAGAGAGAGAGAGAAAGAGAGAGAGATAAAGAAAGAGAGAGAGAAAGAAAGAGAGAGAGAAAGAGAGAAAGAAAGATAAATAGAGAGAGAGAAAAGAGAGAGAAAGAAAGATAAATAGAGAGAGAGATAAAGATCAGCTGGAGTGATTCTTTGTGGTCAGAGAAAAAGTCTCTCAATGTGATACGCCCCTTTAAATCAATCGATGAAAACTGGTCACACACCCAGCCACATCACACAAACCTCTTCCATCTATGTAATTTATCGTCTTCAAGAGGCGGTTACTTGGTTCGTTGTGAAAAAGTCCGGATATGTATTTTTTCCAGGTTTTGTTTTTCTCCATGCTGACCAGTCTTGTTATTTGTGTCATGATTCTATGCAGTGTGGGACTGAGTGGATTGTTTCTTCTGAGACTTTATCTGACTTTGATGAGGTTCTTCGCTTTGTCACTGAGGCTGGGCTTGAAGCTTCTTCTTTTTCTTCTCGGTATATTCTTCTTTACCGCTTTGAAGAGAGTTTTCATGAGAAAGTTGTTCATCGAAATCGGTTTTCCGCGTACGAAAAATCGCTCAAATGTCTCTCTAATTCTTTTGTTAAGCAGCTCCAGCCGGCTTTGTTAACGTTCATGAAGCAGTTCTTGTTCGATATATCGGACGTGCGCATCTCGACTTCTGGGAGAATCGGAAGGTGATCTAATTTGAGTCTGTAGAGGGTATTCTAGGAGCATTTGATAGCCATGTCGTTCGGACGATTGTTCTTTCTGGTGACAATCAAGCCTGTCTTGATTGTTAAGGCAGAGCAGCCGCACGTTCAATCTCTGTTTTAACTAGGTCACCGTTCGTGGACAGCTCGTTTTTTACGACTTATTCTTGTTTTTTCAGTGTTTAAAGAAAACACAGAAAAATTAAAAGGCAGCGAAAGAGAGGTTGAGCTCATTTTTGTTTAATGAACTCACACATGAATTATACCCTTCGTTATTTCGACATCCGTTTTTTCATTGATCTTCAAATATTTCTTGTATTTTGTTGTTGTAGATTTGGTCTGGCCATTTCTTTCTTATATAGAGAAACAGACTTAAAGAAAGGGAAAGAAAGAAAGAAAGAAAGGCAGAGAGAGGGGGAGAAAAGGGAAATGGAAAACGAAAAGCAAGCGAGAAGTAATGAGGAGAAACTAAACATGAGAGAAGAGGAAAGGAAGATAATTGAGATTCGCAAGAAAGGAAAGGGAGAGGCTATTGAAAGAGAGAAAAATGAACAAGATTGAGAAAGATTCGAGAGAGCTTCAAATAGCCCTCGATAGAGTAAGTGGAACTTGAGTCTCTCTACTAGTAAATCGTCGGTGATTAATTTCGGTAAACAATCGTCTGTGCCCAAATATTGAATTGATGGAGAAATCTTAAATTCTTCTACCTACATAAAAGACTTAGGCGTTTCGACAAATTAACAGCTGTCATATAGAAATCACATTTCCAAAAAGTGTAAACTTGCGGAATCAATTGTAAACTCAAGTCATTCCGATCCAGTTCTCTCATAGTTTTTGTACGTGCCTTTACAACTTATATAAGACCTATTATTGAGTATGCATCTGAAGTTTGGTCCCCAACCTTAATAAGGCTTACGAAAGAAATTTAACATGTTCAAAGATACTTTACTTCAAGAATATTAAAAAGATCTGGCTTGATAGGTTTGTTGTATTTTGATAGGTTTGTTATAGGCTAGATTTACTCAACCTTGAGACTCTGGAACATAGAAAAATAATTCAAGATTTGTCATTTTTGCACAAAGTGCATTCAATAAAATGTCTGTCTGAACACTAACCACCTCTACCGCCTGGCTCCTCGAGAGAGATCCTTGAGAAAACAGAATTCATTCCGCATTAGTTTACCGATCCCGTGCTATTTGAATAAACTGTCTACACCAATTTCTCAAGTCTTATCTATGCGAATCAGAAGAAAGTCCATTCATCCTAATGCTATCATTACTGCAACGAACTTGAATGGTACGGTATGATGTGTCATTTAATCTTCAACTTTGAATTTTGGTTTGATTGCTTGAGATATGAGAATTGATTTTATAGTTTTAGATAACAGAAACAATATTATTGTTATACTTTTTTCTTATTTTTCTTTAGCCACTTCTTCAGCGACACTGCTAGCTGTCAAAATTACCTGAATGTCCAAATTATTATTTTTTCTCTCAATAATCCATTGCTGTTCCAATTGAAATGTTATTTGTTTTAATGGAAAAAACTAAATGAAATGGAAAGATCAAAAGTCGGAAAATAACAAAAAATTCAGGTTTATTGATCTATCAGTGCATGATAGAAGTAAACCATGTTTCAAAAACAAAAGTGAGCGTTCTATGAAATAAATAGAAAGAGAAAGAACTTTTCCCTGTTTTGAAAAACGCACAATCTACAAAACTCTATGAATCATTCCCGAGATGGATCTCCAAGCTTAGGACACACACACGTATCATATTTTGAGTTGTAGAAAAAGTTGCTCGACGTGAAGAACGATCCGATGTGGCTATGAACCATACTATATGATTCCATCACTTTCGCTCAAAAAAAGTCGAAACAAGTTTTTCGACTTTCTTTTTGAGCAAGCGTGTCACTGATGTAAGTACATATAAAAGGTTTATTTTGAGCAGACGAAGAAAATTTGAAATTGAATTTTGTCGATTTGTATGAATATTTCAATGTGGACTGTTCTTCCATCATATCGTGTTGGATGGAATCCTAAATGTGAACTAAAAATTGTAGAAGGGCGCTGAATAGCTCGCAGGTAGGGGAGAATTTCTTGGGCTGATAAGCTACCCCCACGGATATTCATACCCTTTTTTGTCGAGAAAACATGTTTGCTCTTTAAAGGACTAAAATTAGGGTTCTTTGTGCTCTTCCCAACTTTTTCTTCATAAGACATCAGTTAAGCCGCGCAAGCATAATTTCCTTCAAAATGAATCCTTCAAATTTAGCTTCCATATTTTCATAGACTCCTCGACCCCTGCATGATGCCTTCTCTCCTTTGATTCATTTGACTGATTCCGGATGAGAGCTTTGGTGGCGTCTAAGTAAACACAAAGTGTCCCTTATTTTGCACTATCCCGGAAAGATCAGCGTCAACTACTATTGTGTATAGAAATTTTTTCTTTTGTAAACCACAATGAATCGAAACCGAGATCAATAAATCGTGGAACAGCCAAATATTACTCTCTGAACTACTGTCTAGTGAGGTGGCGCTTCAAATGACAGAGAAAAAAACGAGAAACCGATGGCCTCACAATTTGTGAACGACCGAATCAAAGCAGCGCATGAAGGATGGCTTCTCATAACTCTAGAAAGGGACCGATTCTTCAACTAGGCCTCTCATCAACATATAAAAAAAGGTCATTGATGAAACGGCTGTGTAGAAGCACATTCAGTGCATATCTTCATGAATTTCCTACTGGAAACAAATTTATTCGGACTGGTGTCATTTTAACGATAACTCTGACGGAAGGAAGTGATGTTCTAGTAAAACATTTAAAGAGCGGAAAAATTCAATATATAGAGAGAAAGGATAATGACTTAGAAGGGCGATAAACTCAAAAAAAGCAATGAAAGTGCAGTGTAATAACCCATCTTGAAAAGAAAAACCGTAGTTTACAGCTAATGGCACCTCCAAAAACGAGGCGAGGAAGACTTTCGAGAAAATAGAAAGGCTTAGGAAGGAATTTTACATTTTCCACAGAAAATAATGTTTCTAGGTCTCGTGACATTGAAATTGAAACAGGTCTCGTGAGAGTGACATTGAAAAACATTCGAGATGAATCGATCTTGAGGAAATTCAATTAATTAAGATCGCAGTCATATGATATTTCCACCGTGTTGAACTTTTGGCAGAGAACTTGCGGTTTGCTCGGAAGTTCTCAACAGAGTCTGCACGTAGCAGGGCACAGCCTCTTCATGAGTGACAAATACATGGGGTTTGTGCAGAGATAAGCCTTCGGCTGGCAGTCACTCGCCGAGTCGAAGCAGGCTGAAAACAGTCTTGTATACCATTCTTGAGCTCGTCTCAAGCCCGAATCTAATCCTCAGAGCGCAGGTTTTATCGAAACCGACTCTACATTCCTATTTACTTTCAATATAAATACTCTCTGATTAGTGTTAATACAGGATGTTTCTCTAACCCAGAATACCCAAGAGAAAAAATGCTTTAGTCGAAAAATTTAATCACATTCCGTTATCTGTTCGTATGAAATTCTCAATTTCTACGGTTTTACAGCCAAGTCCAGTAATCCCTCACAATTAGTCTTCTTGATCTAAACGCTTAATTAAAGTTGTATCAAAAAACCCCCTGTTGCTTAGAGCAACATGGTTGTCTCAAAACACTGGCACACATGTAGCCCTGCTGAACAAACTAACCAGGTCTAATTGTCCCTCCACCGCCAGCTGCAGCCGCACACAGATTGCATGTCTTCGGACACAGCCGAGTCACCAGTGACAGATACGCGGGGTTCGTGCAGAGGTAGGACTTCACTCCACAGTCGGCTGCCATGTCGAAGCACGCTGCAGTCTCTCAGCTGTTTTCATTTGTAACGCGCTAAATCCGTTCCGGAGAAAAACGGTTGGGCACAATTCTGCCAAACTTTTGACTAGTGTTTGTTTGTCTTTCAAACTTTTGACTAGTGTTTGTTTGTCTTTCAAACTTTTGACTAGTGTTTGTTTGTCTTTCAAACTTTTGACTAGTGTTTGTTTGTCTTTCAAACTTTTGACTAGTGTTTGTTTGTCTTTCAAACTTTTGACTAGTGTTTGTTTGTCTTTCAAACTTTTGACTAGTGTTTGTTTGTCTTTCAAACTTTTGACTTGTGTTTGTTTGTCTTTCAAACTTTTGACTAGTGTTTGTTTGTCTTTCAATGTGTTTTTATCTTCTAATCAGCTATTCAAAGTTTTTCTAACAGGAAACGGCGCGACGAAATCTACTGCGTTAACCTACTGAATTTCAAAAGCTCATTCCATTTACTTTGGATTGGTTGGGAAGAAGGTTAGGGGAAATATATTCGAGAACTTGGAATGCTTCAAAATATCCATTTTAGGTGAGTGGCTTGGTTATTGTATGTAACTGTCAAATTTTCAATCGTGACTGAATTTTTCTCCATTTTCTCTGGTGATTTAAATATTTACATAATGGTTGTTTCTCAATTATGTGGTAATTTCTCAACAACATACATACATTCTCAACATAAATTTTTAGTCAAAGAGGTTATTTATCAGAAATGATGGGGTTAGGTAGAATCATATCTTCATTCAGCGTTCTAATTTTGATAGAAAATAGAGGAAATAGGACTCAGTTTGAAGACTCGGTAATTTATACGATATCATGTAGGTATGAACCCATGGGTTTATCACTTGCTCAACAGATATCACAATAGGTCAATGACAGGTTCAAAAAAACTGACTAAATATTTCTTGCTCAGTTAATTTGATTCTTTTAAGAAGTGAATATGGTTTATGTGAAGGAAGAATAACGACTGCTGAAAAAAGTCCTTTCACGCAACTGTTCGTTCTATTTTCATGAACTATTTTTGTGAGAGATCGTGGATGAGGATTTCTGAGTCTAAAGAATTCAAACATATCTCAAATTATCAAAGGACTAGTTGAGAAGCGTAATAAACTTTCACCCGCTGCAGGCGTTCCTGGCGTTACGATCTTCGTGCAGCAAACGTTGTTGATGCACTGTGCACCAGCTGGGCACATTCCCCCGAGGCAGCCTGGCAATCGGAGATATATAATAAGAAATCCGGAGGTACCTAACGTCTCTGAGTTCCCCGTTTGTAGCATTTATTTCTTGCTTGCTTCTGTGACTAAAATTTAAGATTCTTACTGCAGCATGAACTCCAAATCTTCTTAAATATCATTAACCTAGTACTAATCTAATTCATAGTTTTGCTATGAGTAGTATTCGATTTATATTATGTATTTTCCACTCTAGTAAACTCAAGCACATACCTAACAGGAATACTACTGACATACGAATCTATTCACAGAGAATCGGGCCACATCACTCAAAACGAAAACAAAGATGTGTGAAATAAAGAAGAGCTATATTTATCAATCTGGAAAAGTGTAAAGACAAACTAAAAAAAAGTGAATAAACCTCCAATGCCCGAGTCAGCGCATGTTAAATTAGAAGTATTCGGAGGAGGCGCGGTGGCTGGAGGGGGTGCGGTGACAGGGGCAGCAGTTTTAGGAGCCGCTGTTGTTGGTGCAGCCGTTGTAGGAGCCGGACGTGTTAAAACGTTGCGACAACATACACCGTTGATGCAAGTCAAACCTTCCGGGCAAAGTGTTCCGAGGCACACTGCAATGTTGAGAAGACTTCAATCCCTAGAAAACTTCTCCAATTAACAAACTCTTCTTTCATCTTCTGCAATTTACTCAACTGCAACTAAAAATCCTCAAATGAAATAACTTCTCAACGAAGTGAGTAAAGCACGATCTCTGCGGATTTTTTGGTAATAGGTTTCTCATTACCCTTTCTTGGTAATAGGTTTCTCATTACCCTTTTTTGGTAATAGGTTTCTCATTACCCTTTTTTGGTAATAACAATTCAACAAAGTTGTTTGATGTGAAAAAAGAGAATACGTTGGTTACGGTTTTCGAAATGAGGTTTTTGCGGGAAAATGATTTTTCATACTCAAAATGATAACTACCCAGCTTAAATGAAATAACTAAATGCATAAGTATAATATAATAAATTATATTCGAATCTTGGACAATTGAGTAGTACTTTCCGCAAATTAATTCATGCTGAAGTTTAAAGAAAATCTTGACGTAAAACCTTAAATTATATAAGTAAATAAAATTATAATTGAATTTTAAAAATTGCGATAGTCAACTTATCATATTGTTTCTAATTCATAATTCATCAAAAACACTTCCTTACTCTCTAAAGATTTTTTAAAGCTTTAATTTTAGTGAATGGAAGTCGCGTAAACGAACTTCCAACGCCACCGTCCGCGCAAACCGGGGCGACTGTAGCCTGCGCCCACGCGCCCGGCACGAGGAGAAAAGCGATGAGGCAGATATCCCACAGCATCTTGAACTCACTGCAGCGAAGTGTTTATCAGAGAGTCAAATGCAACTTTTTTCATTTCAAAGAAAACAATTTTAATGGGAAAAGTTTGAAAGTTTTCCCTCTGCCTGGGCTGAAAGAATGATTTCTGACAATCAAACTTCCGCTGTTTTATATGAAAGGTTGTGCATGGCGTGGGTTCTGATCAAACAGAAACTTGACTGACGACTAACCTCTCCTTCACTGTCTCTGATGGACGGATAGGAAGAGGAAGGGATTTTTTACTTGATGTCAACTGCAAAGTTGCTCTTTTGATCTCTGACAGTTGCGTTGAGAGCATCCAGAATTGGATCCTTTTAAACGTGGCTTCTTTTCGTCCCCACTGATGACGGATATGTGAAGCAGACAAGAAGAGAGTATATCAAAATCAAATTGAGAAGAGTCTATCTCGGAGTAAAATTCCCTTTATAGCTCCAGAAATAAGTTTTCGCGGTTATAAATTGAGTCGGAATTCTCGAAAAATTAAAGGTCAGATGATGTTAAATGGTAATTCACTAGAGTAAGGTTCACTCCAGTCAACACAACAATACCTCCTCCTAATATTATCACCATCCTAACTAGAGTAAGGTCTCCAGTCAACACAACAATACCTCCTCCTAATATTATCACCATCCTAACTCATTCACTAGAGTAAGGTCTCCAGTCAACACAACAATACCTCCTCCTAATATTATCACCATCCTAACTCAATCCCCTTGATTTCTTCCAGCCTTACACGTGTCATTTAAGACTTTTTAATTTTTCTTTTCAAGGTTTATTTGTACTTTATTTAGTTTTTCCTTTCACATTTTAGGTTTGTATTTTATTTTTTTCCGTTTCTTTTACTTTTTTTTTCGGTTTACTTTTTTCTTTTCCGTTTTTTTGACGTTGTGTATTAACTTTATTCTTATACTCTTTTAAATTAATACCATTTAGTTTCAATTTTTTTAATTTACTCTTATTTCTTTACAATTATACTATCTGGGCACTCACTGATGAGCCCCAGTCAGAGAGAGTAGAGGTCTATCTGAGCGGGGGCGAAACAGATTTCTGCAATTTCTTCTTTGCAGTAACATTTTACTTTTTGTACTTATAAATACTTTTCATATGTTTTTCATCTTATTTATTATATTAACTATAACTCATTTTTTTCTTTGTCACCTTTACTATAATTCAACGTTCTCATTTTTCTTTACTGTCTGGAGAATCAGATGGAGCTGTTCGATATGATCGCGCTTCATGTCCCATGACATCGAGAATAAAGCGTTTGAATTGAATTAAATTGAAATGAATTGAGCTAGAGTGAGGTAAGAAAATGATAACTTAAGATTGCGACTCTTTTACATTCGGATGTCACTATTATATATTTCATGTTTCCTTACCACAATATACAGATGTAGATTTGGTCCGAAACTTGATCTACATTCCAGTTTGAAATCCTTGTTTCCTAAGTGAATATTTACCGAGAATGGAAGAACGATTAATTCCCCATGACATCGATAATTCAGCGTTCGAACTCTGGATCTACAAGTATATATATATGGCGGCTAAGGCAAAACATTCGATTTGATATCAATGCCCTTTGGATTCGGATATGCTAGGAGTACGTTACTGATGAAATTTTCTTTACCATTTTTTTTACCCTTCCTGATATTCCTTTTTGAAATTCTTTGCAGTGTGACTGCTCTTGACCGTTTCCGCAAGAAAGTATTATGTCCATAGGTTTTTCATTAAGAAGTCTACGGTTGTAACGGTTGTAACATCCCATAGCCGCCTTTCCCATTCAATAATAATTCTTATTGTTATTGGAAGAGAAAGATATATTCGAATCCTTAATCTCTTGGTTAGAATCTTTCCTAACTAATCGTACTTTACCGGTGCGTATGGGAGATAATATTGGGTGCGCAAGAAAATAAACTCGGTTAAAAAAGTCAATTAGATCGAAGATGTTTGATCTGAAATTGATGTTAGGGAGCTTTGTGCTTTTTACCAAGTAAACCGTACTCTTAAAAACGACCGAAGACAGAAAAAAAAAAGCTTGACTTATGTTCCACTTCTCAACTTCCCCCGCATCTCACAATTCTCAGTTATAATATTAATTAAACAGCTCGAAGTTACTTATTTGGTAGTGTCAAATTGACTACAATCGAAAACGGCTTTGAATCCAAAATACAAATTGAGAGGTCATTTTGAAATGCGTTGGGACTACAAATGGTTATAAGAAATGATGATTAAGTGACAAATGTAATGAAACTACTACAAATTTGATCTCTAAATCAATTCTACAAACTACAAAACTACTACAAAATCAATTCTACAAATTACTGTCTTCAACAACGTTCGTCCAAGCCACTTAGTCCTTGTTTTTTTTCTCACAATGTCATTTCGTGTTACAGCGAGACAGAAATTTCTGGGTGTGGTTCCATGCTTAGAATGAGCCTCAAAATTAACCTTTTTTGTACATCTTCAAATTCTAAAGTTTCACAGTTTAAAGGCAGTGACGCCTGGTTATGATGACAAATGATTGAACTATCGCACAGAAAAAAGGAAGTCCACCGGGCGGGATCGAACCCAGACCATCTCGACTGAAACCGGGAGCGCTTGTTACCATTACACCACATGGACACATTGCTATTCCGTGCGATACTGTTATATGAAATCCTCATATGCCTTGTTCTCTTAGTGTCCCCGTGGTGTAATGGTAACACGCGCTCCCGGTTTGAGTAGAGATGGTCTGGGTTCGATCCCGCCCGGTGGACTAGCTTTTTTCTGTGCGATAGTTCAAATATTTGTCTTTTTTGTACATTTTATCACAGACTTTTGTACATTGTACCATAGACTTTTTAGCCTGAGGTATTTTAGAGTTTTTTTAGAGACCTGTACTGAATTCTTAATAAAGTTCACCGGTTTTATTCCTTCATAGCTTCATAGATTCTTAAAAAGATTTTGCATGTATAGTATGATAATCAACTAAACAGTGCATTCTTTTTCTCTATAATGAGTTTTGTGAAACATATTAGCGTTTCTGTATTGTTACCAATTTGTGAACAAACAAAAAAACTATTTTTCCCGAGTTTTATATACATAACTTTCTCAAGTAAAGGGATATGAAGTTCTCACTTCCATGTTTTTTCTCAGTCATCTCATTCTATTAGCTTTTCAAATGGCTGAACTCTGTGAGCTCGATTAAAATGATACTACGGGCCTCTCTTCTCTTCTGCTTCAAGCTGGGCGAGAGCGCTGCCGCAGAACATCGAAAATTATTTCAGGCATACGGGCAAGGATGCCTCAGTGAACCACAGTGTCAGTCGATTCAAGCAAGGTGACCACACGCTGAAAGAACGGTTTTCGCTGCAAGCGCTCAACTATATCCTCCCTCGTTCACGCGCATTCCATCTATCTATCATTTCTATCTAAAAAAAATCCCTTTTGACATCTGTCTTATTGACTATTCAAGAGCTTTCGACAATGTTGATCACAGATTTCTGCTCCACAAACTTCATCGCCTTGGTGTTCAGGTGTTCAGGTGTTCAGTTATTCTCCCTTATCAGATCGTTTTTATCTGAGAGAACTTCTCGCGTTCAACTTGATGATAGCTTATCTAGCGCCAAGTCATGTCCAAACGGAGTACCACAAGGAAGCCGCCTTGGCCCACTTTTTTCTCTGTTTTTATAAATGATATTTGTGATCTTCTTCCGGATGATGTGTATTGCTTCATGTACGCCGACGATATTAAACTGTTCTCCACTTCACCTTCTCTGCTCCAGACAGCTCTGGATATAGTGCATAGCTATTCTATGAACTGGTCCCTTACCATCTCTGTTTCAAAATGTTGTATCCTGTCCTGCGGACCAAATAACTTACTCACCACATACCACATAGAAAGCGATGTTTTACCTTCGAGCACAATCATAAAAGATCTTGGCGTTTTTTTTTTCAACAGCTCACTTTCATCTTCTTATCATGTCAACCAGACCGTCCTCAAAGCTACAAGAATGTCCAACATTATCTTTCGCTGTTTTAAGACTTCTTCTGTTGAAGTGTTGCTCAAAGCTTACAAGACATACGTACTCCCATTGCTCGAATATGGTAGCGAACTTTGGTCACCAACATCTATTGGGCTTGTTAATGAAATCGAGAAGATTCAAAGAAGTTATACCAGGCGTATTTTTGCAAGAGCAGGCTTTCCATCTACTAACTATCAGTCTCGCCTGAATAAATTATCTCTTTCTTCGCTGGAGTATAAACGTAACATTCAGGATATTTGTTTCATTCACAAAGTCATTCACCGTAACATTATTTTTGACCACTCACATCTTTTCCTAATCCAACCATCCCCTTATTCTCACAGGAACTCACACTCTTTTAGATTGACGCTACCATTTAACATGCCGAAGGCTCATAACACGTGTGTTTCTCGTTGTATTAACATGAGGAACTCTCTTTCAGCAGACATAGTCTCAATTGTTTCTTCATCGCAGTTTAAGAGCCGATTGCTTAATTTAGACCCTGAGTCAATTGTGCCCAGCACAAAATTTCGCCGTACATGATTCTTTAAGATTTGATTCTTTTCCTCGTTACTATTGTTTGCAATGTATAAAAAAACCCTCCCACTACCCTCTCCTTGCTCAATCTTGTTATTGAATTTTCCAACTTATTCTTCTAGTGAATAAGCTCAACACTTCTCGTTTTGATTAATTTTCGAACATTTTTAGCGCCCAGAAACTTCCATTGTGAAAACTTAACATCAAAATTTCCTTTTCTTTTGTGAATACTTAACATTATCTGTTAAAAACTGTAATTTTCTCTGTGAATATCTGTATCATTATTTTTAATACTGAAACACACTGTGTCAGTCATCCTTTGTCATGCACGTTCATACGTTACTTGAACAACTGGAATAAAGAATTGAATTGAATTGAACGTCCAGGACGGCCTCGCCAGCTCGATCTTGAGGATCTTCGATCCTTTGTCGAAGCCGATCCCAAACGAACTTGCTACGAGATTGCAGAGCATTTCGCGGTCTCTCACACCACCATCGAGAACGGACTTCACGAGCTCGGTAAATTACACAAGCTCGGGAAATGGGTGCCACACGACCTGAGGCCATTCGACAGGAATCGATGAGTCGCGGCCGCCTCACAACTTCTCTCCTACTAAAGTAAAGACGAGTGGCTGGACACATTTCTAACTGGAGACGAGAAGTGGGTGACCTACTGCAATGTTACACGCAAGCGCCAGTGGCTCAGCAAGGCGAGCAGCCAGAAGCGATTCCGAAACCCGGACTGCACCCGATGAAAGTGATGCTGTGTGTTTCGTGGAACTCACGCGGTGTCGTCTACCTAACGGCATGACTGTTACAGTAGATGTTTACTGTGCACAACTCGACCGGGTGCAGCAAGCTATGGTGGCTCGAGGCGAAAAGAGCGCTAAGATTTGATTCCTACAAGACAACGCATGACCTCACATTGCGAAAAAAACGGTTCAGAAGCTGTTGGAGCTGGGATGAGAGTTGATGCCTCATCCACCGTATTTGCCCGAGATGGCACCTTCTTACTACCACCTATTCCGCTCCATGCAGAACCACCTCGCCTAGAAAAAAATTGAGAACGAAGCTGAGGTAAAATCATGGTTGCAAGAGTTCTTCGACTCGCTCTCTCCGTCGTTCTACACCAAGGGCATCCACGATCTGCCCACGCGATGGCAACACATACTAAAACCATGATGGATCATACTTTGTTGATTAAGGTTCTTGTTTTACTTAGTAAATAATTATTTAAAAAAGGTTAAAAACCGAGGTTATTTATTTTCTTGCGCTCCCAATATGTATGTTCTCTTCTCGTGCAGTGATGTCGGGCGCTCCGCAAGGATCGGTTCTTGGTCCCGTTCTTTTTATTCTCTGTATTTATGATTTGAATTATGTTCTTGAACCTTTTCCTAATGTGTTTTACCAAGCTTACGCAGATGATATCAAGATTTTAGTTTCAAACAAGAGGGAGAATTTCGTTGAACGTTGTAGTGAATTACAATCTGCTCTGAATGCTGTATACATATAACTGGTGTACCTGCAATGATCTCACTCTCTCTCTTCATCGAAGAGCACTCATCTCCACATTGGCTCCCGAGCTTTCCAGCCATTTTACAATATCGATGGCGTTCCCTAGACCACTGCTTCTCAAGTGCGGGATCTCGGAGTTGAAATCGTTCCGTCTCTTCGTCGCAGTCACAGACCGGGTACCCAAGGCAACAGCAGCGATTTACTCTTTTCTTGTAGCAGTATCTATTAATGATCCCCACATCCTTGTTAAAAAAAATTTTGAGACGTATGTTTTGCCATACATGGATTTCGCTTCATGTCTCTGGAATCCATACTTCGCTTAAGAAATCAAATCGGTCGAAAGTGTTTTTAAATCGTTCACTCGCATACTTTTCTATGGCTGTTTCCCTGACTCTAATTATCCACTTTCTCTTCCTTCATAAAAGGTAAATTAGGTAGTCTCGGTCTTTCCGTTCTAAATTTGAGGAGAATACGAGCTGACATGATTATGGGTTGGAAAATTCTAAATAACCTTTCAATAATTACTAGCAACCAATTATTCAAACATTTTAAATCTACGCGTACAAATCACAACGGTATTCTAATTGAAAGTACAGAAAACATTGCTCGTTCTCATTATTTTGCTGTTAAAGTTTCTCGTATTTTCCATCATCTACCTAGAGAATTCCTGCAAAATAGATCTCTAGAAGCTTTAGAAAAAAAATAGAAGCTTTTTAGAGAATACATCATTCGTTGAAACCGTGGCTGACACCTTGCCTTATTGATTTAAAAGAATTTGATAAGTAAAACATACAGTTTTATCATCTCCGTTTATCCATTCAGTTTTTTAACAAAACCACTTTTTGCATTGCAAAATGTAGATAAATTATTATTATAGATCCAGTCAAAGAACTACAGGAGTATCTCAACAAACAACCGGTAATTATAGACAGGGTGCGGTGTGCAGTAACATCAACAACAGCTCTTGAAGCTGTCACCACCGCTGAGAACCAGTTAACCACGTAACCGGAAACTTCCCATCATTTAGCATCGAGATTGGTTTTCACATTGACAGAACTCCTCTTGTCGTCCTCGCAAAGAAACGACGTAATATAACGACTTTTTAATACTAATGTTTTTTGCCTTTTTCAGATGATAATTAGAAGACCTGCTCGGTTTGATCATTGCAATGTAAAACTTAGAAACTCCTTGAATCACCTCTTCATTTTATTCAGTTTTAAGTGAAATAATCAGTGATATGACTCATTTATTGAGCGATTCATAAAAAAGTGGACCTGTACATGAACAAAATGGGAAAATTTAGATGAATTTAGAAATATAATATTGAATGCAACCCCGCATCAGCAACCTAAATCACATTGCACCAAGAAATATGCTCATACGAGTGAGAATTTTCTTAGAATGAATGAAATAACATGAATACCACCGCATTACATACGGTAACTCTCTATAACATAATGTTTTTCGAAGAAATTTCGCTATCAATTCTCTTCTGGGAGGAAAAAACCGAAAAGGCAACAACTTTACACAAATCAATGTAAAAACTGAATAGAATAATATGGATACCTTTCTGTAAACTAATCAAGAAAAAACCGTTCAAAACAGATGAAACTGAAAGCAAAAGTTTATTTTTCTCGAGTCAAAAACAGATTTTTCGTCCAATCGAGAGCATTTTATATCGATAAAGGAAGAAAACCACAAATATTACTTTAATTTCTTACAAATTTCATTTTAATTCTAAAAAAACTGAAAAAAATTTTTCTCATTCCACATCTCTAAACCTCGTATATGTATACATTTATATCAAAAATTTTCGGGGTTTGAATGCTTCAACCTTTTTCTTCCTTGTCCCACCTGAGCTCAATGTCGTGATATCCTCCTAACTGCACCACAACACTTCTTCACTGAATTGGAAGCTCATTTAACAATTTTTAATCCAGAAAAAACTTTATATTCGACCTTTTTTAATATATTCAGCTAAATTCCTCACAATCTTCTCCATTCTAAAGAAGCTCTTCTTTAAATGCTAGGAGTATAAGAAAAAGAGGCTCTATCTACGAAGGGCAGTCCTATCGTGCAAAAAACAACAACAATAACAGATTCTCTCTACTGATCCTCTTTGTAGTCCGACCGTTCCCGCGGTTTCACCACAGCAATGACATCTTGCACGGCCGTCTGCTCGCTTTCTTCCAGCAAAGAAAAGGACTCCGAGAGGCCGCCCAGGTGAGAGATCACCAGCGCCAACTGTATAGTCACATTCTTAACTAATCAATCGATAAAAGCGAAAACTTGGCCAGAATCGTTTATTAAATCTACTCTCATATTATTAGGTCTAAAAAAGATACCTTTTCAGATTTTATATTATCGGGAGGATTGGGAGGACAGTCCGTGCAAATTTTTCGCCCTTCTTTATTCAAGGGAGAAGAAAAATGCTGGAGATAGAGAGAGACAGAGATGTGTTCGACAAATGTGCGAAGAGTCCCGAGTTCGACTCCGACGTCGAACACGTCCACACAAACTAAAGGGGTAAGAATTTTATGTAGTGCTCTGGCACGAATCAGACTCTTTCCACTGCGCTGCCACAGAGACCAGCAGTGACTTACCACGCAGCGACTGTTTCTATCAGGGTGGAGTGTCATACATCTTTGGGGAGCGCTTAGCCATTATAGAGAGAGATATAGAAAGAGAGAGAGAGAGAGAGAGAGAGATAGAGAGAGAGGGAAGAGACCCATGCGTGTACTAGATAATCTTTTCCAAAAAGAGAAAAGAAGTGGCCAACCTGAGGTGCAAGATTCATCTCCGCAACCTCTGATAAGTGCTTCTGATAAATGTGCCCGAGGCAATGCCATAACAACTTTGTCATTCGATTACAAGAGGCATCGAAATGTGGCGGGAAATCTTGACGGTGCTGCATTTTCACAGATTTAAACACAACTTGGCTAAAAAAACGTTCAACTTAAAACTGTTTTTCATCTTTGCAAGAGTATTGTATTCACTGAAAATACTCATTGTGAGATAGGCCAGACTTTAGAAAGTAACCGAAAGCGTGCGATGGATTATAGTGAAAACATAGAAGGAAAATTTTTTAAAACAAAATGACTCATCACATGATTTTACCAACCTTTTTACAATAGTCGAGCACATTACCATTATGCCACGTGTAGTTTCCTCATAGATTTTACAGGCACACCATGTGGCTCGGAAATACGATCTTTTTGAAAAAAATTTCATTATTTTAATCTACTACATCACCAATATGTCACGTCTGGCTGGGCGTTGAAAAATTGTAATGTGCTAATGTGCTTGACTATTGTAGTAAGGTTGGTAAGTTCGACCCCCGATCTTGGAGGGATTCAACCAAAGTGTACCGGGACGAATCTGACTCTGCCCAGTGCTGCTACACACTTTCAGTGTGCCAGCGGGCAGCCACTGGTTCAACCAGTACAGGTCTTTTTCGCATCACAAGGGAGCGCGTACCCTGCCACGAGGCTGGAACCAGCGCGAAAAAAAATTATAATCAGTTAATATAATTATGCGAAGAGTCCCAAGTTCGACACTCACCCCGGGAAGATTTACCCAAACCAAGGGGGTTAAGAAATGTTGGTAGTGCTCTGGCACGAATCTGACTCACTCCAGACAAACACTAGTAGTGATCTAGCGGGCAGCAACTGGTTCTACCAGGATTTGTCTGTCCTGCGTCCCAGAACACGTAACCTGCCGCGAGGCGAAAACATGCGCGAGGAAGATTATTAGTATTTTTTCTTATAACCTAACTGTGAACTGCAGCATCTCATTCCAGTCTCCTGAATATTTCATGATCTTCGTCCCACGTTTATCCCTGATTTGATGACGTCGCTTTTTTCCAAACAATCAAATTATTCTTTTCCGTTTCTCAACAAAGCACATAGACTATATAACTGAGCTTTAAACAAGTCTTCAGAAAAACCGATTTTTATATTGAATTGCATTTATGGAACAAGTTATTCAGATCAGAACCCCATCAATCCATCCTCTAAGGGGTATACGCTAAGTTAACATCACAAGTTCACAAAAAAACTAGGTAAATCCTAGTGGCCAGGATGAAATCTATGCGCTATCCAAAAAAAAACAACAAGTGATACAAGTTCCGTATTCGTATGTGTTCTTTATTTTTCATCCCACACTGTCGGTCTCTCTCCGAACCCTGTCGTTCCCTCATGACTAGTCTTGTTGATCTACACGCCTGTTTGGTGGGAATTGAGAAACAGTCTGTTAGTGGTCCATGGTTGGAACTGCATGGTAAGATTGTGTTGCTATTCTACAATTGCGCTGTTGAAGTGAGATATTCGATTCGCGCTGACAGTTAGCGAGCCTCTCTTTCGAGTTATCGCGGTGAGTCTCTTTTTTAGCGAGCCTCTTTTTTGAGTTTGTTTTGAGCCTCTTTTGAGTAATAGTTTTAAGCTGGAGCGTTTGAATTTGCATGAAGCCTATTATCTCTCGTCGAAAACACAGGTATTTTTGAGGATCTCAGTGTGACTTTTAAACACATTATGAAACTTCAGAAGTAAGGTTTTAGAGAAGTTATCAATCTTTATCTCATCAAATTAAAATAGCTACCTATCACTCTCACTCACGGTTGGTTGATACCTCACAAAACATTTTTTTTAATTGTAAAAGATTTTGAATTTTCCAAAAATTCGATTACATGAACTAAAGATAACAAGTAAGCTAATAACGAACTTTTGGATAACTACAGGAAATTATATTATAAACCTCGCGAATTGGTTGAATTTTCTGAAGTGAGAGTTGAACTTGATCCAATACGTAATAGCCAGTGCACACTAAAATTCCGCCAGCCGTAATTCACCATCCCCAGCTTTATAGACTTCTATTGGTCTCAGTTATAGTCTGCCAGTTGTACATTATATGTATATCGCAGAATACTGAAGGCAGGATTGAGCGATCGATGGCCCTGCATCGCATAATAGGTCATTTTTATCGGTAGAAAAACTGAGAGTCGGTTATTATTTTTTTAGATTATAAATTATAAATAAAAAAGATTATAAAAACTGGAGGGAGGGGTAAGCTATAAAGACAAGAAGCAAAAAGAGATTGAGGACAAAGATTGGATAGAGCTTGGGCAATATAAAATGTCAAGACTGTGGATCAGGGCGTTTCTTACCAACCACGCAATTTTTTTCGAGCGCATAGATTCTCAAAATTTCCGAAAATTTGAACTTTTTTCCCCAATGTCTCATAATTCTATGAGTTAAAACCAGAAAAAAGTTTCCCGAGTGCATAGATTTGAATGTTTTCCTTATCTTTTGAAGAGCGCATAAGTTGTTTCCACCCGCACTGCGGGTGAGAGATTCACCGTGCTGTGGATACTTGCTCGCTTCTCATCGTGCGAGGCCCTCAGTTTGAGTTCGGATGACCCACGATGAAAAAGGAATAAAATGGACTGACTTTAGTGGGGAAGAGTTCGGTGTCTGAGCATAGCAGTTCGCATGACTCCAGAGCCCTGTCCATGTATTTACTTGCGGACAAGGAATGCCTTTTCCCGCGATCATCACACCAATAAGCTGTGGTAACACCTTAAATTGAGTACATCAAAGAAATGTTTTTCCGTCTTGAAGAGAAAAATAAATGAAAAAAAGGAGAGAGAGAGAGAGAGAGAGAGAGAGAGAGAGAGAGATAGAGAGAGGAAGGGGTAGTTAATTGAATAGTTTAGATGAAAAAAATTCAAAAAACATTTCAACGGTTACCCCCTCCTCATGACTGATTTTGAGATCTGTCCGAATGAAAAATGGCTTGAAAAATAATTCAAAATGTTACCAGGGTAAGCCATTTGGCTACAGCTTTCTTCTGTGCAACACTCCGTAACTGCGC
Organism: Allodiplogaster pararmata; assembly: GCA_964056735.1. Classification (NCBI taxonomy): domain Eukaryota; kingdom Metazoa; phylum Nematoda; class Chromadorea; order Rhabditida; family Diplogasteridae; genus Allodiplogaster; species Allodiplogaster pararmata. The sequence continues at coordinate 10,625,859 of OZ057406.1, forward strand.
CTCGAAGTTGATTGACGTGATTGAAGAGCGCTAGCATATGCGAAGCGAGCCATTCTCGTCGGTCTACGCTTGGTGGAAGGTTGATTACCCTGGAAAACTGATGTTTTGCCGTGAAGAGGAAATTGGTGAGATTGTATCTTAGGAACAAATGAATTTAAAAAAAAACTTATTTCAGAGCACGGTCATTCGGTTCAAACCTAGCAAGCTATTCTTTCCAAATAGTCAAAGATGTAGATTAAGAAGACACAAGATGAAAAAACGGCGATGTTTCAAGAGAGACCGAGTATGTGAGATGAAAAAAAGAGAATGCTCACTAAATAGAACTTGTATCCAGAGGTTAAATAGTGACCGGATCGGTCTCGCCGGCGGATACATGTACACACACTATTGACAAAAAACTCCCTCTCTTTTCTTACCCTTTTCCTTCATCCCCTCGTCTTTTTTCCTCCAAACTTTGAGCGGCGGATACATGTAAACCCTAATTGGGCGGCTCCATTTAACCCCTGATTGTATCACTAGTTTTCGAACAGCGCATGAATTTAACCCGCTTTCCTGATAAAATACACACCCTGAACACTATTTGAAAAATAAGGGGGTCGATAAATCATATAAATACAATTCACATAATAGGGTTTCTTTCGAAAGTGATAAACCTGTTAAGTGCTTTCTCATCGTAAGCTTCACAAACCCCGATTGGCTCCGTGTTTTCCGCTCCATCCTTCGTTGATTTTCCGTTAGCTCAAACAGCTTCATTAAAGTGGTTTTTTTTTTGGATAAAAACAAAATCTTTAAAAAAAGAAGAAGTTACACCACCATAGGTAAAACATGTCTTGATTTTTCAATAGGTCTATCGCTTAAGTAGGTTATAAGACTCACTTTTAACTTAACGAAACCTTTGAGGCTGAGTTATGGTCAATGAAACGTTCTATTCATGTGGAGAAGATTTTTTCTTTCAATTTCAGCTGTGATAGATTCATTTCGAGTGAGGAAGAGGGTCGGTAGGTCGGTCGCCCTAAAACATTTTTTGCCAGTCTGCAGTTTACCTATGTACACCACTCAGAACCAGAAACATTCATCTAACGAGGTATCACGAAAACTCACACCGTAAATTTCGCAATCGAAATTTTTCCATGTATTTTTTAATTGTAATTTGTGCATAGGCTCAAGTAAAGAGGCCGTACGGCTAAGTTCGAGACCGTACACAACGACAAGCCACATAAATACAGTTTAGAGAAAAAATAATGCGAAATCTGGGTGGGAGTTGTCGCGGTGCGAAATGTCATGGAAACATCTAACAAGAACTTCGGGCAGAAAAATTAGTTTAAAAGTTGATTTACAGCCTTTCAAAGACAATGGCATACTGTATAAGGGTGGAATATCCGTCTTTTGAAAGATCCATGCATGAAATGCAGCGGATTTTCGGTTCTATCTCACCAAAAAAACTTTTAAAGAAAATATATCAATAGAAAGTCTCTCTCCGAGATAACTCTCGCTTTTTGACTTCTTTGCCATTTTCCAACGCTTCATAAGCCCCTAATCCCATCCCTCACTTGCAGAGGTTCCGTTCCGACGGTCTTGCTCTGATCCCTTTGCTGTGCCTTCTTTCGCTGTTTCCATCCTTGAACTCCGACCAGAACAGGCGACCGATTCACTTGTTTTGTCTGCCACAGCGGGACGCGTCTGCCGGGTATCCGAGGGTGAGCGCAGCTTAAAAATGTAAAATTTATGTGGGGTTACCTCAGGACAACGATGGAGTTGCTTGTAAGACATGAAATAAACAGAGAAATTTTACTAATCACATGTCTACATTTCGTTTGATACATCATTATCTCCACTGTTAAATCAATAACTTGTAGTTAGTGATTAGTAACGTTAAAGCGTTTTAATCATTTAACCAAGAGTAATTAGCCTTGAACTTGACGCTTGACCCCACGACCGACCCAATTGACAAGCCGATCTACCAGCTGTCGTATTATGCGTGAGAGTCGCTCCAGCTTGTTTCGTAAGAGCGAAGACGGCCTTAGCACTTCTCGCTGAAACCACATGATTACGTGGAATCGGCACTTTTTGCGTTTAGTGCCCCCCCCCCCTACCAGGGGTTCAATTGGGTCAGATGAGAGTGGCATTTTCTTGATACGGTCTCGTTAGCCTAAGCCGTACGGCCTCGTTTGCGTAAACTTTTTTCTAAGCCTAAGCGTTTTTAATGTAAAAATAATTCTTTGTAAATGTAAATAAGTCAGACGTATAAACCATGGAACCTCTGGTGGAGGAAGGCACTTAAAAAAATGAAATCAAAGTTTACCATCGACAGAATCGCGATTTGAATTTTCGTACACCATGTTCAAAGGTATCAAACAGACAAAAACAAAATATAATATGCATCGCCACAGAATGACTCGCCATGTAATTTTAAATAATATTTCACTCAAAAATACATGAATCCAAACTCAAAATTTTGGATTGAGAGTACTATTTCAATTGGATAAACTATCGACATCTTTCGGTTGAAAAAGACCTAAAACTTATCCTCAAAAACTTGCATACTTGAAAAGGCATTATAGGAAGAACTTTTGGATTATCAATGCAGATCTTATAGACTCACGGATGAAACCGCTGAATTTACGCAAAAATGAACTGAGGGAACTTTCGATCAAGAATGGCACTCGCGAATCTATGGGTAGAAATTCTTACGTTGTTGAGCCTTCAAAACTCAGAAACTAAAAGTCCACCGTAAGTTAACTAATGCCTATTCGGCGCAGTATTGGCTTTGGGTCGAACTCATGAAATCTCATCAAACTTTGAGAGTTTTCAATTGGGTCAGATGAGAGTGGCATTTTTTGATACGGTCTCGTTAGCCTAAGCCATAAGGCCTCGTTAGCGTAAACTTTTTCCCAAGCCTAAGCGTTTTTTTAATGTAAAAATATTTTTGTAATGTAAGAAATATTTTTTGTAAATGTAAATAAGTCAGACGTATGTCTCTGATAATGCGAGCTTTCAAGACTTCCTCGCTTACTGTACTACTTAGAGCCTACAAGTCTTATATACTCCTACTACTTGAAAACGGTACTGAGCTTTGGTCCCCATGTGACATCGGTCGAATCAATAAGCTCGAACGAGCTCAGAGAACATTTACCCGTCGCATATTATATAGATCTTGTCAACCAAAATCAGATTACCCAACTCGCCTTAGATTACTCTCTCTTGACACTCTTGAATACAGAAGAGCCATAGCAGATCTTTGTTTTATACACAAATGTATCCATGGACACTTTGATATGGACCATTCCTCGCTTTTCTTCGTTCATCCAAGTCCCTATAGCAAAAGAGTTTCTCATTCCCTCAGAACAGTTCTTCCTTTCAAGCTATCTAAACACAACAATACCTGCGCATCACGAGTTATTGATGTATGGAATAGCCTGAACGAAGACATTGTTAGAATCAGATCAGCTCATGCCTTTAAAAACTCTTTGCTTCAACTTCCTTGTGATATCATTGTCCCTAGAACACGAATTAAGCTTTGATTATGACAATATCACGTTACCCATCGTACATTTTAGTTAACTACCTCCATATGATCAGATCGCTTTGAATTCGCTGTAATTTTATGTGAATTCCTCAAATATTTCATTCATTCATTCTTTATTCCAATTGTTCATGGTTAAAACGTACAACGGATAACTGTCACGATGTGAGATCAGTGTGGAGGCAAAATACAGTATATTTACAGAGAGAAAAATAAGCATCACAAACGTAAGCGGGACAATTGTACAATATCATCAATAGGCAAATTGATAAGCATTTTCTTGAAAGCTGAGCTAGAAGAAATAGTTACTATTTGGATAGGTAAAGCATTCCACACATTTATAGCACGGGAGGCACAAGTAGTGTGTGACTGCGACAATCTAAACGGTAGACTAATACGAAGAGGATGTGAATTTCTATTATTGTAAGGACACGGTTTGACGAGAAACAAAGTTGAGTAATCAAGCTCAAAATGGCCATGGATACATTTATGTATGAAACAGAGATCTGCTATAGCTCTACGGTGCTCAAGTGTATGGAGACTCAGTAGCTTCAGTCGCGAAGGGTAATCTAGGTTGGTTCTACCGGCTCTATACATCACACGGCGTGTGAAACTGCGTTGAACTCTTTCCAAATCATTGACAAGGCCTATCGAAGTTGGTGACCAAACTTCACTACCATATTCAAGCAAGGGCAGTATATATGACTTGAACGCTCGCATTAAAACTGTGATGGACGATGTTCTGAGGGCTCGAAGGATAAGATTCGCACATTTCGATGATTTTTTAATGACCTGATCTATGTGGTTAGAGAAAGTTAAGGAATTATTGAAATTGATACCTAGATCTTTGACATTGATTGATGAAGGCAAGGTGATGTTATTCATGGAGTAAGTCCTCTTACTGTTGCAAGAGCCACAATGAACGACAGAACACTTCGGAATTGAAATTGTTAGAGACCAGTTATGTGCATAATCTGCTATCGAGTCAATAGCGATTTGCATCAGAGATGAATCATGGGAAATTAAATTAATGTCGTCGACGTACAAAAAAAGCTGGACATCGGAAGGAATGATGCTAATAATGTCATTAATGAACATTGTGAAGAAAAGAGGGCCGAGTGAGCTGCCCTGTGGTACTCCGTTAGTATACAATTTACTATCGGATAAGCTTGAGTCAATTAGGACTTGCGAACTTCTATTCTTGAGAAATGATTGAATTAGTGATAAAAGAGAGGAGTTAATTCCTAGTGAGGCAAGTTTATGAATAAGAAACCGGTGATCAATCACGTCAAAGGCTTTCGAGAAATCGATCATGCAAATGTCAAAAGGCTTCTTGCGGTTAGTGAGAGAAAGGCACAGTGAGTGAGATTCAACTAAAGAGGTTATTGTTGAACGTTTCTTTCTAAAACCAGATTGTCTAGAGCATAAAAGGTTATTGGTTTCGAGGTGAGTGTAAATAAGATTATACAAATGTTTTTCAAAAAGCTTAGAGAAAGAACAGACAAGAGTTATGGGTCTAAAATTGTTAACAACAGAAGTGTTCCCTTTCTTGTGAATGGGTATAATGATACCTTTTTTCCAGTTACTAGGGAAGTATCCGAGTGTTAAACAGTTTGAAAAGATAATCGATACAGGAATTGTTAAAGACTCATTGCAGTTTTTAATGAAAATATTTGGTATGCCATCAGGTGAAGTGTTGGTTTTGGGAAGCATTTTACGGATCAAGTTATGAATCTCCAATGGGGACACAATGTAAGTTGGTGAGAGGAATGATGAGCAGTTAGGCAGAGGAAGCGGACCTTCTAATGGAATGCTAACAATAGAATCGAAAAAGTCCGAAAAAGCCTTAGCTTTCTCAACAGAGTTGGTAAGGACAACATCATCAATTATAAGTGCGGAATTGACAGGTTTCTTTTTTATGCGATTTGCCAGCGTACGAAAGAAAAGTTTGTAATTCTTAGGCAAGGCTAGATTCTCTTCACGTTCACTTTCAAATTTCAGAACTTCCCTATGGAGTTTACGACAAGCTCTTGAAGTACTTGAAGATGTTACTGATCGCTTCTTACTTCTCAAAAGATAGCTGTAAATCTGTCGAATTTTTTTGGGATACTGTAGATGAGGTTTGAGTGAACGTTTGTTAGGGACATGCTCAGATATGAGGTTGTTGAGAGTATTGGTTAGTAATACAACACATTCATCAATGGTGAGAGAGGAAAACAAAAAGGTCCAGTCGATACGGACAATAGCGGAATTTATTGACAACCAATCGGCTTTCTTCCAATCGGATCGACAATGTAAGGGATGGTATTTCGAGACACGACTGTTGGTTATAGAGAAAGAAATAGAGGCATGATCACTCGTAGAAATAGGAGGCTGAGTACTGCATTTCATAATGATTGGTTGGTTAGAGAAGACATAGTCTAAGATGTTGGATATGCGAGTGGGTGTGAGTACATACTGGGTTAAGTGGTGGTCGCTGGCAAATTGTAAGAAACACTCAGAAATATGACAATTACGAATTGTAGTTAGTGATTGCCAGTCAATATTTGGTAAATTTAGGTCACCGCAAATGATAGTAGGGTAGGGAAGTGAGCAGTGAGAGGAGAGAAAAGAGGTTAGATCAATCATGCTGTTAATGGATGTTGTAGGAGAACGATAGCAGCTAATGAGTCTGATCGATGAAAAAGGCAGAGAAATACTAGAATTAGGGAAAACATCAATAATTACACATTCAATGTTGTGTTCGGAATATTGAGAGATGAGCACAGAAGAGAAAGAGTCATGGACTATAATCGCTACTCCACCCCCGCGTCCAGTACAACGATCACTTCTAAACACATCGAAAGGGAGTCCATCGGTTAGTATAGAATCAGGATCAGTATCTTCCAGCCACGTCTCCGAGACAAAGAATATATAACATTTGGAGGATCTGAGCAAATGGTACACATCATACAGTTTGTTCTTAACAGAACGAGCATTAAAACTATGACATAATATGGAATGAGGGGATCTCACATCGTTCATGTCCTAGGGAGAGTACCTTTTCGGGGCCACTATCCTTCGACTGCGAGAGGGCTGGTTGAGAGCGTTCTGCCGAGGCTGCTCTGCATGTTGAACTGTCTTCGTGGGCGGGAGAGAGGTTGAGGTCGATACGGAAGAGACAGTAGGAAGGCTCGGTGACGTGGGTCGGATGTGATGTGTGTGAGTAGAGGAAGACTGAGATAGGCGAAAGAAGACTGGGAGAGGGTCAAGATGAGCATCAATGACTCGAGTGGCGGGAAGAGAAGGATCCTTGGCATGACGTTGACATTCTCGCTCTGCGAGAAGTTCTGCAGGCGCGAGATCTGCTCTGGCATAGCTTCCACTGGGCAGGGGCCGTTTGGTCTTCCTGTAAAGACTGAGAAAGAGATTCCGCTTGTCGGATGTAGAGAACTGGATCTTGAGAGGACGACCTTGTCTTGTGGAAAAGCGAGGCCTGTCTTTTGGATGTCGATGATGAGTGATTTCTCCTTGATCAAAGTCGTGTCGCAGCTCATCTGATCCGAGTTTGTCTATGAGGTTCCGAATGGTGTTTTCATCATTGGAGAATGTGTCCTCGGACGAAGATCCTTCCGGCAACTTCAGAATGACGGCTCTCTTGGCTTTCTCATCCAGCATACTGCGATCCCTAAGCGTCGACTCAACAACGGCAGAGTATATGTGAGGCCTTAAGGAGGCAGGAGATACAAGGAGGCAGGAGATATATTTGTTTTAAACACTGAAATTACTTTGTATCAGTCATCCGTTGTCACACTCTCAAATATGCAATGTGTTCAACCGGAATAAAAAATTGAATTGTATGACCCATGGAACCTCTTTAAGGCTGCGCACTGTTTTGCTCACCAACCGTTTTTAACCGTAAAAAAGGAAAACTAATTTGCTCACATACAGTTAAAAATTTGCTCACATACAATTTTTTGGCCATTACTAAAGCACGCCGTGCACGCTGTGCACGCTGTGTTCGCTGTGCAAGCACGCTGCACGCTAAATCATTACTAATGCACGCCAACGCGCCGAAAAATTCTTAACTCCGCCCCATGCACGGCGTGCATTAGTAATGATTCAGCGTGCAGCGTGCATGCACAGCGAACACAGCGTGCACGGCGTGCTTTAGTAATGATCTTTTTAAAATTATTTATTCCACTTGAAACAAAACATCATGTTGAGTGACGAAACAGATGACACTGTCACAAAAAAGTGAATTCAGTGAAGGTGATGGAAAGTGAGATGGTCTAAATATGACAAGAACAATCATGAACATTTCTTTTTTTAGGAAATATCAGAAAACACACAGAAAAGCAAAGAAAGCAAAGCTTGTATCTTCAGTTAAGAACTATTCATCCGCAATAATAACTTGAATTCCCAAATATTCAACTCACTCTTTATCATTCGAGAGCTAACCGAGAACACAAATATAATGGAAAAAAGAGAAGAAACAAAACATTTGGAGAAACGAAGCACTTGAATTAAAAATGTATTCTAGAATTTGTGACAATGGTCTCACAATCAAGCTTGATAAGTTCATTTCTAAAAATGCTAGAAGAGCTTTTAGAAACCAAAGAGCAAGGTAACTTATTCCAGACATTAATCATTATTGAGGCATAAGTGCTTGTTCTGCTTTGATATTTACACGGCAAGCATATTCTGTAGTTATTCGATTCTCTCAGCGAATAAGGCGATGGGCGAAGTTTAAACATCTTTGAGTAATCTATTTGAATATTTCCGTGCAGACATTTATGAATTAACACAAGATCGGCCACATTTCTTCTAGATTCAAGCGAAGAGATGGAAAGAAACTTCAGTTTAGCAACATAACTCTATTTGGCTAATCCCGCCCTTTGTAGTAACCTTCGTGTAAATGATCTTCGCACTTTTTCTATGCAGTTAACGAGACCGATGGTTACTGGGGACCATACCTCACTCCCATATTTAATAAGCGGTCCTATGTATGTAGTGTATATTCTGAGCAGAAAATTTATTGATTTGGTTTTAAAAGCTCTAAAGATCATGTTTAGGCATTTTTGGGACTTTAGGGAGGTTAGTTTAATATGTTTGGAGAATGTGATATCTTCCTGAAATATAATGCCCAGATCTTTCACTAATGAAGTAGTTGGTATAATATTGTCTTCGAGGTGATATGTTACTTTTGGTTTCCTAGGACCACAGTGCATGATAAAGCAGTTTGAAGTTGATATCACAAGTCTCCATTACGGTAAATTTTTACGGTTAAATAATTTGTATCTTTGAAAAAAAGTTATGTTCAATAATCTATACAGGGTGCAACAAAAGTCCAGGTGTGTAGTAGTTTTCCGATAAAACTAAACGGATTGAGCAAATCAAACAAAATTTTCATCAAAGGTTTTTCAAATAGTTTGGGATATAACTGCGTTTTCAAATTTCAAACAGCCCTCCTTTCTCCTTGACACAGGCGCGGAGTCGCTTGTGGAAGGCACCCACCGTGGTGGACAGGTAAGCGACGTCAAGATCATCCCACGCCTTCTGTAGGGCGTGCTTCAAACTTTCCAAATTCTTGTGTGGGGAAGCACAGGCCTTGCTTTCAAGGACCGACCACACAGAGAAGTCCAGAGGATTCAAATCAGGTGAGTACGGAGGCCATTCGGCGGATGTGATCATGGAGAGGGAAATTGCTCTTGCACCATTCTCGCACCACTTTAGCCTTGTGGGCGGGCGCAGAGTCCTGCTGGAACGTCCATTTACGTCCCGCGAAGTGAGCCTGGCTCCAGGGAAGTACTTCCTTCATGAGAATGTCGTTCAGGTAGTTATTGGCATTCATTTTGACTCCCTGCTCGACGAAAACGAGTGGAGTCTTGCCAGTCGCGCAAATCCCGGCCCAGACCATGACAGAAGCGAGATGGCCCTTTCTCGAAACATAGCGACACTCTAATTGGCCTCGTTGACCGATTTCGACCGAATCCTATCGTTCTGGTGGTTGAAGGACTGCTCAATATTGAACAACTTCTTATCGGTGAAGAGAATATCCAAACAGTCCACCGGCATGAACAGCTTTGACAGTTCACGACATCTCCGAAGACGGGTCGCTATCATCTGGTCCGTCAATGCGTGATTCTTCTGCAGCTTGTTGGGGCGAAGCCCCATGCCGGATTTGGTGATCGTCTGAACAGAACTAGCCGAGATATTCAGCTCCTTCGCGAGTTTTCTGAGACTCCGCGGGTTATTTCGAATCTTGTCTCGGATGCTTCTCATGTTGAAGGAAGTATTCGCTGTCACTGGTCTGCCGCTCCTGGGACGGTCGTTTGTTGTACCAGTCTCAAGAAAGCGACGTTTTGTGTTTTCAATGGTCCTGCGGGAAAATCCAGTGGTTCTGGCGATGTGCTTTTGAATGTGCCCGGACTGGCTCAAGCGCAGAATGTAGCCTCGGTCCATATCAGAGAGCATTACCGGAAAACGAAAAGAGTTATCATTCTGATTTTTTCAGGGTATGTTAGCAACATTATTAATAAGTTATAAGCAAAAAATCTTACGACCGCTACATCAAACAAAAAAGATGTAAAGTGACAAAGTCGTACACCTGGACTTTTGTTGCACCCTGTACATGTATATGATAACATTTTGAGCGGTATTGTAGGTTGCGCTATATACACTTATTATCTCGATTACTTCATGCGGGAAGAGCACACATACAAATCACATCGTGTTAATGATCTAACCAAGCCATTCTGGAAGAGAGGCATCGGGAAAAAACTTTGATTGTGAAGCGCTCTCCTTCAAAATGCCCTTCGGGAACGCTGTTCGGAAAAAAAGACCCTTCGGGAAAGTCACAAACAAAGAAAAATTTTGAATGAAAAACCTAAGAAACAGCATACATATGTACTTTCTTTTTGTAAACAGCACACTTTTTAAGTATGTATATTTAGCATACTTCAAACTTAATTCATACATTCGTAAACAGCACACTTTTTAAGTATGTATATTCAGCATACTTCAAACTTAATTCATACATTTGTAAACAGCAGACTTTTTAAGTATGTATATTTAGCATACTTCAAACTTAATTCATACAACGCCTATTGAATATTTCATCTCTAGAGCATCGGAGAGCCGTGGCCGATCCATGCCATATTTAAATGTTTGCACGGAAATGCTGAAGTAGACATAACTTATCTTTTCCAGCTGCAGCCTTCCCCGTACAGTCGTAGAATATCTCACACTTTAAGTAATACCGATAAAGCTTAGGGATTCTAGAAACACATTTGTGTCACGCTAAATTGATGTCTGGAACAAGTTACCTAACGAAATCGTTACATTGAAATCATCTCAAGCTTTTAAAACCTCTATCTCATCTCTCTCTAGAGATTAGGTTGTGCCTTGTTCTTTTTTTTTTTAAAATTTATATTCTTTATCGCCAAAGTACAACTGGTTCAGGGTCGTCGCTAACATGGTTGACAATGAGAAAATGAAAAAGTAGAAAATTTTCGGAAGAGGAATAAGCAACTGTGGCGTTGCACTGAAGAGTCTTGGTAGACCACTTAGCGTTTCAACCTCATACCGAAGAGATTCACGAAGTCTTGAGTCCCAAGAAGACAGAAGAGAAATCTCGTAATTCAATGAAGTAGAGACGAGTAGAAGTCAGTGTGTAGAGGAAATGATAGACCCGACCATCTCCGGGGTTTGAAAAGAAAAGAATGAAAATCCGAAATTAGATTAAGTTTTTTCATTGTTCATTCTCCTGGGTAACTATGTCACGGTTTATTTTTACCCACTACTCTTCTTGAAGTGAACATGTTTCCTTTCTGTTTTTTTTCGAATTACCTTTTTTGAAGTTCAAAACTCGGTGATTGATTGTATTGCCTGAACTGATATCACTCATGTGACAGTTATCCACTTTGTATTTAGATTCGTTTAGTAAAATTTTACTTTAGCCCCCCATGGTAGCTCCCTGACAGAGCTTTGAAACAACATTATTCAGGTACATATAAGATTCCATGTCATGATATGAAATCTAGATGTACTAGTGAATTTATGGTTTTTTCTTTCTGAAAAAGTTCTATAGGTGTTGTGCAATTTACTTGAATTCTCAACAAAAAAACAACCATTTCGTTGACACATTCATAAATGGGTTAAGTTCTTGTCGATAATATGCGTAGCTGGTGATGATTTCGCAAGAAAAATTTGACACCATTTCGTAATTTTTTTTATAGAAAATTTTCTGCGCTGCTAAGCTAAACCCAATATCCCTTGTTTTTTGATTGAAAATACTAATGTTCGTTTCTAAAAATACTAATACAACTCCGAAGTGTAATATGCTTGCAAGTGAATTCGATGCTTTTTTTTAAACCACTGTCAATGGTTCTCCTTTTCTCCCTGGAATTTTTTAAACATCCATTTAGATTTTTTTTAACATCCATTTAGGTGATTTTGATGTTTTCTCGCACAGACAAAAAAGGAAGAGTTTCGGAAGTATGCTAAAAAGGCATACATTTGATTCATGAATAGTAACACTTTGAAAGTATTCATGCGCGTAAGTATGAGAGTATGCTAGAAATGGCATACAATCAATGAATGACTGGGATACTTTTGAAAGGGGAAATAATAAACGTCTACCTATTTTAGTGAAACGCCTACCTATTTTGTCAAAACACGTCTACCTATTTTCGTGCAACGTCTACCTATTTTGTCAAAACACGTCTACCTATTTTCGTGAAACGTCTACCTATTTTAGTGAAACGTTTACCTATTTTTACAAAAATGTCTACCTATTTTGACAAACACGTCTACCTATTTTTACAAACTTGTTTACCTATTTTGACAAACACGTCTGATGAGATCCGCTCTGATGAGCAATTTTTGCCAAATTTTATTTTTTACATCAGAAAATTATTTCTACGTTAAAAAACGCTTAGGCTTAGTAAAAAGTTGTATTTGATCTACTTTAGTCGTCCAAATATTTTTTTCTCAAAAAGAGATTTTATTCATGAAAACTCCCTTCCCCCCCCCTTTCTCTTTAGGCCCCCCCCTTCACCCCTTTAGGGCTCCCTTCCCCCTCCTTTCCTAGGGCCCCTACTCCCCCTTCCTTTGCTTAGGTAGGGCCCTCTTCCTCCCCCCTTCCCCCTTTAGGCCCCCCCCTCCCTTCCCTGCTTAGTAAACCTCCCTCACCCTCCCCCCTTTCCTTTTCCCAAAATTTATAAAGATAATTTAAAAAGAAAGGAAAAGAAAAGGAAGAGAAAAAAATAAGAAATAGACAAGTTTGTAAAAATAGGTAGACGTGTTTGTCAAAATAGGTAGACATGTTTGTCAAAATAGGTAGACATGTTTGTCAAAATAGGTAGACATGTTTGTAAAAATAGGTAGACGTTTCACTAAAATAGGTAGACCTTTCCTGAAAATAGGTAGACGTTGCACGAATTTAGGCTGACGTTTTTTTTTTAAATAGGTAGACGTTTTTCAAATCAGGTAGACGTTTTTCAAATTAGATAGACATGAAATTGTCGTCCCTTTTGAAAGAATGCCTTGGTGGGTCTCTTCCTTTTCTTGGCACTTATCCAATCTGCAAACCCTGTAGACTTAAGTTGCTTATACACTTATCATCTCGATTACTTCATACGGGAAAAGCACATATGTATATAAATCGTATCGTGTGGGTCATTTAACCGAACCAATCTGTAAGAAAAGCATCGGGAAAATTTTTGATTGTGAGGCGCTGTCCTCGAAAAAGGCCCTTCGGGAACGCCTTAAGGAAAAAAAGCCCTTCGGGAAAGTCACAAAAATTATTTTTATAAATACAAAAAAAAATAAAAAATATATAATATAGAAAGAAAAACCTAAAATATAAAAAAACTTAAGTATATTAAGTTGTAGACAGCTTTCATTGTGTTGACAGCAAGCATACTTTCAAAGTATCCCTAGCATACTTTCATTTTATTACTCTTCATACTTTCAAAGTATGAATAGTAACTCTTGTGTGCGGAACGATTTGGAATACTCTTGAAGTATACAGTTCCATTTTCATGCTTTCGAAAGTATGACTATTAATAGGCTTTTTTTGCGTGCGCCGCCTCCTGTTTTTAATTAGTTTAAGGAATCTGAAATTTCATGCAGAACAGGAGCTGGTGATTGATACCTGTCAGATTATTTCATGCAGAACAGGAGCTGGTGATTGATACCTGTCAGATTATTTCATGCAGAACAGGAGCTGGTGATTGATACCTGTCAGATTATTTCATGCAGAACAGGAGCTGGTGATTGATACCTGTCATATTATTTCATGCAGAACAGGAGCTGGTGATTGATACCTGTCAGATTATTTCATGCAGAACAGGAGCTGGTGATTGATACCTGTCAGATTATTTCATGCAGAACAGGAGCTGGTGATTGATACCTGTCAGATTATTTCATGCAGAACAGGAGCTGGTGATTGATACCTGTCAGATTATTTCATGCAGAACAGGAGCTGGTGATTGATACCTGTCAGATTATTTCATGCAGAACAGGAGCTGGTGATTGATACCTGTCAGATTATTTCATGCAGAACAGGAGCTGGTGATTGATACCTGTCAGATTATTTCATGCAGAACAGGAGCTGGTGATTGATACCTGTCAGATTATTTCATGCAGAACAGGAGCTGGTGATTCATACCTGTCAGATTATTTCATGCAGAACAGGAGCTGGTGATTGATACCTGTCAGATTATTTCATGCAGAACAGGAGCTGGTGATTGATACCTGTCAGATTATTTCATGCAGAACAGGAGCTGGTGATTGATACCTGTCAGATTATTTCATGCAGAACAGGAGCTGGTGATTGATACCTGTCAGATTATTTCATGCAGAACAGGAGCTGGTGATTGATACCTGTCAGATTATTTCATGCAGAACAGGAGCTGGTGATTGATACCTGTCAGATTATTTCATGCAGAACAAGAGCTGGTGATTGATACCTGTCAGATTATTTCATGCAGAACAGGAGCTGGTGATTGATACCTGTCAGATTATTTCATGCAGAACAGGAGCTGGTGATTGATACCTGTCAGATTATTTCATGCAGAACAGGAGCTGGTGATTGATACCTGTCAGATTATTTCATGCCGAACAGGAGCTGGTGATTGATACCTGTCAGATTATTTCATGCAGAACAGGAGCTGGTGATTGATACCTGTCAGATTATTTCATGCAGAACAGGAGCTGGTGATTGATACCTGTCAGATTATTTCATGCAGAACAGGAGCTGGTGATTAATACCTGTCAGATTATTTCATGCAGAACAGGAGCTGGTGATTGATACCTGTCAGATTATTTCATGCAGAACAGGAGCTGGTGATTGATACCTGTCAGATTATTTCATGCAGAACAGGAGCTGGTGATTCATACCTGTCAGATTATTTCATGCAGAACAAGAGCTGGTGATTGATACCTGTCAGATTATTTCATGCAGAACAGGAGCTGGTGATTGATACCTGTCAGATTATTTCATGCAGAACAGGAGCTGGTGATTGATACCTGTCAGATTATTTCATGCAGAACAAGAGCTGGTGATTGATACCTGTCAGATTATTTCATGCAGAACAGGAGCTGGTGATTGATACCTGTCAGATTATTTCATGCAGAACAGGAGCTGGTGATTGATACCTGTCAGATTATTTCATGCAGAACAGGAGCTGGTGATTGATACCTGTCAGATTATTTCATGCAGAACAGGAGCTGGTGATTGATACCTGTCAGATTATTTCATGCAGAACAGGAGCTGGTGATTGATAACTGTCAGATTATTTCATGCAGAACAGGAGCTGGTGATTGATACCTGTCAGATTATTTCATGCAGAACAGGAGCTGGTGATTGATACCTGTCAGATTATTTCATGCAGAACAGGAGCTGGTGATTGATACCTGTCAGATAATTTTCCAGATAGTGTGACAAATTCTTTCCCCCTTCCCTCCTTATTCAATTTTTCAAAATTTTCATCATGCTCTATATCACACTATAAATATAGAAGCACTCCTCCGTATCCGCGATTCACTAAGCCTAGTAAAGATTACAGTTTTACTTAATCCAACCTTTTTTTCGATATTATTACCTTAGCTTTCGAAACCATAGAACGCTTAGTTCGTGACGTACATGTAGATCAAAACACATAAACGTATTATCCCTTGTAACCAACATGGATTCTGCGTGGGTATATGTTGTCATTAATCTCTAAATGTTTGAGAACGATATGACTTATAATTATCCTCATATCCAACGTATGAAAATCGCCTTGTGATATTTTTTTGAACATTTGAATTTATATTTCTTGAAGAATTCTCCGAGTGCAAAAAATAAATGTTTTGCTTTACTAGTTATGATATTTGGCGTCCGACCGTTGTTTTTCTCTTGAAGTAAGTTGAGCATCATTATTATTGCGAGAGCCCTGTGAATTCCCTCAAGATCCATCACTGTATTATTTTATTTTAAAGTTTTACATAGCCAAATTAGTCAAGTTCTTGCTTCTAACCCTAACAACAAAAAATTAGTTGCACGTTTAATCTCTGTTTCAACTAGGTGACCGGTCGACGAACGGACACCTAGCCTGTTGCTTGCGACGTAATTTTTTTTGTTTTTGCTCAGTCTAATTAACACAGAAGAAAATGAAAGTCCTTACAAGAAAGCGTGAGCTCATTCTTTCGTTTACGAACTCACTCTAAAACTACGTCATAAACAACAAGCAATGCGAGAGAACGAAAAACAGCCCATAAAGTCAGAGAAGTAGGGATTTCATATGACTTGCAGTTCGAACAATAAAAAAAAACAACAACATTGCGTCCGCTTAAAGCAAATGCGCTGAAACAGTTTAAAAGCGAACGTTTCACAGTCAATCTAGCTTGATTTCTCATGAAAAACCTGCGTGTAATTTCTAAGGCAGTGAATTAGAACAAAACAGTTTTTAAAAGGTTCTTCTAAAATTTTGTTTTGTTTTTAACTGTTTTTCTTCTGTATTAGATTTAAAGATCTTTGAGAAGTGCCATAGAAGTCTCTATCTCAATACTCTCTACAAGTTCAAAAAAGCAAAGTTTTTTCATGTCCGGTGATCTAAGACTCATGCCTAATCATGATTGAACTTGGAAAGCTCAAGAAAATAAAATTCAAAGGTTTTCAATTGTATTATTTTTCCTAATATTTTATTACGTTTTCTCTCATGCTTCTCAATTTTTTTGTATTTTTCTCCCAATTGTTCTCTCGACCTATTTTAATGGTGTAAATGAACAAATGAATAAATAATTGAAAAATTATGTTTGTTTTCCTCGGCTGTTCTTTTCTGAACAAAAATTTTTTGCTCAGGTTTTGCTGAGAAAAATATTATTCGGGTCGTTTTTGAGTAAATTTTTCCCAAACATTTCATCAAGGTTTCGGCAAAATTCACTGTTTAAATGGGGACAAATTTAGTTCAAACTACAGCAATTGAAAAAAGAAGGACAAGTTTAGTTCAAACTACAATTCAAAAGTGATCAAAAGTGAATCAAAACTTCATAAAGGAGCCCTAATTGAACACTATTGAACGTAAATCAAATTTCAAAACTGGAAAATTATGTTCAGGACATCATGTTCAAAGATATTTGTTATAAATTGATGATCTTTTTCTTGATGATAACTTTTTAAAGCAGTCAATGTGTAAAACTCAATGTGTAAATCTAGATGATGTCTCATCTAGTTTACGCTTTAATAAATTGGTATCTTTACTATTTGTATTATGCGATGACCTATAGAGAAAGCAAAAATTCATGCGCATTTTCAATTTAAAAAATCATCCTATTTTTTCTGTTTTTCTTTGTATGTGGTAAATAAAGTTAATATGCAATATTACAACGAACCCAACTCGTAATTTTATTTAAGCAAACGTTTGTACACAGAAGCCTTATCAAGCCTTATCAAAGCCTCATCAAAAATTCGATCGAAAAAGTCGAATAATGATTAAACGCAAAGTTCTTCGAGATAACGGTATACTCAAACAAAATCCGGTAAACATTTACAAATATTTGAAAATTACGGAAACACCTAAAGGTTAATTTTACTCTACATTGAAAAGAAATTTCAAAATGAAAAGTTGAGAAGCAAAGTTTGGCACTTTTGAACACATGTTTACCTTTTCATGAGAATTCACCCTTCAGATTTGCGTAGACCTAGATGGAATAGATTATTGATACGGACACATGATGAGATTCTTTACCAAGCCAAGAAAAGAAGCACCATTGAGTAGGTCATTACTCAAAAAGAACAGTTAAAAAAATACAGATAATCCTTGAAAATTATTGAAAAGTATTTGGGCGCGAAAAACTAATCACGAGTATGATGAAGATCTAGGTAAGCACAGGATGTATTCGAATCCCTACCTACTATTAGCAGTGAAAAACCGGCACAATTTTACTTAATGGGGGGGGTGTGCTTTACTTGTGCGGGCGGTGCACTTTAGTTTGAGAGGGTGGCTTTTATTTTCAAGTGTTCATACTACTGTATTTAATACACATTTACTCTTTTTTGACAAATTATGTCATTGAATTAACAACAACAGAAAAAACTTATAATGTAAGTAATTAACAAAGAAAAACTAACACTTTAAGTGAGCTAGAGCTAAAAATTCAATGAAATATAACCTGAAACCTCCCCCCTCAAGTAAAGCACGGCCTCAAGCAAGAAAGTGCCTAAATCCTGTATACAAGTGTACAGTTAAAATGTATACCCTTTAACTTTTTTTCCGAACAAATAATATTTGTAGCCATTAATAAAATGTTTACAAACAATGAAACAATTTGCATGGTAATTTCAAGCTTTCAGAATGATTTGACGAGCAAGAAATAAGAGAGAATTCACCCACACAAAAATTTATTTTCTCACAACTTCATACCTCTTTTCATTCATTTAAATACCTTTCAATTTTTCAAGCACTTTAATTGAACTCCCTTTCTATACTCTCTAAAAATGATAGATTTTTTAAGACAAGTTGTGGATAGAAATAAAAATATATACTTTGAGCGCTAGAAAACATTTAAAATCACACTCAATTTAACAAAGAAAGTTCAATAACTAGTTTTCAAAAAAATTTACGATTGAAATTTCTAACTTGAAAATTATTTAAAGTATACCAGCTTCGGCGAATCGTTAAGAGGTTTTTCTACGGGTTTCCAAAACATAATTTTGCCTTGACATCTCAAAAAAAATTGTTTTGCAGTTGCTAAATATCATATCTCTTATTTATATGCATCGATCAAACTCTTTATGTTCATACACGTATTTTCAAAACAGATGTGACAAGGTAGAATCACATCAAATCAATTATCGATCGAATTATATCAACTCAGCAGATCGTATTATTTTGGGAGGCGCTTCATAAAGATTCTTCTGATTAGTAAGTAGCATCAATCGGTTACATACCCAATAGTATAAACACAGAATAGACTGACATTTTGAACAAATAAAAACACAATCGAACAGAGTCTATATCAAATAAGGATAACGCCATGCTTGACCTACCGCACTACCGTCGACCTATAGCGCTGTATTGGCCTACGGCGTCGAACTCGATCTATTGAATTTAGAAATACTAATTCTACGAGCGTTTCCCCATCCTCACAAGTAATATTCGTTTCTTGCATTAAAGGGATAGTATAGCCTTAATCCCAATCGTTATCATCGCGTTTATCGTGAAGACTTTGAGTCTTGAGAACCTCTTCATGTCGTGTCAAAATCATTAGTCTCGTAGGCTATTCTGGTCGTTCTACCGTCTGACCGGAAAGCGGTGGGGCTAGTGAGGAAGCGGTTAGACGGTGGAGGCTGCCAGAAGGTGCGCTACATCATAAGTTGTGGAGTGTGGTGTTCTGGAGGGGATTGGACGCAGTAGAGGCCGAGTGGAAGAGGTGATCGTAGGGCGGCTGCGTGAAGTATGGCGTGTACGCAGCGTAGCCGTAATCTGAAAAAGAACGCGTTTCTGCCCATTGAGCGTTAACATAATTTACTGAATGAATGACTAAGCAGTGAAGGGGAACATAATTATTTTATTGAGTTTTATTGACTTTGATTCAAAATTGGAAGAAAATTTAGTTTTTAAGGACACTGAATTGCGACTTCCTACTGAAAAAAGCTTCTTATTGAGTGTACACGAAAGAAATGTAGTTCCTTATTCTTGAGTGAATTACTCAGGCATGATCAGTGTCGAGAGGTGAAAATAGGTTTTCGTATCATCCGCTGATTATACACACAAAAAAGTTTGAATAGTCATACTTTTGCAATTATGAAGTTGGTACGGATTACTTTAAAAGTATTCCAAATCATACCGCACACAAGTATTACTATTTATACTTTGAAGGTATGACTATTAATGACATGAAAGTATGCTAGGGATACTTTGCTGTCTATACAATGAGAATATGCTAGAAGCATCACAATTTCTTATATACTTTCTTATATAAATATACTTCGAAAGCATGCAGCTGTCTACAAAAAGAAATTATGATGCTTCTTGGGAATTTCATTCATTTGTTTTTCTTTGTTTGTGACTTTCTCGAAGGGCTTTTTTCCCAAAGGGCGTTCCCGAAGGGCCCTTTTTCAAGGGGAGCGCTTGCAATCGAAAATTTATTTTCCCAATGCCTTTCTTCCAGAAAATCTGGGTGTTGTGCTTCTGTTGATGATACACGATACGTGTTTTTACACGATACGATTTGTATGTGTGCTTCTGTCTTATAAAGTAATCGAGATCATAACAGTACACTGCGCGTCATAACTATGCTAACACCCTATTTTTTGAAGATTTTTCGGAAAAATGAAAAAGACTGCAAGCTGTAAGATATATCAATAGTTCAATACTGTTTCAGAGTCAATGTCTCCGAATTTGGTGTTAATTGATCGACAAATAAGTTTTTTCACAATCTTTTGTTGATTTCCGACCACGTCATAATTATGCTAACACCGGATTTTCACATCAATAACAGCACAGAAACGTTTTTTAGCTCTTTTTTAGTAAGCGATTGGCCCACCAGATGACTTTATGACACTGAACACACGATTTGGCATTGAATCAACTAGGTTATGAAGCGTCTGTGGACTGAGAGCCTGCCAGGAGTCCGCTATCGCGTCTTTGAGCTCTTGTACACTACAAAACTGTTTTCCATTTGCATAGATCTGACGCACAATGATGTCCCAGAGATTCTCAATAGGATTGCAGTCAGGACTGCATGCCGGCCAAACCATGACATCGATTCGCTTAGACGCAAACCAAGCCTTTGTCGAATTGCTCACGTGAATGGCGGCGTTGTCCTGCTGAAAGGTGTACTGTGCACGACCACGCTGCCGCAGGAATGGAACCAAATGAGTGCCTAGAAGCTGCTGATAGTCGTCTGAGTTCATACGAGTCGAAATAAAATCTAGAGTGACCGTGCCGTTGTCACAGAACGCACCCCAAACCATGACGGTGCCACCCCCGAAATTGCGTTTCGAGAAATATAGGATATCTTTGCGTAGATCTCGCCAGTAGTGCGAAAATCCATCCGGCCCGTCCAAATTGATAATTATGACGTGGTCGGAAATCAACAAAAGATTGTGAAAAAACTTATTTGTCGATCAATTAACACCAAATTCGGAGACATTGACTCTGAAACAGTATTGAACTATTGATATATCTTACAGCTTGCAGTCTTTTCATTTTTCCGAAAAATCTTCAAAAAATAGGGTGTTAGCATAGTTATGACGCGCAGTATATAGATCAACCTAAGTCAACCGTGTTTGATAATTGGATAAGTGCCCAGAAAAAGAAGAGAAGCCACCAAGGCATACATTCAAAAGTATTCCAATCATACATTCATTGTATCCCTCTCTAGCATACTTTCCTACTTACGCGCAGGAATACTTTCAAAGTGTTACTATTCATAACTCACATGTATGCCTTTTCAGCATAATTTCCCGAACACATACTTTTTTGTGTCTAAGTGTAGATATAGACAAACTTGATAATACTAACCGGGAAGGCGGTGAGGATGAATTGAAAAGATCAAGACTCGTAAGAATTTTTTCCCTTCCCTTTAGGGGGGGGCCCTTTACACACCGCCGCCACTAAGCTCTATGTGTGATGTAGTCCATGCATACCTTTGTTTATCAGTAATTTGCTTTTGTCTTAAATACCTACATGCTTGGAATAAAGAATGAAAGAATTGATGAATTATAACGTTTTCAAAGTATAAGTTTTCAGCTCGACGCATGTAATTCAAGCTGCTCATTTTCCAGACTCATCAGATTGAGTCTGGAACACAACACCTCAGACGCTCAATAACACGTTGTTGATATTGTTATCATTAGCTTGAGGTATTATATGATGATATTTTAGAAGATAAATGTTAAAACACTTCTTGTGAAAAGGAGTTTCAGATACTGATGATGACCCGTATGGCTTGTTTCACAAAGTTTTTTCTACATATCAACTAGTTTTCATATCTTTTCGCTCTTCAATGAGCGAATAGGTACGTTATTAATGTTAAAAGGAATTCTATAGTCGTTGTAATCACGTCGATAGAATTCGGTGACCTGCCAGATGGGTAAAACTTACGTCTAAACTTACTTACTTTTCGGTGAGGTCAACAAAGGCGTCAGGTTCAGAATATGGAGAAAGTATGAAGAACTAGGAACCTGTACCGAGAGGTGGTTTGAAGTCGGTCGACCCAAAGAAAGCTCCCGGGTTGATGGAGGAAGCTGCAGCCGCGGCTGTGGCTCCCAAGCCATGCGGGCCAAGAGAGAGAGCCGCGCTTCCGCCCAGCATACTCGAGGCCTCCGAGAGGAACTTGTGCTGCAAACAATCAAAGAGCTGATATGCTACCTCCAAACGAATCATCTCAAATCTTTAATTCACTGAAGTAAAGAAATAAAGTCGATTTAATATGCCTTCTACCATTTAAATATGTTATACCCTAGAAAAATTTTCACTACAAAATGAATACTTAAGTGTTTTGTATAACAAAACACCAATTCATATTTCATAGAGGAGTTCTACACTATTGGCGTAATCACATCGATAATATGTAGCTATTGTTCAAAATTACAAAACAATCGAAAAACTGCAAAAGAAGATTGTACTACAAACGATAAATTGCTGATTTTTTCAATATTATGTTTTCTAAAACATTCAGTTCTTTTCTCAAATTTTGTATTAATTTTTTGTTTGTTTAAAGACTTGGCACATCTCTTTTTCTTCTGAATTCTCTTATACTTCAATTTTATCTTTAAAAGTTGAGACAGTCCACAAAAAAAAATAAAACAGATTCCACATAGCCCAGAAATTTATGGATCGTTAGAATTAAACTTTTCACTTTCTCAACGTAATATCGGCTCAGTGTTCTCGTTGAACCCTCCAATGTCTCACCACGAATTGCCTTGAGAAGAAAAATGAACTACAGTATTTTTTTATATTACAAATTTTACTGTGGGACGTAAATATAAAAATACTTCAGTCGATTTTCATTCTCATGGCAATTCGTGGAGAGAAATTGGAGCGTTCAACGAGAACACTTAGCAAAGATTAAGTTGAGAAAGTGAAACATTGAATTCTAACGCTCCATTAGTTCTATTTAAGGCTCATGCAAGTTGAATGAAGTTTCGGCTGAGTCTTTTTCACATCACTTCTGTGGGCTCACTTTTGATGTCAACTTTTAATGCCAAATTCTCTTTATTTCCTTCGTTGTTTTTTGTTGTTGTTGCTCTATCCTTCTTCCGTTCTCGCCTCTCTCTCCTCTCTCTTTCTCTCTCTCCCTCCCATCCCTCTCCTCTCTCTCTCTCTCACTTTTATCTCTCTCCTCTTTTCTCTTTCTTTCTCTCTCCTCTCTCTCCTCTCTCTCTCCTCTCTCCTCTCTCTCTATCTATGTCTATCTCTCTCTCTCTCTCTCTCTCTCTCTCTCTCTCTCTCTCTCATATCTCTGGCTCTCACTCTCTGAATCTTTAATTCTGATTGATTCTAACATGACTCTGCTGGCTGGTGCTCGGCTGGACAGAAGCACCTGAGATACCGCCTATGCCAGGTTTGATGTCGCAACCGGAAGCCGAGTCGTCCGAATCACACTTTGAGCTGCGGCTTACACTGGAAAAACCGGAAACTTCTAGCTATTATTTCATTCCGAAAAGGCTCATGCTGATAATCTATCAGAGTACGCAAGATGAAGATTGTACCAAACACTTGAGATGCTCTAGCTCTAGTTCACGTTTGTGGTTTTCATCTAATTGTTTTTCCACTGCTTTTCTCAGAGGTAAACACTTGAATCCGTTATAATGAGCTTGTCCAAAAACAAATACATCCGTTAAGACCTTTTTATAAGTCAATTTAAACAAATAAATTCCAATCGCCTCCATCAACAGAGGTTTTGTGCATAAAAAGTATTTAGATGGCCACTGATATATTTTTTAAAACATTAATCGAAAAATAATTATCCCAGTAAGTTTTTGAAAACAATCTTTAAGGTTTCGGAAGCCTTCGGGAAATGATACGAGCCAATGAAAAAGTCTTTCCTGAATAATTTAGTTTTTTTCATCAACTTTGTAACTTCTACATACAAGCGTAAGGCGTAAAAACTTATCTCAGGAGCATGTGAGTGCAAGCTTAATGGGTTCAAATACCCCTATTTCATAGCTCCCCTATAGCTGCGCCATCGACGACTTGAAAGTGCTCTATCAGAGCTAGGTACAACTTTCACGTCTAATGGGGACTGTGAGCATATTTTGATAGGGGATTTAATCCACTAGAGATAGATTTGTCTACAACATCTTTGAGGAGTTCTTTGCCTCCGAAACATTGTTCTCACTCTTTGAATCGTTTTGCTCTTGATTTTCATAAATCCAGCATATATCAGAACCCACAAGGCTGAACAATATATTGGGCCTAGTTTTCTCTTTCAACGTAGACTCAATAGGGAGTTGCAATGCTGCAACTCCCCCCCCCATTATGCGATCACAATCTAGTGATTTTCAAGATACAACAACTCCGAAAACGAAATAATACTTCTTCACCATGTTTTTTTCAAAACGGTAACTATCAACTGGTCAGCTCACTGATAGATAGCACCGATTGGTATTCTTTCATCGCCTTAACCTCAGGTGATGAGATGTTTGCCGTCTTCTTGGAAATTATCCATGATATGTTCTCAAAATGTATCCCCTAAGGGAAACGAGGCAAAAAGTAAAAGAGGGAACCACCCAAGATAGTCTCTATCAAGAGAAAATTGAGCAGACTGTACAATAGTAGAGAATCCATTGAAACAAACCCATGTTTGAGAAAAGCACTGAACTCACATAGACGTAATTTAGAGAAATCCTTACTTGAGAGCCGAAACTTGAACAAGTTATTTGCCCTCAGATGAGTCCTTTTGTTCGGAAGGACGAGTCAACTGTTACAATTGGTGCGGAAAAGGCTCCAACTATGACTGAACACTGGAGTTCCCTCTAATCTCTGCATCAATTAACAAGCTGTCCTTCAACTTCTTCTCATACTGAATCCTCTTTCTTTCAAATGCAACCACACATCATTTATAAGTTCCTTAAAAATCTTTCGGTTAAGTCTAATGAATTTTTCGGTTAAGTCTAATACTTCTCCTGACTTTATACCAAATAAGTTCCTGAAACAGACTTCTCTTTCTTTTTGTGTACCACTATCAACAATGTTTGAACGATTTCTGTTATACGGAGAAGTTCCGGAAATATGACGTAGAGCAATAGTTCGACCTATGTATATATGTAGAAACGGAAAGGAAAACGGACAGATCGTTTAAATTATAGGCCAATTAGCCTAACTGTGTCAAATTCTATAATAATGAAGCGTATCAGTTGTGAAAAACTATTGGAATTTCTAACTGAAAACAAACTTATTAGTGAACACGAATTCGGTTTCAGACCTCAACATTCATGCGAACTCTCACTCTTAGAATCAATGACTTAATGGCATCACAGGCTTGATAGAATTGAGTTCATAAGCTGTGTATTGATTGATTTCACTCGGAAATTTGATAGTGTTCCAATAAAATTTCTTATGAAGAAGCTCAGTTTCTATGGTATTGCAGGATAGACTAATTACTGACTTTTTTCAACCGGGAACAAATAGTACGAGGGAATAACAGTGACTCTTTACCCTACCAAACCCTATCTGGGGTTCCTCAAGGTAGCTGTTTGGGGCCGCTTCTATTTCTCTTATATATAAATGACCTACCTTGCCTCTAGAATGTAAAATAACTATGTTTGCAGATGACGTTAAAGTTAGTACAATAAACAACCTGTTTTCTTACAAGATGCTATCAACTCAATTTCAAATTGGGCCACGTATTGGGGATTAACTATTTCTAAAGACAAAACAGTGGTAATTCTTATCGGAAAATCACATCCTCAAACGAACTTCTATCTCGAAGAAATCCAAATCGAAAAAGCAAAATAGTTCGAGACCTTGGTGTTTATAACGATAATTCTCTGAGCTTTTCAAAACATTTAGAGAACATATGTAACAGCAAATTCTAGGTGTGCGTTCGTACTCAGAACTTCCAAGTCCAAGAATCCTTTTTCTAAATGAAAAGCTTTTCTTCAAATACGTCCGTCCTCAACTAAAACACTGTTCTAAAATATGGTCACCTCATCAAAAATGTTTTAGAGAACTTTGAGAGAAAGTTCTACGTAGCTTTACTGAACAAGTTTGTAGAAGATCAATATTGCCTAAAATGAGCTATTAAGAGAGATTACATTATCTCCAATTGTAGACTCTCAAGGAGCGAAGAATCAGTGCAGATCTCATCATGATCTTCAAAATATTGACTGTAAAAACACCTATTTCGCCCTCGAGTATCTCCTGCTTAAGCAGGCATAATTAACATACTAGATCTTCCAAATATTCCATAACGAAGGCAAAGTTCAAGTATGTTAAGTTTTCGAACATATTACCGGTTCGAGTAACAGAGAGATGAAACAATTTACGAGAAACTGTCGTCGAACAGTCTAAGAGCTTTTAGCCGTTTTGTTGTTCATAACCTATTAAATTCATTCATTGTTTCAACTTTTCTCATTTCAGAAAACGTGTCACGCTTTCAGTGTAGCTGTAATTGTGCTATATATTTCTTTGTTGTTTGTCATTAAACAACCTGAATTATTATTCTGTTTTTAAAAAAAAACATCAATCCTTTATTCGCTCACATTCTATAAAATAGCCCTGATACTTCATATCTCTCATAATCTCTCATTCTCTCATTTTTCTTACTAAAAATTTATTTATTGTTTCTACCTTTTCAACCCTATACTTTCACACCACTTTTTTCTCATGGTTTAAAGTTTTCTTTTCTTGAACAAAACAAAAACACGCAAGTGAAGGCACCGGATGCTTGTTGCTCGTAGGATAGTCTAGTGGAACATGTTTGTATGTACATAAAGCATGGTTTTAGTTTTTGCTTCTCAAAGCTCTCATGCCCGGAAGTATCGAAGATTAGTTATTCCGGTCTCTGATACTTCACAGGAATCATGAAAAACTTTTTCTGACTTGAGGCTTGTGATTAAAATCTGTGATTCATTCAATTTGATGAAGATCTTCATCCTGATTATGATTTATCATGAATAAATATTAATTTTGAGTCATTCTTTCCTTAATCTTTTAGCGCTTTTACAATTCATAAATTGTAAACTAGAGTATTGAATTGAAGCATATTCGCATGAACTCGCATTGTTTGCAGTTGCGTGATAAATTCGTACTCACATGTAATTTTCGAAATGGTATTACATGTGTATGTATCTATGTATTTTATATTGAAGTTAGGGAATTGCTTGCCAGAGATCTGGATTTACAGAAATGAAACCTTCTGTCTCAAGGGGTTCTGACTTTACTGTGCGTCTCTTTGAAGCAAAGTTTCCTTTATGTCGATATTCGTCGAATATGTACAGGTATTGCAAAAAGCAACATCCCTGCCTTCAAAAACACTCAAAAAGCTCTATCAATTTTACGCTCTGAATTAACTTCTTAAACTTACATAGAAATAGTGAATGATTACCTGAAAGGGTTTTCATTTACTAAAAAGCAAAAAAAAAAACATCAACGAAAAAAAAGTCAGCTTTCATCAGTTACTAGTACTTTTTGTAGAATTTAGAAA
This sequence comes from Allodiplogaster pararmata, assembly GCA_964056735.1. Classification (NCBI taxonomy): domain Eukaryota; kingdom Metazoa; phylum Nematoda; class Chromadorea; order Rhabditida; family Diplogasteridae; genus Allodiplogaster; species Allodiplogaster pararmata. The sequence goes on from OZ057406.1 coordinate 10,653,508, forward strand.
AGAAGCAACAAAAGAAAGTTAAAACTAAGATTTTTTGGAGAAAAAAAAACTGTACTAGTAAATAATAGTCGTTTTGCGGGAAAATATGGTTTATGAATCTTCCTGAGGGTTAGAGGATGAGTTTTGAACCAAGTTTCTTATTTCTGAGCCTCTTTTGACAACCACGGTAGTGAAGTTATCCTACACCGTCCAAAAAAGGCTTTCTCCCTGGGAATAGTCCGTTAAAACTTTTTTTCGAGCCTTCTTCATAATCCTTTTTCTTTCTACTTTTTGCTCGGTGTTTTTATTCTCTGAACTTTTTTCTGTCGCATTCTCTCTCTTTGTATTTCTCTCCCCCACCCCATTCTACTCCTTTTGTCTTTTTCTCAGAGATACTTCACAGGCTAGCGCCGTTCTCGACCCTGTTTTCACACCATTCATCAGAACAAAGAACCTTCAAGAGAAGCCTCAGACCAGAAGAGGTAGAGAGGGTAGGGTGAAGCGGAAGCCTGAGACACACATGAGAACATGGAGACAGAAACAGAGGCAAGTAAATAGAGAGAGAGGGACAGAAGAGAGAGAGAGAGAGAGAGAGATAGAGAGAGAGAGAGAGAGAGAGAGAAATAGAGACGTAAAGAGGCTAACGAACGTTAACTACCAGCTTATAAACACAAACATAACACGGTCAACGGCGTTTGCTGAAGGCATGTTTAGACAGGGAACCTGTGCACACAAAGCAACTTTCTCCTTTATTCTATCTTCTAGTTCTTCAGTTTTATTTTTCTTCTTCATTCTCTCGTCTCTTACCATATTTTTATCGCTTTCCACTTCTGTGCACTTTTCGCTCTTCAATTTCGTAGAGATTGTCGAGATAGGGCTGATAAGCCACTTGATTTTTGAGAGATTGAAAAAAATTTATGCGGCTATCGGTGGAACACTGCGTAATAATGAGGAGGAAGGTAGGGATATTCAATAAAGACCTGAGGAACATGAGAAGCGGGGGGGGAGTACTCAATTATTAAAATTTTATCTAAAGTTTAAAACTTTTTCCATAGAGTAAACGATCATTCATTCCACTTTGATATTGTTTTTTCACGAACTATACAGTTTAATGCTCCCATGCTCTAACAAACCGAGTTACATATTTCATGATTAGAAGACTACCCTACAACGTGTTCAAGCCGGATGCAGATTTGTTTGTGATTGTTTTCAATAAAGTTCGACCAGGTAGAATAGCAAATCAACTACACGCAACGTTAATCTATTAACAACCTGTTAATGAAAAATTCTGTATTTGCGCTTGTTTGTTTCACGAGAAGGAAAGCCAGCTGATTCATTCGTTAAGGCATTTTCACATAATTCTAGACATTTTCTCATTGACGAAGCTTCCGAGATTTTCACAATTTCTAGTCAAGAAGTTATTTTCGATCAGTCCTTTAACTAAATCGTTAGTTAATCTTTTCATAAAAGCTTTCTCATGGTACGACGCTTTCATGGTTTTTTCTCTCCGTCAATAAAGCTAGATGAGCTTCTCTGTTAATCAGTTGGTGAACGATATATTTATACCGGCTTGAATGTAGGTGGCTAAATATGAGATTGGGTTGAGATAGAATACGAGGAAAAGAGTGTTAAAAGAAAATAGAGAGGGAAAAAAAGAAAAAAAGAGAGAGAGAGTAAAACCGAGAGAATAAGCTAGAGAAATGAAAAGAGAGGTAGTGAAAAGGGGATAGAGAATAGGCAGAAAAAGAGATGTGTATAGGGATGAAAAAAGTGATAAGGAGTAAGGAAGCTTCGACTGAAATCCAGGAATAGCAAGTATGGACCCAGCTATTGCGTCTGAAGGAGAGCAACTTTTTTGAAAGGAAACTAGAGACAGCGCAGTGAGAGGAGAGGGGAGGAGAGGGGAGAGAGCTGGCCCTGCTTGTCTATGGACTCACTCCAGACTCTGGTACATAAGCTGCTCAATTACGTCATCACAACTCGAGCGATCGAAAGAGAGGAAGCCAGAATAAGGAAAGGAAGGGAGAGAGAGAGAGAGAGCAAAGCTAATCAAGAGACTTTAGAAGAGTCAGAGTGGTTTGCAGTAGATCGCAAGCGTAAGCAGGAGCGAAAAGGCAAACGGATAAGGTGATGATGATGCTGATACCTTGCCTGATTGTTTTACCTCCCCCTCTAATACTCTGCGTTTCGCATGCTGTCTCTTCTGCTCTCTCCTTAACCTCCTGTTATAGTCAATTCGACCCCTAGGTAGAAATGTGTGTTTTGACCCGATTGAATGCCACTTCTCCAGACGTCATTGATACTGCCTTTCTCAAAAAAAGTTCTTGCATATATTGTATATGCTCTATCCTCTCCTTCTCAAAGTGATATGGACACTATGCTTGAAATCATAACTTGACAAACTTATCAACGGTTCTTTTTTTTCGCAAGAAAAATGCAAGAATGTCCCTGGTTCGAGGATTGAACTACGGTAGTAAGGAATATAACAAAAGGATGAAAAGAGTGATTTGGTGTAAAGTGGCAAGGACATAAGGCAAAAAAGAGCGCATTCTATATACGCGGTAACTTGAGTCTCGAATTCCGCATCGAAACTTTTTCTTCAAAAGAGAGAATGGGAAGAGTTTTATATATATAAAAAGGAAGAGACACAGACAAACAAAAAAGAAAACGGAAAAATGAGAGAAAGAAGAAGAAAGAGAACGGAATAGAGGTAGGCAGAGAGAGATTATAAGCAAAGAAAGATTGAGAGTTCTATCCCGAAAGGCGAATGTACAATGTGCTGAAACGCGGCTGTCTTTAAGATCTTTTCTCGGATTAATCTTGTGATCATAGAGTCTCTCCCGCTCATCTCGTGCGGTAAATAGACTCACAGTTCTAGTTGCTTCTCTGATTCCTATCCATTTGAACACTTATACTCAAATCCCGAACTTTGACACATACAAAGATGGTCTGGGAGTTTTTAGGATCCGATACAATTAATTTTAAGGTTCTCTTCGAAGAATAATCCACTCCGGAGCCGGAAAGCAGTCATGGGCAACTGAGGAAAGACACCACAAGCTTCGAGAGTCGACAGGATTGAAAACCAATTTCTGAACACATCCTATTCCATTTGAAGCTTGTTCATTTACAGCTAGTGAATCTTTTAAGCGCTTTCGAGAATTCGATCAGTACGTTGTGCATCGGCCTGTTGTATTAGTTGTTTTCTCCAGCCAATCTCTAGTCATCATTTCTGTACTTAGTTACATACATAGCTCCAGACATCCCACTGACCTCTCCATCGTGCCGGCTGCGCGATCTCGTTGCCGCTTGTTCTTGAACCAATTGGAGACTTGTGTCACGGTGAGCTCAGTTTGGGAAGCAAGCTTCCGCTTCTCTTCGACGGAAGGATACGCAGATGCGTGATAGGCCTCCTTGAGTACGTTTCGCGACTTGGCCTAAACAGTTCACATTATTTGATATTAGAAATTTTACATAGTCTACAATAGCCAACTTTCTTGTCTATAAATCTTTTCACCCTCTGTTCCTCTTCATCTTCACTCTCTCTCTCACTATCTCGGTTAGCTATTTCTCTCTCACTCTCTCTCTCTCTTAAAATTTTTTCTTATTTCCAAGAGGCAGAACATTTATGTTTTTTCGTTTGAAATAACCTTCATAAGGAATCCGCTAAACTTTCTTGTAAACATCATTATTATAGGAGTTAACCTTGAAACAGTAATTGGTTTCTTCTCCATCCCAGATAGTTGGCGGGAATGGATTCTTCTTTCTGATTCGGTATTTGCAAACTGCACCGAGCTCTCGCTCCTTGGTCTTTGAAGCCTGAGAAAGACAGTTAGTGAGGCACGAACCAATATGTAAAGCGAGACCTAATTGGTCAAATGGTTTCAAAGTTTTCTAAATCCAAACGCTTTGACAAACAGACACTTTAACATATCAGACCATATATGTATAAAACATATATATGTAGTACATTTCAGATCCCTTATGGAGCTAGAACAAATGATTTACGCAAACTTCATCGCAGGCACAGCAAGAAAACATGGAAAGGATTAGAGTTTATCCTTAATAAAAATTCAGATTTGTACGTAAGCAAAATCAAGGGTTTTTTTGAGAGTTGCATTTGCATTCGCTCATTTCATAACAAGTAAACCGGCGAAGAGATAATAGATCAAGAATAAAATGAAATTGAGAAAGAATTGAAGAAAGAAAGAGAAAAAGAGAGAAAGGAGAGAAAGGGAAAAGGGGTAAAAGATTATAGAAAGGAGAATAGAGAAAAAAAGAAAAAGTTAAGGAGCAAACGTAAGAGACTTAGAGTAACACTTGTATGTCTAATCTCCTCATTAATAAAGCATTACTTTCAAAACCGCAACAAATCAAGATTGCAATAGATGGAAAACATAAAACAATAAAGAAATCAGACATTTGACACAAAGAACTCTGAAGAAAAAACAGATAAAGAAAATAGAGAGTAAGATATATAGATTAGAAAGGATTTGTTGAAGTGTCACAATAGGTAGCGAAAAAGAGATGAGCATCCGAAAACGTGGGTCACATTGCCAAACAATGAATACACTCATTATGCCTAATCTGTCCCAACGAATAATATGACTCTATGACTCAATAAAGATGAAAAAGATGGTCAGTCAAGTGAAACTGAAGTATGAAATTTCGTCAAAACAAGTAAAAATTAACTCGCTAGAACTAAACTCAATTTCAATTACTGATGAAACATCATTAAAAAGTGGTATCATACAGAATACCTGATTTCTTGCTTCGAATAACTTTAAATTTTAACGAGATTTATAGATTCGAATTATAACCCGAAGACCTATTCATAGCTTTACTGAGTGGAGAACATCGCGTGAAAGGGGAAACATTATCAGACCTAAATGCTCAATCAATAATTCGATAAGTCAATCATTATTCAATTGGAATGTGCAAAATGAACAGAAAGATCAGAATGAAATAAGATTTTCCACACTGAAATCTTGATTGAAAGGAACTTATGAGTAATATAGCTATTTGGAAATAGAAACTGGTAGCATATAATGACGTTTACGATCAATGTTTCAGGTTTTTCATTTTCAAAATAAATGTTTCGTAATACATATAACACGCATCATGAGTATTTATCATGAAACATAATAAGAACACGTGGCAGTAGATATAAAAACCGATCAAGCATCAAAACAAAGTTTGAGTAGCTCTGTAGTACTTGAAAGTTTTAACTATCATGTTAATTTTGAATCGAAGAAAAATAGATTATTTGCAATGAAAATAGATTAAACGATAAAAAAATTTTTTCTTCCTTTTAAATGACTAGCAGTGGAAACCTCTGTGTAATGAGCGCGCAGCCACAAATCCTGCAGCACAGGATGGTTGATGGGGGAGAATTTGTATTGCTCGAGTAACCTGGGAAGATTACGAGCTCAAAAACTGGATTACTCGAGTAACCTGGGAAGATTACGAGCTCAAAAACTGGATTATTTGAGAAAAAAAGCTGAATGTTATTCACAGATTCAATCGATTGAGCGTGTGAAACGTAAAAGAACTTAGAGCTCTTTGACTGACTAACAGATAAATTGTCACATTATTATTCGGTCTGCTTTTTTCACAACGGAACAAGTTAAAACTCTACAGGTATCGAAAAATCACCTTTTGATGTATGATGATGATTTCGGCTAACCGCAAGTCTTTGAAAAAAATTCTGTTTCTCTTAAATTTCGAGCCCGGTAGTGATTTTAATGTCTGTTTCTTACTTCAAGGAAAAACAAGTCGTACCTGTACAAATGCTTCCAATTCTGCTGCACAAAATAAACAAGAGCTTGTGCTTTGAGAGCGCTCTCCGTTACCTTGAGGCTGTCCGGGAGGGAGTTCAAGAAGCGAACCTGAAAATGCATCATTTCTATAGGGTTTTAATAGTGGTTCACCTCATCTCCACGCTGAGAGTTCTTCATTTTGGTATTCCTTGTAGTTTACCCATGGTTCTTCAGAAAGAATAGTGTAAGATAATTATCCAAGTCATTCATTATAAGTGAAATTGATGATAATCAGATTATCTCTTTTAAATTAGAATATCGAGAAAAGAAAGAAAGACTATAGTACTTTTTATTCAGTTATATAGAAAGACAATAGATAGTACTGAATAAAGAGAACCAGAAAAGACAAGTTGAAAAGTGAAAGAGAAGGGAGAGAGTAAGAAAAAGAAAGAGAAAGAGAAGAAGAGCGGTATTACAAGGAAAATATATACAGACTCCAAAGAAAAGAGAGAGAGATAGAGAGATGGAGATTAAGTGAGGCTTATGCTCACGAATATCCTATTTCGGGCATGAGCTCCTTGAGCGAGCCCTCATCACAATCTGGAGAGAATGATGAGCGAAATGGAAATTATTCCTAGGAAACTCCTTCTGTAGTCTTAAGCTTAAGATCTATAACTTTGCGAAAAAAATTCAAGACTTTTCCGCCCGGAAAAAAATTAGACTGAAAACGCTCGACGGATACTTGAAAATTCATTAACGCATAAGTTTTTTCTAACATTTTTTATTATATGTTCTTTTTTCATATTAATTTTCTCCTCGACTCAAAGATTTTTTTCGAAAATCAGATTTGATACGCAGTTTTCCAAGTTTTCGTGAAAGTTCTCAAGCCTCCACTGAAAAAAAGGAACAAACAGTCCGATCTTTACGTAGATGAAATTGCTGAAAATCATATATGTACTTCGAAAATCCCTTCGTTTCCAGACTTAACGCTCATTTTTAGGCTTCTTGAATGAGAAATGGCTGCTAGTGTCTCATGGTGTTTTTTAATTGTACTCTCTTTCTCTTTTTCTTTTTCTTTTCGGTCAGTTCTTATCTTTGTGCTCTTTTCCTCTTCTGAGTGAATCTCATTCATGTTGTGTTTCTGAAGGAGTTTGCATGAGTGTTGAAAAAGGGGACGCGTTTTAGAAGATAGGAAAATGTATGGGAAAATCGGAATACAGAACAGAAACGGAAAAGAAGAAAGCAAGCGATGGAAATGAGTTAGTGGAGAGAAAACAAGAAAATCAGGCTAATAGAGAGAACGTGAGAGTAAAGAGTACATATATAGATCCGAAGAGTGAGAGAGTGGAGTGAACGAGTGAGCTAGAGAAAGAGAGCGCAAGGTGAGCGCCACTTGTGTAACATGAGATGAGAGGAAGAGGCGCAGATGCAATGAGGCTGGGGGGATAGTAAGGGGGAGGAGGGAAAAAGGTATACGGTAACAGGGTGAGAGAAGTCTGTCTCTCTCTCTGCCGACTCTTTCCTAAAATTTACTCCATCTGCTTGTTTCAATCTCTACTGTTTTCTCTTTTTCTCTGTTTATCTATTCTTATTTATCAGTTTCTTTAACTTTTTACTATTCATTTCTCGTTCTTTCTTTCTTGGCCTCTTTCGCTGTCTTCACTCTCTTTCTTCTGCTGCTAGTAATGTTCTCTCAGCTACTGACAAACAAGGAGTGAAAAAGACATCGTCGCTCACTACCACAAAGAAGCATCAGAAAGCAAATAGGGCAAGAAAGGGTACGAGAGACTCAGTTAGCCCTCAAGCATTTGCTATTCTCAGTGTTTCGCAGTTACAGTCCCCTCTATTCCTCGTCTTTCTTTCGTCCTCAACTGCTGGTATGTTCTCTTCTTTTTTCTTACATTCTCTTCAACCCTATTTCGTTCTTATATTTCTCTTCATCTGCTATTCGCTGTTCTCTCTCTATATCCCTCTCTATTAGTATCTTCTTTTTTAATACAAAAATCATTAGGTTTTTTTTGCTGAAGTCTTTTGAAATTATGCGATTCACTGAGAACTATGTAAACTGTTTGAACAAAAAAGACACGGAGCAAAGCAGTCATCGTGAATAGAGAGGGTGACACGGAGAGGCAGAGGCGGAATGGGAGAAGTAAAAATAATTCACAGAAAAGAGAGGTGAAGATCGAAATAGACAAATAAAGAGAGAGAGAGAGAGAGAGAGAGAGAGAGAGAGAGAGAGAGAGAGAGAGAGAGAGAGAAGTGCGATTAGGAGGAAGAGTTTGAAAGAGGAACAAGCGATAAACATACAGAAATAAACACAGTTGAAAAGAAGATTGACAAGGTGCTCGGAATGAAGCAGGCAGAGGTTTATTGAGTGAATACGGAGAACCAATCAGATTCATTTCGATCATGCAGCAGAGTCTATGCAGCAAATGGAATAAAAGTAAGGCTTAGTTGGCATCAACGTGTTAAGAATTTTGAGATAGGAGATTTCCAAACCGGTTCCAGGTGCAGGTATCCAGATTAAAAAGGCTTTAAGGTGTCCAGAAGAAGGGTTCGCGTTTTAGCAGCAGTAGTGGAATTGTCGACCAGAAGAAATGGAAGTAGCAGAGAGGATTCGAAAAGTAAACCGCAAAATCACAAATATGAAAGAATCTCTATGAGTGTTATTTCGAGTATCTCAGAACGTCATATGAACTGAGTTTCGGGAAGTTTATTTTATTCTCTTTTGAACGGAGCATAAATGGTGCTTTCCAAGTAGAAATTTTTTTTAATCTTAGGCGTTTCGGAAATGCACGCAAACCTCTAAAAAGATTCAGACCTAACCGAGTTCAGTTAGTGGTTCGCGTTTTAGCAGCAGTAGTGGAATTCAAATTTGTTGAAAATCCATTTAAAAAAAACAACCACTTGCTTTGGGTATTAATGTTAGAAGCATTGAGAGAAATCGGGACTTCTAGAACGATAGTCAGACATTTAATCCACGAAGTACGCTTTTCATTGAACAGGTTGAAATTTTCATTAAATTGTTTCGTTTTGTCACTAAACTTTCTCAGTTCATTCACGAATAGGATTGCTATTAAAGAAGTGTGATCTTTGGTTCCATGACTCATCACACCGTGACAATTTGCAACGCGAACTCTCAAAACCTGATTTTACACAAGTTAAAAAAATATATATATTGTGGTTATCATATTGCTGATTTTTCCATCAGTCCTCGCACTACTCCGGCCTATTTGACTCAACTGAGCCTTAGCAGAGTTCTGAGTAAAAACATATACAGGGTGCGGCCAAAGTATGGAACGGTGATTATTAACCTTTTTTAAGAAAAAGAAAGCAAATCAAGTCTTTAGTATAAAAATATTTATCGCATACAGGTTTAATAACAATTATGAAAAATTATTCGATTCGGCTTGCTCTTTCTCTTACAACATGGCTGAGACGATGCTCGAATTGCTGGATCGTGTCTCGCTTCCTCAGTTCATCTTCTCTGATGAGAATTTATTAAAAGTAGAAGAGGATTTCAACCCCCAAAAGAAACGCGTTCGTGCTCACACTTCTCTGGATGCTGATAAAAAAAGGCAGATGCATCGAAAGAACTCAACACCCTGCTCAGGTTATGGTGTGGGGAGCAAATTGCTCCTCAGGCAAAAGTCTCTTGTTCTTTGTTGAAGAAAACGTCAAAGTGGATCGACATCAAAAATCTTGAAAAATGTATTCAAGCTCTGAGCAGATGCTCATTTCAAAGAAGAGAAGTATGTCTTCCAGCAAGACGGAGCTCCTTCTCACAGTGCCAAGTTCACTCAAGATTGGTGCGCAGCAAACCTTCCGGCTTCTTTGACAACGTCCGAATAGCCCGCGTCTTCTCCCGGACCTGAATCCGCTGGATTACTCTGTTTGGGGATATTTACAGCCCAAGGTCTGTGCTACAACTCCTGAAAATTTGAATGTTCTCAAGGTCCGCCTGGCCACAGAATGGAACAATCTTTCTGATAAATACCTGCGAGACACGGTCCAGCAAAACGAGCATGGTCTCAGGCATGTTGTAAGAGAAAAAGGAGGCCGAATCGAATAATTTTTCATAATTGTTAATAAAACCTGCATGCAATAAATATTTTTATATTGTACTAAAGACTTGATTTGCTTGCTTTTTCTTTAAAAAAAGATTAATAACCACCGTTTCATACTTTGGCCGCACCCTGTACATACATCTATAGCAATATGTCGATTAAGAAATTCGTGTGCTAGCAGTCGCACTAACGTGATGCGGAATAACGTGATGCGAAATAACGTGATGCGGAATAACGTGATGCGGAATAACGTGATGCGAAATATCATGCCACCTTGATTCTTCCACATTTTTGATCATAAGAGAAGTTTTAATTTGGTTGACACGATAATGGAAAAAGTAGCATCTTATGCTGATAATCAATGGCACTTTTGTAGTTTTGACTAGTTTTTCAGTTTGAAAGAAGACTTTTTTTACTTATGCTTCAAACGATAGCAGTTGCCGAAAAAGCAGCTAGGTTTCTTTCTACCAGTTTAATAACAACAACAAAGAGGTCACTCTCTATTTAGTGAAGCTCTAAATCTGCGCTAGATTTGAAGAAACTATGTAAGAGCAAAAACAACATTTGTTGCATCACAATTACTGAAGAAGAACAGAAGACGAATTCACTTTAATACGGTAAAGAAAATATTTCATATCATATTATATTACTACGGCCATTCGACTACCGTAGTGTAATGAGTGCTTTTTTCTTGATTTCTCTTTCTATAAAGAGAATGTATCAGTTGGAAAATATATTAATCTAAGCAGCTTTAAACAATATTTTTTAAACTTTTGTGGGTCCTTCATGTATGTATTACAATATATATATATATATATCGACCCAATGTATAAATATATATACATATATCGACCCAATGTATAATCATGTGAAAAACGTGATTTGAAAAAAACCTAGATTTTCCGGTGGTTTACGTTCAAAAAAGTATTCTCAGCAAATTAGAAGAGAACCAAAAGTAATCAAACAACGCGATGTTTGTACTGACTAGTTGGTCTATCCGATGAGTAGTGAGTCCCTCGGTGAAGAGTGACTCGCATACGCATTGGACCTCGTGCTCCTTGAAAGCGGTGACGTTGAACCTGAATTTTTCTTGTTTCAAGCCGTATCAACTGGTTTCAAGACTAGTTACTCGGTTAAACATACGTAGAACATCTCTTTTTAACAATTACAAATCACTTGCAAAGGCTTTCAAAACTTCACTTTTTAAAGTCCAGACTACATTTTTTCATGTGTTATTGATCGCATTTGAAACTCTCTAGAATAAGTCAGCAAGTTAATGACTTATCGTTGAAAACATAGTTTTGAAAAGTGTACTGACACGAAAAACATTAGAACTTGTGGCATTTCTCAATTATTCATGGAATATTCTTGTTGTTAGCGAGAAGCTTACTAGGGATCTCTTACAAGGAATAAATGGAACACTCATTTTTAGCTGTAATGAAAAAATGAACAGTCTGAGTGCAATAGAAGAGGCGCGTTAAGCTAAATTAATATCCTAAAGTCTGAGAACGAAAGACTGACTTGTTCATAATGCCTTTTTTTTCCTGTAAAACTTTTCAAAGTTTTTTCTCAGTTTTATCTTATTATTTAATAAAAACAGCAGTTTTTGAAGTTGAGAGATTCAGTCAGAACACCTTATTTTCCCATTGCAATCCACTTATCAGTTTTCGCACATTAAAACACCAAAAAGAAAAGAAAACATAAAGGGCAACTCAGGTTATATCAAAAACGAAAAAAAAATCGGCGTTTTCTTTCACTGGTACGACTGAGTCGTATCGAGCTCTGAGATGAGATGTGCGAGCACAGCAAGTGCCTTAGAAGACCCATCCTCTCAGTGGCACAATACAAAGTGAGCCTGCGGTGTGACATTGGTCTCTCCTTACTGGGTTTACTCCTCCCCTATCATGCAAGCCAATATCTTTGTATATGAGATATGAGATACCCCCCTCTCCACCCGCGTCCTTTTCGCTTCTAACGTTGTGTCTTATATTACCGGTCGTCAGTTTTCGGTCGTATGAATTCTAGCCTTCTAGCAACCCGCAAAGCCTTCTCTCTCCTTCGCAGTAAGAGGAGAAGCACACCTTCACGTAGTTCAGCGTCACATACAAGCATCCCTCCCTTCTCCGTCCCTACCACATTCGGCAGAGGAAAGAGGATATATCTAGCGAGAGGATCCGTCCCCGTCTCCGTTTCCCTTTTTCTCATATTAGATCTCAAATATATAGTAAGACGAGACAAAAAGAAGTTAGTTGAAATCGAGAAGTCTCTTATGCGGGTCCTGCTTCTGCTGTCCTGATCAGGAATGTGATAATGGAATTCGAGAACTGACGAGGTGGGATGCATTGCGCCGCTTGCGGGGAAGGCTACCGAAGGCGGCAGCATCGAGGGTTGCAGGACAGACGGCTGACATTGTGCCATGTACGCCATGGCGAATAAGTCTAGGAGGAGATCGCACACCGCCGACCTTGCTTCTCCACGATACACAATCTTGTCAAGTTGAAGCAGAAGATCGCCGTATGCTTATTCGCACCCCTAGGGTGGCTGAGAAAGAAGAGAGGGAGTGAGAGAGAGATGAGAGAGAGTGATCTAGTGAGAGAAGTAAGAAGAAAGGGGAAGCGGTCAGCTCCGGGTTTGCGAGGAGCCACGCCTTCTTTTGGAAGGGGAAAGCAGGTGAGGGCGGGCCTCAGATGATGGTATGAGAAAGCGAAACAAAAAGAAGCGGAGGGCGGAGTTTGTTAGAGCGACGAGATTATCACTCCTTGTCAGCAGCTGAAAGTAAAAACAATTAGCGAGGACTCGTAACGGAAAGATTAAATTTACAATATTAAAATACGGCAGTTTATCTTAAATTTCAGGACTTTAATCCTATGTCTTTCTCTCGCTTCCTTTTCTTCTCAGGGACCGGAAAAAAATTCAGGTGTCTTCTAGCATCTCGGGAACGTCGACACACAAGAAAAAATTGAGAGAATGGAAAACCGGAAAACACAAGTTTTATAAACTCAGAAGAGAGCAGATTTAGAGAGAGAGAGAGAGAGAGAGAGAGAGAGAGAGAGAGAGAGAGAGAGAGAGAGAGAGAGAGAGAGAGAGAGAGAGAGAGAGAGAGAGAGAAAGAAGAGAGAAGATTCAGAGAGAGAGTGAGAGAGAAAGAGATAAAAAGAAAAAGAGAGAGATAGAGAGCAAGAGAGAAAATTAAAGTGAGAAAGATATGAGTTCTTAAACTAGGTGATCGAGACAATGTGGTATAACGTACGATATTGATTGGAATTAACATTTTAAAAATGCGAAATAGAAGGTGAAAGTTATGTGAACATTTTCGAATATTAAACGTTAGAAAATGCCAAAAAATGCTCTACAAAAAAAAAGGAAACTTTTAGAGTTTTTTTTACCGTAAACAATTACCACCAATTTTTTTTCAATGTGAGTTTACTGACGAGAAATTGTACTCAACGTATTTCCTTGCAATCTTTCGCGCTTCAGATCATTTCAAATTAGCTACTGATTACGCATTTGCTTTGAAAGATTGGACATTTAAGGTGAATGATTTTTAAACAGCGATCGATATCGATCGATATCCTGTCGCATTGTCATCTTGAGGTATTTATATATCTCTCGCTTGCGAACTCTCAAAATAGCTCTTGCTGTCGCGGAGTAACGTGACTCGTGAAAAGATCGCGAGTTTTGTCGCGCGAATTCAGTTCAGATTACAGGAGTATGTATGCGAGAGAGAAAAGGCAACAAGACACGGGTCGTATGTACGAGATTCGATACTGGGCAAGGAGGTGAATAGGAGCTCTGAGAGAGAGAGGAAGAGGGAATGAATGAGAGAGAGGGATAGAAGTGGGAGGAATGGATGTTGCGGGACTACAACCATTCCATTGAGAAGATGGAAGCTACGAGTTTGCGTGTCTCTCTGTAACTTGTGTACTTTTTGACTACTCACCAACTTGCTGCGTCTCTTCTTCTTCTTGGTGAGCAGTTATGAGCTCTATTGTGTTCTCTCAACTTCCTCTATCAATAATAACTGTTCATTGTTCACCCGTAGTTTACGTGAAAGATTATCATTTCTTATATGTATGTAATATTCACATTCAGAACCAATTCGCTGTAGTCATGGGCGGTTCTCTCTCTGATGTTCCTCCATTAAGATCCAATTCGCTGTAGTCATGGGCGGTTCTCTCTGATGTTCGCTGTAGTCATGGGCAGTTCTCTCTGATGTTCGCTGTAGTCATAAGCGGTTCTCTCTGATGTTCCTCCATTCAGATCCAATTTGCTGTAGTCATGGGCGGTTCTCTCTGATGTTCGCTGTAGTCATGGACGGTTCTCTCTGATGTTCGCTGTAGTCATGGACGGTTCTCTCTGATGTTCGCTGTAGTCATGGGCGGTTCTCTCTGATGTTCCTCCATTCAGATCCAATTCGCTGTAGTCATGGGCGGTTTTCTCTGATGTTCCTGTAGTCATGGGCGGTTCTCTCTGATGTTCCTCGGTTTTTCGGCTCTTTTTTCTCATGCGGTTAACTTTTTTTTTCTAAAAAGCAAAAGTTTTTTCAACCTTATTGTTCTCAGAATTTTTTCGACTTCCATACGAGTTTATAATACTGTCTATGCTACCGTAATATTTCGCATTAAAAACAGTTGTTATAGAGCAGGTGTCACAGTCTTAATTTAAAGCTGTATTCAGCCATTCTGAACTTGTATTTATCTTCACCTGAATCTTGATCCGTCGATCCCTTAAATCAACTTCTCCATCACTCCCTATTTCATCTTTCTTTTTCTTCTCTTTGGGTATTTCTCTTTCTATCTATGGCTATCTTCACTCTAAGCAAGCTCTGTTGTAGTTATCCCGCAGAGAGTGAAGCGTGTACCAACAGCTGAACCCAGACATGGTCAAATTCACCTACCACCTTCCCTCATTCCTCATCTCACTTCTTAATCCACTTCACACCTCTTCTGGGGTCTCTATTAAACAAATGTTCTTTCGTTTCTTACTCTCTCTCTCTCTCTCTCTCTCTCTCTCTCTCTCTCTCTCTCTCTCTCTCACACACACATTCTACCTTGCTCTCGACTGAATGATATCTCGTTTAGATCTACAGTCATACGTGTAAGTATGCCAGCGAAAATGCCTGGCTCTCAATCGACAGAACCATTGTTTAGCAGCTTGCCTTATTCTTTCTCGCGCTCTCAGAACTCTCATATATATATATTATATCCTCCGTGCTCTCTCCTTTCTTAATTTTTCTGTGAGGTTCACTGTATTTCCCTCTGCTTCCTCATATGATTGTTGCTACACGGAAGCATTCCGGGCGTCCGCCGGTGTGTCTCCTCTTCCTCACTTTTCTCCTCTTATTGTTCTCCAATTAGGGAACTATTATAATTCTCACTCGTCCTGCCATACTCTAACAGAATTGAAGAGAAAAAATTAAGTTATGTAAGAAGAAAGAGAGATAAAGACGGATAGTAGAGAAGATTATATGTATTAAAACACAAGGAGAATGAAAAAGAGTGATAACAATAAAGATAATAAAAAAGAGAGAGAGAGAGAGAGCCATGCAAAATGGGAGAAAGGTTAAGGAAAAAATTTTGAATTATATGGAGAGAAATAGATGAAGAGAGGAATAGAAGAAGAGTATAAAGAGAATTAGAGAGTAAGAATTGTAAAAAGCAAGGTGATGAGTGTGGAGGAGGGAGAAGTGTCATGTTAACTGCAATTAATGCATGCCTCCTCCAACACAGTACACGGGGCGTTTTTCGCTGCAATTTTCCAATGATGTCATATGAAAAGGCGGCGGAAAAGTTAATAGGCAAAACAGAATCAAGGCGAGAAGAATGTTGGAATAACATGCAAAACTGGAGAAACGAGAGAGTCAGAACCCATTTGTGAAAGACCTAGGAAAGAAAGCAGTGGAGATGTGGTTAGTTGAGAGAGTGCGGTGAATGGAGAGAATCATGAGTAAAGGTTGCAATTGACTGCTACCTGATATGCACCGAACGATCCGTGGCGCGCAATTCCGCGTCACTTGGACACAGATGGCCTTCCGGAGAGAAACAACAAGGGAAGTGTTTTCTTTGTTGAATCGGTAAGAGCAGATATGCCTAACGGAGTCATACTTGCACAGATACTGAAGCGGTGCAAGCTAACTGGGGCACATGAAACTTGTACGCCTAAAAGGTACTCTAAAGCCTGACTATGCACAATAAAAGTGACTTAGGGGATGCCCCTGAATCCCCTATATTAGGAATGTGTATCGAATCCCCTATATTAGGTATGTGTCTCGAATACTGAAACGTGTACCGTGCTATGAGGTGAAACTGAACGCTGAAAAGACTTTTCTCAATACTCACAGCCACCACATTCTTTGCATAGCCGTCTGGGATACCGTAGAATAGGGCTGATCTCTACACCACTAGACCCTTCTCTAGCCTCCAGCCTTTAAAAACTTCTCGCCGTTGTTCGACACTTTCTTTTTTTGACGCTCCGTCTCTCGATAACGTTTCCTGTAGTGTTTCCCTCTCAATCTCCGATTTTGCTAGTTTGTTCTTCTTTCCCGCGGTGTTCATCTATGCTTTCGATCTCTCATTTTCTTTCAATCTTTTCACTCTCCGTTTCTTCTACCACTCTCATGTTATCTGTTTTTCTCTCTTGAGTTCTTTCATCTCTTACTCTCCTCTATCAGTCTTTCCCAAGCAGCTCTTCGTTTTATCTACAAAAGCGGTTCCTCTTCCAGTCTTTTAATTCTTTAGTTTTTTTCTAAGAAAGTTTTTAATATCTCGCTGTCTTTTACTCTTTCTCTCCCCTTACTTGATATTTCTTCTTTCTCTCCCCTTACTTGATATTTCTTCTTTCTCTCCCCTTACTTGATATTTCTTCTTTCTCTCCCCTTACTTGATATTTCTTCCGATTCTTTCAGTTTCTCACTCAGAAATTTTCCTCGAATACTTTACTTGTGTTTTTTTTATATTTATTTCCTAGTATCCTCTTTTGTTGTTTTTTCTGCCTTTCTCTTCCTACTTTCTAAAACTGTCGACAAATCTGTCATTCTTTTCTTCTCTTCTGTCTTTTCTTCAAACCCCCTTCATGTTTTGTACTCTCCTCCCTATTTGTGTGTTTTTCGATGCCTCTCTATTCTTTTCTCCTCAAACCTTCGTCCCAGGTTGTATCTAAACTTAGCCCCGCGTTTCATAAGAACGGGTACGAAACAAAGAGAAGTCGATAGAATCGAAGAGCAATAGTGAGCGAACAAAGAGTGAGAGAAAGAAAGAAAGAGTAAAAAAAAGAGAAGATAAGAGAAAATTAGTGAGAGAGAGAAAGAGAAGAGAGCGATAGAATAGCGAGAGAGAGAAATAAAGAAAAGGAAAGAGAGAAAAACAGAGAGAAAGAGTAAGAGCGAGAGATAAAGAGAGAGAGAATATTTAGCCTAAATCCAAGAGTGCACCTGACCAGTAAAGAACTGCACTTTCTCCCCTACAGTATCGCCTGTTTCGTATTGGGCCCTCGGGACGATTGTGGTTTTCTCCTGAATGTTACAATTTGTTCGCCCTTGTGATTCAGAATTTTTTTAAACTAAAACAACTCTTCGTCCTGTTTTCCCCTTCCTACTTAAATTATTTTCTCTCGGACCACTTTCGTTATTTATCTCTCTGCAAACATTCGCTTTGTTTTCGATAATTACTAGGCTCTCGACATAATTGTTATACATCTTCACATGCACTTGGTCGTGTCTCCTCTTTCTCTCAGAACTGTGGGAATTTAGAAATGTTCAAAGAACTCTCCGTTACAAAGAAAAAAATGGTTCACAGGAAAATGATAGAAGCCTTTCTTAGCAGAGCTTTTCTTAAGAGAACAGCAGAGCTAACTTTTCTATACATTTGATGTCTTTAGTAAAGATATTCGATGTACTGTTCATGAAGTAGGGTTAGATGATATTAATGTTTCAGAAAGGTCGCCGGCCTCCCTTCAAACTATGTTATGTGTAAATCGCAAGAATGACCGTCTTTACTACAAGACAGGAAAAAAAGTTTTCTGCCCTTCTGCGAAATCCGGTGTCTGTTGTTCAGTGGGTACAATATATATGATGTCATGTTTTTTGGGATGTTTTGTATCAGACACGCAGGCCTTCCAGTTCATACCAGAACCACGGAGCACATAAGTGCTATCAAGAACCCAAAGACCCCTTCCTACGCAACAAATGCCCTTTCCCAGCACGTTCTTGTTTCTCATCCGAATGTAACAGTTCTACTCACCGGTTCCCTTTCACGTGTTCAAAATAATATTGTTCACCCTAAAGTTATCGAGGCTTTGCTGATTGATACTCACGAATATGACCTCAACAACAAGAGCAAAATGACAGAAGAGCTCACTCATATTTCCCTCCTCTCTCTTCCTTAGGATCATCTCGTTTGTTTTGATCCCTATTGTATTTATGTTCTTTATATTTTTAATTCTTCTGTAGTTTTCCAACTGTTATCTCTTCTGGCTTTATCACCATTTCTTATGTCATCATTTTGTTTAAATTTGTTTATTTCTGCTCTGTTCACCATTGTGTTTAGGTGATACTAATCACTGAAGATGCTTCTATGAAGCGAAACGTTCAAAGTGTTACGCTTCCTAACGCATCAACAAGGCAAGACACAGATCAAAATG
>OZ057406.1:10674446-10696366 GCA_964056735.1 Allodiplogaster pararmata
GAAAACAGTTATTGATTTCAGAAAGATAAAAACTTTAATAAAAAAAACAAAGATAAATACTTCTCGCGATTGGCTGAATCTTCGAAGCTTAATCTTCAGTTCCATCATACTGTCATTCACAACCATTGCGGGCTTTACTGAATGTATTTCAGCTCTTCATCCCAACCTCTCAACAAAACTGAACACCGTTCTTGGCCAGATTACAGCGATTGTGATTGTTTTGTCTTAACCAAATTTCAGATTCCCTAGAGAAGTTTGATGTTCTCACCATCCCATCAGCAACCCGATTTTACCAAATCACTCTTTTTATCTAATGGAATCAAAATAGATTGACCTTTCAAGTGATATGAAACGTTTCAAGATGAAGAGCTTCAATTGCGGAGATTAGGGAGGCAAGTCAAGTTCTTCAGTTTCCGAATTTAGCCACTTTGTCAAAAAAGATAAAGCTCACAAGAAGCTTATAATGCTTTTCAAACGATTAGTCCGAAAGGAAAGAGTTCAATTTGGACGAAA
Organism: Allodiplogaster pararmata; assembly: GCA_964056735.1. Classification (NCBI taxonomy): domain Eukaryota; kingdom Metazoa; phylum Nematoda; class Chromadorea; order Rhabditida; family Diplogasteridae; genus Allodiplogaster; species Allodiplogaster pararmata. The sequence goes on from OZ057406.1 coordinate 10,674,960, forward strand.
GTGTATATAATATAACAAGAAAAAAATTATCTTGAAAAGCAGAATCGAAACATCTTCTGAATTAAGACTTCAGCAATGTTCATCACAAAAATAAAAAAATATATTATTCATTAGAATGGACAATATTTCAGATGAAAAAGCGTGTTCAAGTGTTATTTAACGCGTCGTCTAGATTTTGATTGTATCTGAGTATTCTTTGCTTCTTATAAGTTTACAAAGCGAATGGTAGGAGTCGAAATCTCGGAAGTTAGTCAGTTACTGTTTCAATAAACTAGACAGAATTAAGAAGCTTGCATCATGGCTCGGCGGTGTTCTTCAGTCGAAATTGAAGGTTTGATGAAGATGTAGTGAGTTTTAGGCAAATAAATATGTTGAGTAGAGTAAACATCCGGTTTGAGACTTAAACTACATATACTCAGCACTTTTCGAAATACATAGACAACTATTTTTCGAAAAAAACATCAAAAAGAAAATTCTTAGAAACAAGGGAACGTACTGTGTTTAATTTTTTTTTTAATAGAATAAACGGAAACCATGAAATTTGTTTTACTTCTCGCTCTTTTTGTTTAAACGTTTCTATTCTCGATCAGCTTGAATCTGGAGTAAACTGAAATTTTTTTCTTTTGAAGAAAGTGTTTTTTGTATTTCTTTGACATCTTTTGAACCCATCGTAGTCCTCAGTTTTCATAGAAAAAATCGTGCACGTCTTTCATGGTTAGATTTTTTTAAATTTCCTCACTTTCTTCTCATAAAATTATGAAACAGGTTATTATTAAATTATAAGAAAAGGATTGCGCCCGGAAGACTAGGGACTGTGTTATTGGTAGTAGTCTTGAAACAAGAGAGAGAGAAAGAGAGAGAGAGAGAGAGAGAGAGAGAGAGAGAGAGAGAGAGAGAGAGAGAGAGAGATAGAGAGAGATAGAGAGAGATAGAGAGAGAGAGAGAGAGAGAGAGAGAGAGAGAGAGAGAAGAGAAAAGAGAGAGATAAGGAGATAGGAAGAAAGGGAGAAGAAGTAATCGAGTGAGATAGAAAGAGAAAGAGAGTGGAAGGGAGAGATGAAAGTAAAGAAAGAGAGAGAGAGAGAGACAGAAATAAAGAGAGTGAGGAGATAGTAAACGGTGAGTCCGGGAACAATCTGCCGCTACGGCTATGTCAACAAAAGCAGATGCCATGCTCAGGACAAAAAAGTTCACGAGAGAGCGCGTCGTACGGAGATAATCGAGAGAAGGAAGAGTGAATAGACAGTCTTGAGTGGGTTAAAGGGGGAAACAGCCGCAGGGTGAAATGCAGCCAGGGGCTTGAGTAAATCGGATATGAAGCCTTTAAGACAGGGCAATTGAAGATAAAAAATATGTAGTTGGAGATAAGCGAACTGCTGATGAAAATGGAACCAAGCTTCATAAAGAACTGTACGGAAATTGAGTTTCTAGAAAAAAAGAAGAGAGAAAAGAAGATATTTGAGGAAGAACCAGAGAGAGATAAAAAGATTCAAGAAGAGATGCAGTGACATAGAGACAAAGTCACAGTTGAATGAAAACAAACATAAATAATTATGAGCTAGAGATGAGCAAAAATTTACAAAAAGGTTTTGAGATAAATTAAAATTTTTACCAGGTGTATGTTGATATGCTTGCACTGCTGGAGAGTCATTCATTAACATACGTGCACGGAGAAAGAATGCTCCTCAAATATGAGACTTTAGAGGCATAGATAAGCAGGAAAGTTACTCAAAAGCTATGCAAGAATACTTCTTTTGAGCTATCAGCATTCTCTTCTCTTTTTTAAAATTTTAAACTCGAGGAAAAAACCCGTTCATTAAAATGTAGATTTTTCTTATTGTGGTTACAATTTCCGCGAAACTGCATTCAAATCGTTCCCGTGCAGACAGATCAACGCTTTTTCTGATTGAATCTCTTTCTATCCTTCCTGATCCCCATTCTGAAGACATCTGAGTGCACACAACGCACTCAAGTTCTAGTGAGATGAGTTTATTTGGAAACCATAATAGAGAAATCCTAAAAATTCATAATAATTTAAAGACTGAAACCTTCAAACTACGCAAAATCTGAACCTCTAAAAAAAACTTCATAATGTAAAAAATAGAAAACTTATCAACCGATCGGAACAGTTTTGCATCGAGAAAAAAACCGCTATTAGTTTGATAGATTTAGGATATTTTTCCAACCTCCTCTGTCTTATGATGATGTTCATGAGGGCTGCTCTCAATTTTATTGTTTGTAGCAGGAAAGTTTGATAGGCGAGCAAGCCCTACCGACGTATATTGAGCCCTCGGTTCGGTTGTTGGGACTGGTCTGAGAGCCGCAGATTAGTCAAGCACACCATCATCGCGCAGCACCCCGCATGGATTTTCCGCATTAGAATGATACGTGAGAGGAAAATATTCACATAGAAACCACCTTTTTCGAATCTCTCTAACGAAAAAGTCGAGACCTTATGAGATTGAAAACCAAACCATTCGGTCGCCCCGAACGATCTTCTCAAACTGATTAACGGTAGGTGCTAAATGTGTTTTGTTTCACGTATATATTTCTGTGCTAAAATCAATCGAATATCTCAGTCAATGAGTTATCGACTGTGTTTACATTTGATTGATCTTTACATTGAATCTTCAGTGAATATTCTACTCCAAAAAGTGTTGTATGGGCCTTAGAATGTGCATTATCAGGTGTGCGTGTGCAGCTGAGTGGGAAGAGCATTTGCCCGGAATGCGAAAGGTCACGGGTTCGGTTTCCGTAACACCACACCATTTTTGCACAAGTTCTTACGAAAAATCAGCTCCTCTACTCAGTATAAAAATCCGTGCTTGAGATTAACGAGGAGTAGGGAATACTCTAATTTACAGGGGGGCCAAACTTGCGACCTTTCGCATTCCGGGCGAATGCTCTTAACCACTGAGCTACACTCGCACACATGATAATGCACATTTTAAGGCCCATAAAACAAAAAACAAAACATACTAATAACTGATTTTCTGCTGAGAAAAAAGAACGGACTTCTTCCAAGTAACAGAACATTGAGTCTTGCGACCAAGAAAAAGCACCGCAAAGGAAGCTTTCGGTAAGTATGTTCATCAGTCTGTCTTTTCCATCCACAAAATATGTACGCTTAGCACGGTGGGAGGCTGTTTCGAGTACAGCCAATCAATCAATCAATCACTGGAGGAGAAGAGGAACAATCGGCGACCATTGTTTATAACAAATGAGTGGAGAGAAGTGATCCAGTCAAAGCAAGCAACGGTTTTCCACAGGAAAAGTCAAAGCAAGTTCTACAACTGAATCATTCACAATCATAAGACCGAGACGATTGTTTGAAAGACAAACAAAAAAGTAATATTACATAGAAATTATCATCTCGAAAAATTCAAAGACGAAGAGCAAAAGTCGTTTATTTAAAATTCAATACTTCTTTTTGAAACAGGAACATATAAATAATCAGTAGAGTCATCTAGTTTGACAAAAGCAATGAGTCGCGACTAGTCATGACTCATGACATAGTCTAGATAATGCGTGAGCAAGGACGAACAAGGAACATTCCTAGAGAATTTGTCAACAAGGAACACGTTCAAGGCTCTTAGACCGAATTGGTCTCGTCGGTGAATGCCTCATTTCTCCTGGTTCTTCACCTGACGAATTCGGCGGCCGGATTTAGAAAATGATGGAAATGGCAAGGTGAGTGACATGATGAGTGTTGCCGTCATTCTTGACTGATACTCATCATCAACCTACTCTTTCATTTCCATCGCTCTCTCTTTACATCTACCTATTTATCTCTTTTTTTCTCGCTCTCTGCCCTGAATCTCTTCCTCTCTTTCACTCTTTTTTATTTTTCTTTTTTTACCCATTCTCTCTTCCTTCCTCACGAACTCTATGTTTCTTCATTGGTCAACCTGAAATTCTTCTCTCCCTCTATTTTTTCAAAAGCTTTTATATGCCTTATATCTGTAAATTTTGCTTTCTTTCCCTTAAACTACTTAAGTTTTTGCGTACGTCTTTTCTGATCTACAAATTTTCTCAATTCTACTTATGATTTTCACCTTCGCCATTTACTTTCCGCTCTAACTCACACTTTTCTCTGTTTTTTTCCTCTCTGCGACCCTGATTAATAAAAAAATCATCTAAAAAAAATTTTCCTCATCATTGTGCTCAATTACGGAAAACGTCAAAGCTTAACTAAGGTAAAATTACTTTCAGATGGATGGAACCACAAATTTTTAATAAAAAGACGAGCGAGTAAAAGCAGGAAAATCTATCGACGACTAGTAGAGTAAGACCGAATTGGACTCGACGAAATCTGATGTCATGAAAAGAAGAAAGTATGAGGAGGAAAAGACTGAGAGAACCGAGGATGATGCAGAAGACTGATTGGGGCGAAGGAGAAGATGAGATGACAGGGGTGTCTCTAAGGGTGTTTGTACTTGACTGCGGATTATCACTTCTGAAGTAGGCTTGTTCTCCACACCGTAACATCCTTAATTCTTCATCCGAATATCTCACCTTTTTTCCCTTCCGCTCTTCTCTTACATTCTTTGTTTTTATCTCTTAATCCCTCTCTATTTCTGTCTCTTACTTTCCTTCCTTTCTCTTTCTCTCTCTCACTCTCTCTTTCACAATATCTCTTTCTACCGCTCTCTCTCTCTCACTCTGTCTCAAATTCATTCGCTTTTTCTAACTCATTCTCCGTTCCTCTCTTTCTTCCTTTTTCACTATGTTTTATGCACTCTAAGTGATTTTCTCTTTCTCTGTTTCTCTCGCATTCCCTTTCTCAGTGCTTTTTCTCTCCCTAACTCTCTTTTCTGTCTTTTTTCTCTGTTTTTAACCCATGGCTCTTCCTCTCTCTAACTGTCTCTCTCTTTCTTCCCTCTACTTCATGCCTTTCCATTTTCACCTATCTTTCATTATCCATCTTCAACTCTCTAACTTTACTCCCCTTACAATCCCAAAAACCCATCTGCTCCCAATGAACAGGTACAAGCAGCAGGGTCAGCTCATCTTGATTCGTGTAGTTCCAGCCTGCCGTTCTGGTAAGTGAATGATCTCCCACCGTGAAATCCGCCAAAATCTTCTACGTTGCAAGCTTTCCATATTCTATTTTTTTACTCGGTTCTGGGGTCATCTTCATAAAAATAGTCTTAAACTTCCATCTAAAAATAGTTTTGAACATTTAAAAAAAAACTTTCTAAGGTCCTAGGGAATCTTTTGGCTTATCAAATATATCCGCGACATTAATCTCTAAACGATGAAATCATCGGCGCAATGAACTCATACCATTCAAATTAGGCGAAAATTTTGAAAGATGATGTCACCTTGACAAACTTTTTTTCTGGAAATAAAAGGTCCTGCACGGAATTCCATTCTTAGAACATACGCGCGTAAATAAATTTCAATCTAGTTAGTAGAGCAAAATTACAAACCAGTCATGTTTTATTACATTTTTCTTACGGGCATACCCAGTGACAGAGTCAATGTCTGCGATCTTCCCTTTTCTTATTATTTCGCGTGCTCTCGCAAAATAATCTCGTACCTCACTGATCCAACATTTTTGGGCCAAGAAGGTGCAAGAGCCATGATCTCATCGTGAAATATTTCAGTTATAATAACACTGACTCGATGATCTCATTCATCGAGCAATGATGTCATCTTTACAAATACATCGCACGATAGCTTTTTTGAGAGATTTTTTTTGAGAGATTAAAGTCGCGGCTGCTCCAACTATTAATTTCCCTCGATGACTATTTCTGAATCTCTCTCTCTCTCTCTCTTTCTCTTTCTATTTCTCTCTCTTTCTTTCTCTTTCTCGCTCTCTCTGTCTCTCTCTCTCTTTCTCTCTTTCTCTGTCTTTCTCTCTTTCTCTCTATCTGTTTCTCCGTTTCTCTCTTTCTCTTTTCTTTCTCTCTCTCTCTCTCTCTCTCTCTCTCTCTCTCTCTCTCTCTCTCTCTCTCTCTCTCTCTCTCTCTCTCTCCCTCTCTCACTTTCTTCTCAGTTCCAACAGATTTTTCACGTCTCTGTAGAATGAACAGTCCAACAAAAAGTCCGAAAGACTCCTGTATCTTTAAAGTTTTTCCACCAAAGTCTGCAACTTCGTAAATTTTTTTTCAGAGAAGTAGGTAAGACTCTCTTGGAGAACGTTCACCTACAGTCTTATCTCCTCCTATACATTTTGACTCAATGAATCATATCACTGAAGCTCTCGCTTCTCTCCCATGTAAAACATCACCCTCTTTTACACGTCCGAAACGTCTCTGTTTTCTCTATTTTTCATCTTTAGACGTCTACCAAAGCCTGGTTTTGAAGCCTTTTTTCTTTCTCTTTCAAGAACTACAAATTTCAGCACTTTGTTGCGAACAGCTGAATTCTGAACCTTGATGAGAAAGAAATGAGTTGAGGGGTTGAAGACAGAGGAGGAATAGAGAGGAAAAGTAAGAGTTACAGACAATAAAAGAGAGAAAAACAAGAGGGATATGGAAAGAGAAAGAGAGAAATAGTTCACAGAGAGAGAGATAGAAAGAGAGAGGTAGAAAGAGAGAGAGACAAAGAGAGAGAGAAAGAGAAAGGTAGAAAGAGAGAGACAAAGAGAGAAAGAGAAAGGTAGAAAGAGAGAGACAAGAGAGAGAGAGAGAGAGAGAGAGAGAGAGAGAGAGAGAGAGAGAGAGAGAGAGAGAGAGAGAGAGAGAGAGAGAGAGAAACAGCTCTGCCTGGAACAGTTGGCTATTTCTCGTCTATCTCTGATGTTCTGCATTATAATGTATTTTGTCTTGCTCTCAGTCTCTTCTTCTTTAACTACTGAAAATATAGGTAGGACAATCGTGAAAACGCAGAGGAACAGAAAGGTAGAAATGAAGTGAAGAAAAATGAAGAGAAATATCTATGAGTAAACGATAATAGTTAAGGACAAACGGGGAAAGATAGGAAAAAAAGGAAAAGGGAGAAACATAGAGGTAAAGAAAATAAGAGATATTCCAGGTAAGTGAAAGTCGGCGCTGTGTTGTGGTTGGGGAGTCGACCGAGATATGAGACTAGTATGAATGACAAGAATCTTTCTAACTATGATTGAGTGGGTGATGGGATATGTTTTGGTTGGAAGGGGGAGAAATCGGTTGTCAATAAAAACCGACATGGAGCTGTCATGTTAACGACGGAGAACTGACAGAGATTCAAGAATTGCCACCTAATGATGACCGGATACGATTGAGATTCTCGGGAGATTTTCATGAAATGTATTGTTGCATAAGTTGCATAACACGTGAGGATCTTTCTGTTTTGATTAAGCGTTGAAAAACGCGAGACTTAGATTCAATATAGTCCATCCGAGATGAGCCTAAGCTTCTTATTCGCTCAACTTTGTTCGAGAAGCTCTGAACTTGTCTCAGAAGAATATCTTCATACTCATAACGCAATCAAACAAATGGAAGGATACATCAATGCATTGTATAATCCGATCTTTAGCTAGGCTTATCGTGAAACTTAATTTTTTTCAATACACAAATGGAATACAAGGCAATGTATCATGGTGTGTCAAAAGTCTTTAAAATTATGAGAATACTTCCCAAAAAAACCAAAAGTTGTTGCAGGCTCAATGTCAAGGAATTCAGTTCAGAAGATAATAAAGCTAGACACCCCAAAAAGAAAAAAATCGTATCACTACGCGTTGCGAAAAGCAAATAAAAATATATAATTTTAACTGAAACTCGTTTCAACTCAAACTGGTTTTTGGATTGTCTCAAAAACTATCTCAATCTCTATGGAATCGTGAGATCAAAACGCTAAGACTTTTCATTGCAACGCCACAGTTGCTCACTTTATTTTAAAGTTTCCGTTTTTAAACCTTTCTTTGTAAACTGTGGCACTGATGACTCTGAAATAAATTAGCCTTTGGTGATTTAGCTATTAGCATTTCAAAATCACAACGGTCAGTTCAGAGCTGTCGTCATTGTAGTTTAACGATGATCAACAATGCCAAGTAACTTGGGGTTCATCATCACTTCGAACGACTAATTTCTGTCTCCGGCTGCAATGCAAACCATTGACGCATTTAGATTTTTCCCCGATTAAGTCCCCGAAAAACCGGATGCTGTGAGAAAAAAGAAGAACAGTTGCGGCAGGATCTACCCAATCACGTCATAAACTGCATGTTGTGAAAGCATCTAATTTTCTAATTTTCTAGGGATGGGGTCGGATCAGGAATGTTAGAGAATAGAAGAAATCAGTGGATACAACTGTTCCGGGGTTGAGGATACGGTCACAGTAATGGAAACGGTAACTAGAGCATCGATAGATGTCAAATTTTCGATTTAGAGAAAAAAACTTTCTTGACATCAAAAATAATGTATTTACTATGCTGAAGCTAACAAAACAAGATAAAAAATTTAATTTGTGAAAGCCATAATATTTATTCACTGACTTTATGTCGTCAGGCCTCTGTAGAGCCTTTAATAAAAAAAGTTTTGAGTTAAAAGCTGAAACTTTTTCTGATCAATTTTCTTCAATCTTTGTGAATGATAATAAATGCACTCCTCCCTTTGTGAACACAACTGAAAGTGTTCGCGAAAACATAGATTTTTCCCCAATTATTGTTGAAAAATTTCTCAAAACATGGCTTCTAAAACTTCTCTATCCTTTGATAAAATACTTTACATCTTATTGAAAAAGTGCTGCACATCACTCGCATTTCCTCTCTGGCTAATATTCTCCACCTCTTTCGAAACTGTAAATTTACCCAATGCATGGAGACAAGCAGTAGCCAAGCCAATATTCAAAAAAGGCAGAAAAAACATTCCAGAAAACTACAGACCCATCTCAATAACAAGTAGTATTGGTAAATGCTTTGAGCGGATAATTAAGCATGAAATCACTAAATTTCTCAACGAAAATTCTCTGCTTTCGCCTTATCAATATGGTTTTCGTGAAAATAGAAGCACAGTCCTCACACTCCTCTCTTTTCAAATTCTTTTGCACAAACTTCACTCACAAAACGTTTGCTGTGACGTACTTTATTTCGATTTTTCTAAAGCTCTCGATACAGTGAGCCATATAAAACTTCTGCAAAAACTATCGTCTTATGGTATAAGCGGCAAATTGCAAAATTGGCTCAATGTATGGCTTGTTGATAGAGTGCAAAGTGTACAAGTAGACGATGCACTTTCTTCTTCTGTTCCGGTTATCTTGGGAGTGCCCCAGGATAGTGTTCTTGGTCCTCTTCTCTTTCTTATGTTCATCAATGATATTGCTGACTCATTACCTGCTAGACCTTTTCTATTTACATATGACTTGATACTCTTGGTAGTCGTTTATGATTATTCGTCCTTTGTTAAAATTTTCGATTGTTTAAGATTTATAGAAAACTGGCTTACTGCGTGGCAAATGACTGTAGATGTTTCTAAATGTGCTTTAATACATTTCGGGAAATCGAATCCACGCACCTCCTATACCTTTTTAGGGCAGCCATTACACACACTCGGGTTTGTTAAAATTCTTGGAGTGATAATTTCAGAGAACCTTTCTTTTTATAATCATATTACTGACATAGTAAACAAAGCCTCAACAATTTTTAAGCCTTCTCAAAAAGGCTTTAAGTTCTGACTCTATTCCTGCTTTCTCTCTATCACATCAGAACCTTAATAATTAAAAGTCGGTTTAACTTTCTAATGTTTAAGTAGACATTGGTAAAGCGTTCGACCTTGAGCCCTTAGAATCTTCTGCTATAACTAATGTCTTCTTCGGGTAATGAAATGCCTTCTCAACTTCTCAGAAGCTGTAGAACAGGAACTGTGTTCTTCCCTCTCAATACCACCTACACACAGAAAAAAGGATGGGTTTGGGAAAGTATGCTAAAAAGGCATACATGTGATTTATGAATAGTAACAATTTGAAAGTATTCCTGCGCGGAAGTATGAAAGTATGCTAGAAAGGGCATACAATCAATGAATGAATGAGATACTTTGGAAAGTATGCCTTGTTGGCTCTCTTCCTTTTCTTGGCAGTTATCCAATCTGCAAACCCGGTTGAATTAGGTTGCTCTACATACACTTGTTATCTCGATCACTCCATACGGGGGAAGCACACATACAAATCGTATCGTGTGAATCATTTAACCGAGCCATTCTGGAAGAAAGGCATCGGGAAAATTTTTTGATTGTGAAGCGCTCGTGAAAAAGCCCCTCCGGGAACGCCTCTCGAGAAAAAGGCCCTTCGCGAAAGTCACAAACAAAGTATAAATATTTTTATAAATATAAAAAAACAATTAAAATATAAAGTATAATATAAAACAAATGAAAAAATATATAAACTATAAAATAGAAAAAAATGAGTATTTTTAGCATACTTTCAAATTATCCCTAGCATAATTTCATTTTATTACTATTCATACTTTCACAGTATGAATAGTTACACTTTTGTGCGGAACGATTTAGAATACTTTTGAAGTATATAGTTCCATTTTCATGCTTTCGTAAGTATGACTATTAATACGCTTTTTTTTGTGTGTAGCTGCGGGTATGAAAATTATCAGTTTTCTTAGATGTTTTCCATGAAAAAGTCAATACCAGCTTTTATGAAGTTGCATTATACCGCCTTATCAAGTATTTATTATATCGCTATACCGCTATTTATTATACCGCTTATCATTATACCGCCTTATCGCCTTATCAAGCCTTATCATTCTTTCATTCGTCTCCCTCCGTGAACGGTTGCTCCCCACACCGTCTCTTCCCTCGTATGTGAAAATCCATTCCCGAGAAGATTTGGCGCTCCGGGATCGTAGCGCCATCATGAGCGACAGAAGATATAGGGTTGGTCCCCAATTCCTAAGGAATGGAGGGTAGGTCCCCAATTCCTAAGGAAGGCAGAGAACGCTGAGGAGTGGAGTCGTCACATGTCGCAACAGATCTCATAATCGATGATGCTATATCTCCGATGTGGCTTGCTGATCTTGATAAAGCGTTTAAATTGAAAAAAATTGAATCAAATATTTGACGTATCTATAAACAAAATGAAAAAAGGTAGAATGTGCGAAGAACCTAAAAAAGGTAGAACTTGCGAAAAAGGGTTGGGGTTTAGTTGGATAACTGTTCTTTATCAAAACTTTTTTATTTATTTTCAAGGACTTCTTACTTTTTTATTCTATTTATTTTTTTCCGAAATCTGCTCAAGGATATTTCCGATCTTCATTGCTGCTTCTAAATAAAGATACGTTCTTGATTACTTCGAGCTAGTGTTTCTTCAAAAATATTGTGGAAAAATACGAACGATGCAGAACTTTTTTCTTCTTTTTTTCATTACTAGATTTTTTATTAGTTTAACTGTCAGTGAATGACGGCTATTTGGAAAAGTTTATATGAATTACGAAAAATCAATAAATGAACTACTTTTAAAATGTTGTACTTTGACACAAAGCACCGAGATTTCAAACTAACCGAGTTAAAGACCATTTGATGTGAACGCAAAACTGAACATTGAAGTGGACGATACGGCTTCGAAGCAAACATCCATTGCTAAAGACCGAGTCGTTACTACGGTATTCCAGTAATGAAAAGCGAGAAGGGCCATGACTTCAGAGCGATTTTTCAGAAGAAAATTATAATTATTTCAAACTAGCGACTGCCTTCGAAAACTTCTCATAAAATATTCCATCACACATTCTTATTATAATTTTTCCAATATTCGTATTAAAATTAATTAGTTCAAGCAAATCTTTCAATAAACTTTTGTCCAAACCATTATTGAATGCATTTCTAGTTGTTGACAATGTTTTAAAAAACATAAAAAATTTTAATATCTCAATCCTTTTTATAAACGGTTCGATATCTGATTCTGCAGAGCACCAGCTTATCGATTAAACCATTGCACAGAAAAGAGCCCGTCCCCCGGGCAGGATCTAACCTAGCCAACTCTTCTCTGACCAGGAGCAAGCGCGTAACCAATACACCACGGTCACCGTGCGATAGTGCTAGTATATGAAAAATCTATGCTCTCTTTGTCACGCATGCTTATGAAAGAGAAGCGTTGTGAAAAGCGAATGCTCCATGCAACTTATAACTCTAAAATTTATATTTAGAACAAAATCTGTAGTGATGGAAGATGGACCTGGTAATTGTGAAAGGGGGAGCGCACAATCGCCGTGGTGTACTGGTAAAGTTATTGCTCCCCGTTAAAGAAGAGATGACTGGGTTTGATACCACCCTGTGGACTAGCTTTTTTCCTGCGATAGTTTATTCAATTTTCGTCTTAGCTAGGCGTCACTGTCTTTACTGTACAGTTTCAAGACAGTAACGCCTAGACCATTTTAAGATTTGTAGTATACGGGGTAGCCGATGTATTCGGCGTGTACGTGTAACTCAGTGCATAATTGAGCAAAAGTGTTCAAATTTGTACATTTATTAGGTCACATTAATAGAACATTGGGTCAAAAAATCATTCGATTCGGTCTCCTTTGGCACGAACGACAGCTCGGAGTCGCTTTGAGAACGCTTCGATCACTAGGTGAAGGTACTTGTCGTCGATTTTCGACCACTTCTCCTGCAGGGCTTTTTTTAGAGACTACATATTCAAGTGAGGATGAGCCTCGACTTTGCTCTCAAGGTAGGACCACACGAAATAGTACAGCGGATTAAGGTCGGGCGATGAGGATGGCCATTCTGCGCTGGAGATGAAGTCGGGAAAATGAGCGTTGCACCATGTCTGTGTTCCGATAGCCTTGTGAGCAGGCGCAGAATCTTGCTTTAAGACCCAAGGTGTATTACGGTAGTGGGAAGCAGACCAAGAAAGCAATACTTTTTGAAGAATATGCTGGCGGTAGTATTCCTGGTTAATTTTGACTCCTGGTTCGAACGAAAACAAGGGGAGTTTTGCCGGTGGCGGACACTCCGTCCCAAACCATGACTTTTGCAGTATGGGAAGCTCTATGAACGAATCCACTGGTATCATTAGCTGCCTGTGAGTCCCGAGCAAGCACTCGCACATTTTGAGGGTTTTAGGCCTCTTCCACAGTGAACAGCTTCTCATCCGAGAAGACTGTCCATAGGATTAGGGCGAGGCACCTTTCGAGCCTTTTCTCCTCGTTCTTCAGAGTTAGGATTACAGCCTTTTTAGTACGATATGGGGGGAGACTCAAGTCCTCTTCAACGATTCTTAGAAGAGTGTTGCATGATAAGTTCATCTCGGAGGCCAATTTTTTTCATGCTACGCCTAGCATTTCGACTGACTCGCTTTCTCATGGCCTCAATCTTGTTAGGGGTGCGCACTAATCGAGGATCACCTCTTCGGGGCAAGTCAGCAAGTGTAACGATCTGTTCAAACCGTTTGATCGCTTTTCATACAAGAATGCGAGAGGCGTTGAGATCCTTAGCGTTGCGCGTATTTGATCGACCAAGTTTGTGTAAGTCCACAATGATAGAGCGTGCTCTATGTGAAGCCACCATTCTTTTGAGAATTGATCAAATGATGTGTAAAAATTGGAAAAAACAACTAAAAATTGAATTATAAACGCCGAAAGATTGGTTGCCGAATACATGGGCTACCCTGTACATATATTCCATCACCATTTTGTCTGAATTGTGAGTTTTGGAGTTCTGCTCTATATACGACGCTTTTGCTTCATGAGTATGCTTGACTGAGAGCAAGGCAATCGAGCCTTTCATGTGGCACTTTCGCACGAAATAGCAATATGTCACCGTGGTGTAATAAATGGTAACGCGTTTGGTCCCGGTTAAAGAAAAAATGGATGGGTTATTTGTTGTATGGGCCTTAAAATGTGCATTATCATGTGTGCGTGTGTAGCTCAGTGGGGAGAGCATTCGCCCGGAATGCGAAAGGTCACGGGTTCGGTTCCCGTCACACCACACGATTTTTGCACAAGTTTCTACGAACAATCCGCTCCTCTGCTCGGTCTAAAAATCCGTTGCTTGAGATCAACGAGGAGTAGGGTATACTTTTATTTACATATTTTCTGTGCACTGATTTAACCAATTTCAGTCTTAAATGGACGTGACTGCCTTCAAACTGTGTAACTGAGGATTTGAAGATTCATCACCAAATTATAATACTACATAGAAACTTTCAAGTCGTGGTTTCGGTTTTGATTTAGAACGTCAAAAAAGAGCGACCATGGTCTTGCACTGAACCATCTCGAAACCGTTCAACTATTCAACCCAACCCTATCAGTCCAGAGTCCGTGAATCTAGAGTGAAATGTACAATATTGTACCGAGTAAACTTCAAAAATAATCTTGAACATGAATACATCATGAAATGAAGTATAAGCTACCACTGCTACTAAGTCTTGAAATTCTAAGGCCCAAACTATCCACACAGCTTTCCTGGAAAAAAAACGACGTGAACCTCTTGAGAACATGTTGAACGAGCACCACAGTGAGCGTCTCGTTTGAATGCAGCGATAGAATGTCCAGCTTGATGAGAGTTCGCAGCAGTTCTATTGACTCATCTACCCAGGTGGGTGTCTGATCGCCTATGAAAATAACTTGCCTGTCCAGAATGGTTCAGCTTCACTAGCGATGAACTCCTACCCTCACTGACATTCTCTTGTTCATCTTCTCGGACCCTCGAATCAAACACCTTTAAAAAAGTTTATAAATTTAGAATAAGGGTTTTTCTTCTAAACGATTCTCAGTTACAAACAAGAATTAGAATCTTAGATTTACCTTACATTACTAAGCTATTCCCTGAGAAGATCACTTATGAGCAAGAATTTTGTGTTTTCTTTTGAAATTAAAAATAAAGCGAAGTCATTTGCGTCTACGTCGAGAGATGAAGAATGACTTACTTGAAGAGCTTCTGGAAGTTTTCTGAAAAAAATATGATCATTCCAAATGTATCACTTGTTCCCAATCAATGAAGTGATCTGATAACGGTGCACCCATTTGAATTTCTCCATTTCCACATAAGGAGCCCACATGAGCAAACAACAACGATTAGTGTTTGGATTCTCCTTGTAACTTTTTAAATTTTTAAGCAGAAAAACATTATTTCCAAAACTTTGTACTTTTCACTTCCCATACCAATGAAAAAACCAAAAAGAGACAATATGATGAAATTAGTGTTTTAAAAAATTAGAAATTATTACATCACTATGTTTAACTGTCTTCATGCCGTGGTTTTGTGTGTTGTATTCTCTAACAAACAGTTCCGCATATAGGGTCCGAGACAATTGCGACGAGACGTTAGCGCCAACCCCACCAGCGCCGCATCTAATAACGCCACACCCAACAGCGCCGCACCTATTTGCGCTGATACCCATTAGCGCCGTACCCAATAGCGCTTATACCCATTAGCGCCGAACCCAAATGCGCTAATAATCATTAGCGCTGAACCCAATTGTGCTCATATCCACTAGCGCTGAACCCAATTGCGCTCATACCCATTAGCGCCGATAACCGTTTGCCACTCAGAAGAAATTTGATCTATTCGGATGAGCGTTAATTCAACGCGATCAACTTCTCAGAATAGATTGAACAAGGTATTTTTCAGAAGTTATATGTCATGAACACATTCATTAGACTGTTCGTTTCCAGAGGAAGGGTGGATAAACACTTCCCGCTCGCTCTTCACCATATGAAAACATGATTGTGTCGAGAATAAAGTTGAACAGATTTCTTGGACCATGTTTGTTCTGTAAGTTTTTTGAAACATGTTTGCGTTTGGAGGGCATAGCCTAAGTTTCTTGTTTAATCGAAACGCTAAAAAAAACTTTAAAAACGACTAGAAACAATTTATTTCACAAACCGATGAAAAAAACTGAAAATCCTAATTTTCGATATTCTGAACGTAGTTGATAATCAGTAAGTTATAAACTGAAACTTCTCTTAGAGAGAAAAAGCATCTAAAATTCAAAGAGCAGGCTGTAATCATATTATGATTACCTTTTTTTTGGTGTAGCCTTAAAGTAGTTTTAGTGTAAGGGCGACGCTTCTCGAACTTTCTCTAATTGAAATTAGTTTTCACATAAATATTTTAGGCCATCATTCGACACACTCTCTGCAGTTTTGTATTGTTTTTGTTATGTTAAATCACCTTATAAGTTGTTTTTGAGGTTAATAACTTATTATTTTAAGTTCTATTTTCTCCCTTTTTACCTCTAAAGTCGTATTCGGTCTTTCTTCCGGTAGGAAAAAACATTTCTTCTTCTTCTCTATACCATCAACGCTCAAATATATCAGAAGACTGACTTATTCGTCTTCTTCCGCGTGCGCGTTATTGTCACCTATGTTTCAACTCAAGAACATAGGCTCAATTACCCAAGTTTGAGACAGGTACGCCCTGTCCGCTCGCAGCCGATTCCCTCGCATCTCAATCGCTCGTCGTAAGGTGCCGATAGCAGGCAGTCAAGCCGTCGGAAGAGTGAAGTTAGTTTCATTAGGGACTAGTTATTGATCCGGGTAACGTAACGTGAGTTACTTATTCTTCACTTTCACTTCTAGTTTTCAGGTTCTCTTAATTTCCTTCTTCTCTCGTCTTTCTCTCTCCATAATTTTCCTACTCTCTTAATTAGTTTTTCTCTGTTTCAACTCTTCCTCTCTCCATAATTATCTCTCTCTGTCTCTCTTAATCAGTCCTCGTCCTTCTCTATCATTTATTCTTGTTAGTAAGTTCGTTACTTATTCGTTCGTTGGTTCTGTTAATAAACCTGTAAAGGCTATCTTTAGAAGTACCGCGTGGCAGGCAAGACAAGAAAAGCCTTTCAAGCCCGAATTGTATCTACAAGAAATCTGTGGTCGGTTTCAAGACGTTTGTTTTTCACAAATGGTTTGAAAAACAAACGTTTTACGATAAAACTGGTTTTACTTACAAAGTGTTTTTCCGGTTCCAAGAACAATCTTTTGTACTGAAAACGTTTGTACGTAAAACGTTTGTTTGAACTTTCGTTTTTCGGTACAAAGCTGGCGCACTTTTAGTGCAACCTTTGATTTTCATCATTTTTCGTTATTAATTTGTTGTTTCCGACAAATATTTTGGAGTTAAATGTTTAATAGTTCGAATTACAGTGATCATGAGTGATTTAAAGCGGCAAAAAGTGGAGGATCATTCCTCAAGAAGCAAGAATAGCCTTAGCTCAGTGGATATCTCAAGACTACGGCACATATAACGCAAGGGTGGTTGGAGGGAGTAGAAAAAGAGAGTGGAACAGTGAAAAAGCAGCACTGGGAGAAATGGACGGGACAATTGGAGGATATGGGATATAAGCGCTCAACGGAACAGGTCCGATTTTGTCTTTTAAATGAATTACTGAATTTTTAACGGCGTTTTCGCTCAAAAGTTGTGTTGGTGAACGTTTGCGTCATGTTTAGTTTTCTTGAACACAGCTGCACAGGGTTGATTTTTACAGGTCAAGCGAAACGTTGTTGTTGAGCTGAAAATTGTGCGCCAACGCTTATCTGAGGAAAGGGTGGAAACGCTGAAAACAGGAGCTGGTAAAGTGAAAAGTTTTCCGGTGCTGCTGAGTCGTGAGCTCGAAATCGCGGATCTTCGACTCAAAACTGATCGAGAACTCGCAGTTCTTCGCATCCAACGTGAGCAAGAGGCTATTGAGAGCAACCGAGAGACTTCATGGTTATCTAGGTTCTGATCATCGTTTATGTCGATCGCAGCATTACGGAGACAGACGCATGCCGCAGCGATAGTTGCAGCACGCCTTGGTTTGTACCGACATTCCGCTTGCAGAATGTGCAATTGACGCTTGAGACAGCCGATTGCATTCTCAATATTCACTCTGACTTTGAGTACCGCGGCTGTGTACGCTCTCTCTGGAAAAAAACAGCAATGCTTACTTTTGTGTGCTTGTCAAGAGGTTAAAATAATTAATATCAGTGTCTTTATAACCTTCTTCGTTTCTTGGTGTGAGGATTGGCTTGATCAGAAAGGCATCCGCACGATATGCTGAGTTCCCTATTCCTTTGTAATCCTTACTTGTTAACTTGGCATGTGTTACCTGAAATGCGAACTTTCTAAAACAGCTTAAAACATCAATGAACCAACCGATTCACGGAATACGCGGCTATCGTGTGCGCTTCCTGGGAATCGTGCACTGAACCAAATGAACCGGAGAGTCGAGTCGCACATCAGACTCAAATTAATGGAGTGAAACCCTTTCCTATTTACATACATGTGCTCGTTGAAAGTTGGTGCAATAATCTCCACAACCGATCACGCCAGGAATGCCGCTAATGGCGCGAAACCTGAAGTTCAAAATTACTTTTCTGTTTTCAATAGACAAAAATTGTAAGTCATTTCAATGTGAACAGAATTAGCCTACACTGCATGGATGCGAAGCCGATCGGAATCGCTTGGCCAGTAAACGAAGTCATCAACGTTACGAACAATCATTGACGATACTTCATGAACGATGCGGCAAACTGTGCTTCTGCTACATCCTGACACCTCAGCGGTAGTTCCTTGGAAGGAATTAGACGCTAGCACTTCAAGTGCAATGCCCAAACGCTGAACCGGTAAAAGCGCCTTTCCTATATTTGTTGGCTTGCTTAGCTGATATTTGAACGTTTCGAGAAGCTCAAAGAATGCTTTCCGTGAAAAACGGTACTTCCTACGGAATTCTGCATCCGACAAGACGTCGAAGGGATTTGCTCTGTCACGGAACATTCGCTGAACCGAGCCTCTTATCCAAAATTCTCGGAGGTCCCGGTCAATAGCTTCCATTCGTTTCTAAAAGTTAATAATTTAATAGAATTTGAAAAAAAACATAGAAAGGACGTAAGAATTTAACAATAAACCAAAAAAACTGTTGAAAATGAGGAAAAATAATAGAAAAATTGTTTCCTATTGTGAGTAAAACTTGGTTTACCGAACGTTTTACTAGGGTACGCTAGAAAAACACTTTTGTACTATAAATGGGTTTGAAAAAACAAAAGTGAGTAAAACAAAAGTTTCTTGCAACTGGAAAAACAAAAAAACAAACAAACGTTTGTACATAAAACACTTTTGTAACAAAAGTGAGTAAAACAAAAGTTTCTTGCAACTGGAAAAACGAAAAAAACCGCAAACTTTTGTACGTAAAACACTTTTGTACGTACAAAAGATGTTCTTGAAACCGGCCACTGGTGTCCTTGAGAGAGTATCCCTTGACATCCAGATCTACCACACTACCGAAAAGACTTTATACAAGCTTTTTTTATTATTATGAGTTGGGATTTTGTGAACCGTAGTAGTTTTACAAGGTGTATTAGAACCAGGCCAGGGTAAATTGAGTTTTGGGTCCCCACATGAAAGCAATTCCACTGTAAGAAAGCAGGTTGTAGAACAGGTCCCCACATCTGCTATTTATCTCTGTACTGATGTCTCGCTGTCTCTACGGACTATCTGATATTTCTCTCGGGTTCGGCGCTGATGTGTGCGAGCGCTATCGGGTTCGGCGCTGATGCTTATGAGCGCAATTGGGTTCGGCGCTAATGGGTGGTTTTTAGTGTGCAAGAAAAAGGTACAGACGCCCGCCAAAGGCGAAAAAAAGCTTTTCGCATAAGGGTCCTTCTTTACGATTTTACAAACAGAGGACCGCGTCAAATTTTCTTTGTTACAAATAAGGGTCTTCCTTATGATTTATGAAAACAGAGGCCCGCTGACAGAAGGTCTGATATGAGTATTTAACCCCTGGTATGAGCGCAAATGGGTTCGTCGCTGATGAGTGTAAGCGCTATTTAAGACGGTGCTAACGGCGTGAGCGGTAACGGATATCGGCGCTGTTGGGTGTGGTGCTAACGGGTATCGATGCTATAGGATGTGGCGCTAGTGGGTGCCAGCGCTACTGGTGGCTCAAACACAAGGCGGCGCTAACGTCTCAGCGCAATTGTCTGAGACCCCACATATACCTTTGAGTCTCCTACAGCAGGTTTTCGCAATTTGCTAAAAATATTATTGCTCAAGAAAAGACTCACATAGAATTGGGAACTTAAAAAAGAAAACCTCAAAAAGAGTCGCGAACAAACGTTTGTACTCGAAGAGCGTCTCAAAGAAAGTGTCGTAAGATACAACAGCTGTAAGTTCATTTTAAATTCATGGCAGTGAATTTCTTTTTTGACTGCGGTTTTTTTCAAAACTCATTAATGAGAGACAACCAAGAATTTCATACCAGGATGTAATTGTAACCTGTATACATACCAAGTAACCTGTATACATACCAAGTAACCTGTATACATACCAAGTAACCTGTATACATACCAAGTAACCTGTATACATACCAAGTAACCTGTATACATACCAAGTAACCTGTATACATACCAAGTAACCTGTATACATACCAAGTAACCTGTATACATACCAAGTAACCTGTATACATACCAAGTAACCTGTATACATACCAAGTAACCTGTATACATACCAAGTAACCTGTATACATACCAAGTAACCTGTATACATACCAAGTAACCTGTATACATACCAAGTAACCTGTATATATACCAAGTAACCTGTATACATACCAAGTAACCTGTATATATACCAAGTAAATCTATACACTCCCCCCAATAAGCTATAAAAAAAAACATTTTGTACGTGGTTATGGAAGTTTTTTCATCGCACGCGTTCAGTTTATTTCCAACAAATTCCTTAAGATTAAACTTTTCGATCTATAAGTTTTTTGGTAGGGAAAGCCTCGTCAACCTGTTCTATACGCCTGTCTTTAGCCTCGATTATGCCTTAAATTAGTTTTTGTTTTTAAACGACTACTTAAATAGTTCGGTAATCCGAAAAGAATGTCAATTTTTAATTATAAATACATAGGATCTGTACTAACGTAAACTCTAATATATGACACATGTTATAATCATATAAAATGTGAGTCCTATCTAGAACCTTCAGTCCGTCTAGTTATTGGGGATATCCTAATTCTTTGTAGTCTAACAGCGCATTTCTCCGGACTCAAAGGAATCCTCACCAATTTATCCAAAAGAACTCCCCTCGACAGGACCTATGGGCAAACAACAACAGCGCAAACGACTCGAGAACTCTCCGATCTAAGTCTTCATTAGTTTGAGTAAAAAAAGAAATTGAGGGACTCTCATCAGGAAAAGAAGTCTTACTCAGTCCCATTCTCCGCTTCCTCGGCAACATCTGCACGGGAACCGATGTCCAGACGGAGAAGGTCCTCATGCGGCCAGCTTTCATTCCTCTCCTCACGGATTGTCTCCGGTCCCCCTCCATGAAAGTGAAGAGAGAAGCCGCTTGGATACTTTCGAACATCGCTGCGGGACCATCTCATCACATCGATCGCATCACCTGCTCCAGTGACATCATGACTCTTCTCCTAGAAGGAATTTATCAGCCTGAGGCCCGGTTCCAGAAGGAATGCTGCTATGTCTTTATCAACCTCATCTCTGGTCTTCATGCATATGAGAGATTTGAAGAGTTGGAGGAAATCCTTGGATGTGGAGT